>CM053502.1:50294497-50412990 GCA_028627145.1 Eidolon dupreanum
TAAACTCGGTGCTGCAGCTTTGACTGTATGCCCTCCCGAGATCTTTCTCTCTTCTCTGTCTTTTTTCCTAACCCTCGCTCCCCCACTCAGGACTGTTCGACTCCGTCCGGCTGGCTCCAGCACTATACCTATTAAATAATTCCTCCTGAAAGTAGTATAAAATAATATTGAATAAGAAATGTAACTAAAAATAAAAAAAAAAAAAAACTCCTCTTTCCTACCTTCTCCCAGCAACTGGTAACCAATCTGCTCTCCATTTCTCCCAGAAGAGACATTTGACTACTTTAGAATCTTCATACAAGTAGAATCATGTGTATTTGTTTTTACGACTAGATTATTTCATTTGGAATGGACTCAAGTTTCATTCATTTTGTAGCATATGGCATGATTTCCTTCATTTTTAAAGCTAAAAATATTTTAATATGTGTATATACCACATTTTATTTATCCATTCATCTGTCCATGGACATTTATGTTTTTCCACCTCTTAACTATTGCGAATAATGCTGTAATGCATATAGGTGTTCAAATAGCTCTTCAAGGTATTTCCTAATTTTAAAACTGTTGAAAGAGATATTTTCTATTTTCAGTTCTGTTGGATATATACCTAGAAGTGAAATTTCCGAATCATTATAATAATTCTATTTTTGTTTGTTTTAAGGAATCTTTATACAGCTTTCCATAATCTCTGCACCATTTTGCATTTCCATCAATAGTACACAAAGGTTCTAATACTTCCACATTCTCTCAAGAACCTGTTATTTTCTGTTTGTTTTGTTTTGTTTATAACAATGATCATCGCAGTGAGTGTGAAGTGATATCTCATTGTCATTTTGATTTGTATATCTCTAATGATTAGTGATGTTGAGCATTTTTATATGTCTGTTTCTATTTGTATATTTTCTTTCAAGAAATGTCTATTCAAGTACTTTGCCCATTTTAATAAAGTTGTTTGTTTTTTGTTACTGTTGAGTTGTAAGAATTTTTGAAAAATATTCTGAATATTAACTCTATCAATTATGTGCTTTACAAATAATTACTCTGATTCTGTAGGTTGCCTTTTCACTCTTTTCATTGTTTTCTTTATTATGCAGAGGTTTTAAAAATTGATGTAGTCCTATTCCCATTTGTCTATTTTTGCTGTTGTCACCTGTGCTTTTAGTATCATAATCAAGAAACCATTGCTAAATTCAATCTCATAAAGTTTTCTCCTATTTTTTTCTTCTAGTTTTATGGTTTCAAGTCTGACATTTATGTCTCTGATCCAATTTGCATTGATTTTTGTATCTGGTGTTAAGGCAAGGGTCTAGTTTTATTATTTTGCATGTAGATGTCCAATTTTCTCATTGTATAATCTTCACAACCTTGTCAAAGATCAGTTGACCATAAATGTCATTCTCTGTTCTCTTTCGTCTGTCTATTTAACTGTCTTTATACCAGTATCATAGTACCAACCAATTAAAACCAAAGACAGACATAAAAAATAATTAGTAAAGAAAGGGGCAGAACTTAATAAAATGTAAAACAATTTTAAAATATGGAGGAGAATAAATGTGATAAATCAGAGTCAATATAATAGAAAGGGAGACTTAATATAATTACAGAAAATAGAGACAAATAGGTAAACCTCAAGACAAACACTTTTAAAACACTTGCAGCTGTTTTCAGAATACTAGGTAGGATTAATGTAGTGAAATTGGGAATAGGATTCAGGCATTCTTTCTCCATAGCCTACACTTATAATACTAACTAGGCTCTATATTTTGATTTTAGTTTTACCACTCACTAGCTTGTTAGCTGCAAGTTACTTAATTTTTCTGTGGATTCATTTCCTCATCTGTAAAATGTTGTGTGTGTTTGCGTGTGTATGAGAGAGAGAGAAAGAGAGAGAGAGAGAAAGAGAGAGAGAGAGAGAGAGAGAGAGAGAGAGAGAGAATGAGTTTTTTTTTAATACTTTAAAGCATTTACAACTAAGCAAATGCAGGCACACATACAATGGCAATGTTGTTACCTATATCATTGAGTTGTTTTAATGAGATAATATATGCGGAAGTGATTAATAAGAAATCACAATTTCATAATCAAATTAAGTGATTTCTTTTTCTTTAATCTTTTTTTTCCCCAGGTTTTAAAACTTTATTTGCATAATAAAAAATACGTGTATTCCAATAATTGAAATCATTTGAACAACAAGAAGTAAAAAAAAAAAAAAAAAATGACACTGATTAAACTGCGTTTTACGGCCTGCAGGACACCTTGGACCAGCGTGGTTTTCACTCTAGATTTTACTGTTGTCCCACCCAGCTTCTGCCTTCACCGACCTGCAAGTTCTTTTCCTTCCTTGTCAGTCAGACAGGCAGGTGGGAGAAGCAAGTGTGGCCTTCTGCTGTCAGTAGTTCTTGGATGTGAAAAGGGGGCAGCACAATCATTTAAACTTGATCCAACCTCTTTGCATCTTACAAAGTTAAACAGCTAGAAGTAAAATAAAAAAGCAATGCTTGTGAAGGATACAGTGCATATTGGCAGTGTGTGCCTCATTACGATTCGCCTGCTTGCTTTTCCTGTTTAATCATTTCTTTTGACAGCAGTGGATTTTTCTCTTGCGTTTCTGTCTTCTTCAATTTTTACTTATGGAATTTCTCAATCTCAGCCATATCGGGTTTGTCAGACATGGTTGCAGTGGAAGCGGAGCAAGGCCGCGAGAACGAGTGAGTCTGATCTGCTCAGTGGTAGTCGCCGAGTGCCTCTTTCATCCTTCTTTAAGGGTAATTTTTGATGCTCACTCTATGTAAATAAAATAAAATAATTTTCTAATGAGTTTTTATTTTTTGGAATGGTATGAATATTGATATTATAAAAACTAATACTAGACAAGAAAAATAACCGAATACATAAATTCTTTAGAACGATTTGTCATATTATAATTTATCATGTCATTTTCTTCTACTTAGAAAAGTTACTTCAAAGTAAAAATATAATATTGAAACCGAAACTGGATTATTAAAAAGAATAAAATCATGCTAATGTATAGTGCTATGTTGACATAAATTTTGAATGGGTTTATTTGTAGTCCATAATCCAGTTATATAGGTAACAATCCATATATTTGAAAATTGAGTTTTGCTTCCAAATAAAATGAGTTAAGAAATAAAAATTTGATGATACTGTACATATTAGATGGAACTTTTCATGTACTTTAAAATATATATAAAAACGATTAGAAAAACAATTTGTTTGTTTGGCACAACTTCGGAGTACAAGACATTTAATGCTCTGGAGACTAGAGATTTGATTTACCCAATATTACAACTGTCACTAAAGAAATCTTAACCAAAAGATTTCTGTTTTTTAAGAATTGAAACAATAAAAGTAAAATGCTTGGATTTGTGTAGAAACATATTTTAATTTTATATAAGATTTGAATTTATAAATTTTGAAGTGGTAAAATTTTTAGGAAGGTAGAAATGTATACCAATATTATAAGTTTCTTTTTCTCTGGAGAACTCCATTTACTTGAATCAAACTGTCTCAACACATTCAACTGTACATGCCTTCAAATCATCTAAAATGCTTTGGGTATACTAAGTGGTAATCAGAGTAAAGACTTTTTTTATTATTGCACTGTTTATTTTAATCATTTGAATATGTGATCGGAGTTTCCACTTGTATTATTTGATAAGGAAAAGTCAGTAAAACAATATACCATAAGACAGTTAAGTATTTATCTTCCAAGATCTGCATATTAAGTAAAACTTATTATACTAAACATATTGACTCAGACTGAGTGATGAGATCTGTAGTGAAATGCACACTGCTTGTTTATATCTAGGTTGGAGTTGAACACCTTGTAACCTGAAATTTATTTTTACCCAGAAAATAAAAGCAAAAATGTCTTGATCAATTTTTCTTCCTCCTGATAAGTGATGGCTGTCTTCTCTTGAATCATAGAAATGAACCAACTGATTGCTCAAATGCACACACACTCACAAAACAATTTTAGGAGTGCTGCAGTGCATATTATTAGAAATCTATTATAAGATTATGCTAATTTTATATTGATTTCAAAGGACTTTAAAAATAAAATATATGTATTTCTGAATTTAAAGCACAAATTCACCAAAAAACACACTCCAGTAAATAAGACAGAACTTGGTTTCAAGGTCAGTGATTATTCTATCTCATTATGATTTTGTTTAGGTCAAGCAAGGAAGGTCTCCCTTTAAAAGCCATCCTTTCTATTCTTCATTAAAAAAAAAAGTTAACAACAATCAACCAAACTAAGCTTTCTACAATTCTTATTTGGTCAAAGAATTTGGTTCTCATATACACAGTTTCTGATAGCTGTTCCATTTGTAAATATGTCTGATTTATTTATTTTTATTCCTACTCATAAATGAAGTAGCAGATTTTTATTTCACACAATTTAAACACTTCTTTATTCAACATAGTATTATGGGCTATGGTCACATTCTCTGCTTAGACAATTGGTTTCCTTTAAGAAAAAGTAAAACTCTGATCTGGAGAGTCATTTTGAGAAGTCATTATTAGCTAGTAATTCCTTTGTAGGGATTGATTTCTCAGATTACCCATCAAGGCAACATTGAATCCTGGATAGTCTTCAGAGCCAAACAGAATTGACTTTATAGCCCAAATATGGCAAGCACCAGCTCTGGTGATTTGGTTGGTCAACTGACCAAGGAGTCTTAATCTCATAATCTATAATGAGGGAGAAAAATTTACCTACCTTTAGAATTATTTTAAGGATTAGGGATAAAATATGTCAACTAATATGTTTGATCCTCAATAAATGGCAGCTCTAAATAAATATTCACTTAGAATTTTCCTTATTTGTTAGAATTCAAATGAGTCTCTAGACTTACAAGGGTTTGGACAAAAGTAAAAAATGAACCTGGGTGGAAGAAAGAAAAGAGTTTCTAAAAGTTCTCTTTTCAAAGAGGAGATTGACTGAAGCAGATAAGACATATTAAAAAAAAAATTCTGTGCTAGATTTAAGTTTTATCATAGTAGACTCAGCACAAAAATACCTGTCAATTGTGCTAAATTTTTATTGCATGCACTCATGTGGGTACCTGCTGAAATTCATAAAATCAAAAATTTTGTTTATCTCAACTATAGATCCCAAAGTCTCCCTAACCATAAAGCAAGAAAACAACAAATAAACAAAAACCAGGAACAGAATAAAGTTGATGAAAATGCGTTAAAGTACTTACAATAAATGACCTGGTTGCTGCATGAGTTATATTCAGAATATTGAGTTTCAGAATTTATAGAAAGTGTCTTCTTTTCAGAATGTTTATTCTACTAGACACATTTTCATATTGCAGAATATTAATGTTCAATTTCAGTAGTATATTATAAATCTGCTTATATAAACATTTAAAACTGCACAGTTTAGCAAAGTAATGCAGTGTGATTGATTCAAGTTAAGTAAGAACACCTCATAGGCCACCTATTTAAGACTTTTAATTATTTTTGGAATCTATAACCAAACTTTTATCCACTAAGCAGAATCTAAGAAAAATGTTATCATTTAACTCAAATGCCTATGTTATAGATGCTATTATAACTTTTATTTTGTAGGTATGAAAAGTGAAGTTGAAAGATGTCAAATGTCTCACCAGTTCCTTATAGCTAGTCAGGATTGGTGTTCATGTAGCCTCCTTCTAGAGCCCGTATTCCTAAACAATATTCTATGCACCCTTCTGGCATTACTTCCATGGCATCCATCATACACACCTAGTGAGTATAAGAATGATATGTGGTCCACCCAGTACTCACAATTGTATTGAGAACAGCTTTTCTCATGGAATTAATACCATTATAGACAATTAAGATCATAGGCAAACCACACAAACCTGAAGGAGTATGTAGCTTGACGAGCAGAAGGATTCTAAGCAACCATAGGTCAATAACAATAAATTTTCTTGCATTTATTTTATACAGAACATTTAATGATATATACTGACAATACACCAAAATGGGCTCATAAAATACCTAGTGTGAAAAGATATATAGGACAAGAAAAATGAACACAGATTAATTGTTGCCAAGAAATATTCAAAATGTGATTTTTATCTTTCATATTTTTATAAAAATAAAAATAAATTAATTAAATCATGGTTATTTTATTAAGAGCAAAACAAATAAAATGTCAAAATATAACTCCTCTCCAAAAAAAAGATGATTATTGAATATTCAATGTACTTTAAAATGGTTATTTGATAAAATATGAATGTGTTTTATACCCAGATTTTGAAACTTATATATTTATGAATTTAGAATTACACATAAACAATGTTTCAATGTTTGTAAAACATAATTTCTCACTGCTCTTTTTAAAATCAGGATAACAAATTGAATAAAAATCACAACAATCTCTTTTTTAAAATTACACATTATGCTGTACCTGGTTTTTATAAGTATGACAATTTTTTCAAAATCAAATGTATTTTTCTTAGCTATAATTTTTTTAAATTATAGAATATGGAACATTAACTTTTTATTAAAACTATTAAAATTGCCAGAAATACTTATATTTAGCAATAAAAATTGGAAAATAACTGCATTAGATGGATCAACATAAAGGAAACATAAATTACTAAATCAAGAACTACATACATTTTTCAGCTATGCAAGATCTAGACATTGCTTAGTGTACACTATTGTTACTCTAAAGAAATATGTTTTACATTTATTTCAAGCTCATTATTGGTGAAATGAGTTATTTTAAAATACTTATTTTTCAGGTCTTTAGTATTATAAGAAGTCATATATACCATCTAGAACAGTTCCAAGTTACACTAATTTCTCTAGAGATAATTTTTTAATGATCATTTTTATTGTTTATTTATATAAACTCATTTGTAAGTTAGGAATGCCTTAGTACTTGTGCTTTGAGTATAAAATATATAGATTTTCTGTAAAATAAATGCAGATATAAAAAATTGACAGACTAATTAAAGATAATCTTACCTCAGTAAAAAAAAAAAAGCATTTTCTTTTGAAGTTCTTTGTATGTTAAATCACTTATAATAAATACATGAGATAGTAAATAGCTATAGATATATGGACTTGTGTAGAATTATTGTGAGTTAATATTAATAGACCAATGATTGATGTTTATTAAATATATGAGAATATAGTTTACATTAAGCTTTTATCTGTATATTTATAATCTATGGAAGGATTATAGAGCAATTTCTATCTCATGAACACAAAAAGATCTTAAGTGATTTCAGCAGAACTCCATTGATATGAAAAATATTGCAACCATATTTTCACGTTCAGAAGTATAGGGAAGACATATTACAAGTATATCATGCTGCTACAGATATTTACTTTCTGTGAGTGTTTTCATCAACATGAAAACATCTCCTAATTTTGACCATTTTAAATAAACAAAATCCATAAACAAACCCCCTCTTGACCTTTTAATTTCCTCCAACCACATCTTCATTTCTGTTTTCCTCTCATCTGAAATCTATGAAAATCACATTTATTGTATTTGAATCACATAGATTATAATATTCAGTTAGTGAATATACCACTAAGAAAGAAAAAATTGCCAAGAAATTCATGGTCAAAGCTTTTGTATCACTTGGAATTTTTATTTTATGTATATTCAAAGATTTTTTACTTTTATTTTTACATTAAAATTTTTTTAAAAACTATGACAAAATTCATGAAGAAATGTCAGCATGCCCAGGGATTAGTTTCTGGATTTCTCGTCTTATCTGCATTCACTCTTTTGGTGATATAATAGTGTTGTGGCTTTTAAAAAACTGACTCTGACAATTACCACATTTTCATTTTTCATTTGGACCTCTTTTTTGAATTCCAGGATAACCAATTACATACTTGATGCATCCATTTACGTGACTTAATGACATTTAAAAGTTAAAATATTGCCCATTCCTCTAAACTCAGCTTCTCCATATTTATTCCCATGTAAGGAAAGACCTATTTTATCTGTCCAGTAGCAGAGACCAACAAAACCTTCATTTCACACCTGACTTTTCTCTCCCATATTCTCCATTTAATGTGTAACAAATTTTTGTTTTTATGCTTAAAAATATATTTGATGTCTGACCACTTCTCACCACATCCACCACTACTATCCTGGCTCAATTTGTGATCTTTTGTTACCTTGCTTTACTATATTAGATACTAACAGGTGTCCTTGTCAACACTCTTATTTCTTTACATTATTCTATTAATAAAGCCAGAATGATCTTTTGGGAATGAAGTCATACTGTGCTGTTCCTCTTCTTAAAGCTCTCCAATGGCTTTTTAACCCATTCAGCAAAAATCACTATAGTGGCCTTCAAGGTCCCTATGATCCGCACCACCACCAAATCAACACTCAGCCTCATTGCTTCTGATAAACTATGATTCTGATTATATTGGAAATATATTTATTTACTATTTCTTGAAGTGTAATTTTAATATGGTTGTTTTGGGCACCAAATTCAGTTAATTTTTAAAGGATAAAATAAAGTACACATTTAGAGATAAAAGCAGTTGTAATATATCTACTTTCTATGTTATAAACCAAATGAGAAAGGAAAAATAAATGCTATTTTATTTACCAGCACCATGATAAAGTATACTTTAGTGGAAAATATTAACATTGTTTATATTAAGGAAATGTAGCTTAACTGCAACATGATTTAGCCATTTGGAGTAAAATTTTCTTGAGTCAATTTTAGAAATGGAAACTATGAGTTTTTATAAAGGCACAATGCTCAACTTCCAGTTTTCTGAATAAAACTATCTCCATTTTTCTATTAAATTACTTAAATACCTTCACTCTAAATTTTTGGTGCTTCTGTAATTATATTTTAGTTATATTTTTACCTGTTTCATCAAAGGTAAATTAACATAGAAACAAATATCCTTAAAATGCATTTGATTTCATGTTCTGTGCAATTTTAGTTGTAAATAAGCGCTGGCTAAGACAGGAGTAATACATTATTTTTCTAGCTTTAAATATAAAATGTTTAATTTTGGAACTCCTTTGGTGAATAGGACTGAGCACTGAGCATCATTTCCCCCTGATCTGTTTAAAGAGCCACTAGAAATACGAAGATACTTGTAAGTAGTTGCTTATATTGCTTTTTCTAAATGATCTTTATCATTATATATTAATCTCTTAATAACAATCACAATAAAACAAGAAAAATAGCTTTCAGGTGTCAAACATCTACTGCCATTGAGTGCCGTATGGCCATTATCAAAAACTTCAACAAATAGCAGTCAAGTAATCAAAGGGGTACTGTATATTTTATGATATTATATTAATTATATTATATTATACTATACTATATTACACTATATTATATTATATTATTTATATTAATCATAGCATATTATAAATTTTATTAACAACAAACAGCTTTTAAAGGGCTACTATTGTCCTCATTTTATAGGTGAAGAAACTGAGTCTCAGACGAAATGGCAGATTGCATCATTGTCTCCAAATCTTTAATTTTTTCTGCATCCATGAACTTTGCTTTGTGTCAGGTTCTTTAAACAAAGGAATGGAGTGTGGTTCTCTGTACTTTGTGGTGACTTATTTTAGAAAATAGAATCTGTGAATTTTCAGTACAGGCTTTACAAAGATTGGGATCTTTCTACTTCTTGCACCATTGTCATTGCAATATGAAGTACACACCCTAACTAGTCCAAAATAATAGAAGACGCTTGGGGCAGAGCTGCTCCACCTGATACGCCAGCAGTGAGAAGTAGTTCTTATAGGTTGAAGCAGGGATTTCCAGCTAAACCTATTCTAAATCAGATGAACTCTGTCTAAACACCAGCTGGTCTGAAGATGTGTGAGTAGCAATAAATGACTAGTTTTAAGGTACTGTGCTTTGGCCAAACTTATTAGGCAAGAATAGCAAACTAATATGAGGTTAATAATTTGTTCCAAGTTTCACAGTTAGTTAGTGGTGTAACCAGTTTCTAAACCTAGGTTGGTGTTACTATAGAGTCTTAACTCTCTAAACATTATGATTCTTCTCTTTCTCCTAACCCTTCAGACAATCAAGAGTTGATAATGACAAGTACGAGTCTACTTCAGGATTATAATACAAGTCAAAGTGATTATGTTAATCAGAAGTGATTATATATTTGAGTCTACCTGAGACAGACCCAGTTTTCTTCTGTTTTCCTATCATAATTATTAATAGTGTCTCCCTTTACTCCAAAAAGTTCCAGTTATTACATGTTTACCCTAGTAAAGATTAATAAACCTGGTGAAAGTCATTGTGTGTTGTCTTTATCCTTATACTCAATGATAAGGAGCTAGTTGGAGAACAAAAATATGATTTGATGAACAAAAGGGAGACTAGAGGCAATGTCACCCTCAAGATCATCCTTCCATTAATTCTAATGAAAAATTAAACTGAGAAAAGATGATCAATTTATACCCACTGATTTTATGTTCTCAAGGGAATTGGGTCATTCGCATAGAGATATATTTTAATTTTTCGATCTACAGTGGGCTTTAGTAGAAAGAGAAATCATTTGAGAATATGGAAAGTGAAGTGGGATTGAATACCAGTCTTGAATTAATAAACTGTATCATCCTAGGTACTTCACTCAATCTCTATAGGGTCTTCATTTTAGTCTTCCATAAAATTAGCATGAGAATACTACATTATCTAATTTACATATTTTATAAGAATTAAATGAAATTGTGTTTATGAAAGTGTTATATCATCAGTAATGTTGATTTTAGTTTTAAACACTACTGTACTGAAGTAATGAGAAACATTAAAGTTTAGTATTATAGTTTATAATAACATTCTGGTATGTATTTAAGATAAAAATTATAAGAATATATACATAATTCTGATTATCCATAAGCTATAAATGTTGTCTTCATAGATAATGTGAATACTCTGACTGTAGTCTCTAAAAATCTATATTTAATAAGACAGCAAGACTAAAGAAATATCAGTTCAATTATAATCAAATAGTATTTTAGGAGACTAATGCATGTAACTCTCTGAAATATGTGAAGATAGTCGGCCTTAACCATGTTTAATTATTTCCTTTATGTATTTTGATACCTTTAAAATCATTAACCCATGATAACCAAAATAGTATAACTCAGGAAGTTTTTTTCTTGATAAAATAGCTTGTATCACACAAACCATTCTACTAATAACTATTTGAAAACTGGATGAGCTTTTTTGTTTTGTTTTGTTTTTTAATTGGAGAGCATTGGAGAACTACAAAATAGTTAAGACTTTAGGAACCATTATCCTACAAAGAATGAAAGACACAGAGGTAAGTCCAATTCTCTCTACCATTTTTCTAGTTGGAGAAATCTCTGATTCTCAACTTGAGATGTAGAGGCCAAGTAAAAAGTGAGTTTAGAGCTTTCAGCAGCTTCATTGTTAATTGCTAAACTGGACAGGAACCTGAGGCCAAGAAACCAAGTAGAAAATAATTGTCAAGGGAAAAGAAACAAACAAAAACAAAAACAACAACAAAAAAAACTAAACAGAATTTTCCAGAAACTCCTAGATTTAAGGAGAGAGAAGTTGGAATTCAGAGATTATTTTAAAAAGGGCTTTGATAAAAACATCAGGTTTTCAGTTGTGACCCTTGAAGGAAGTAATGTCGAACCAACCCCCAGAAGACCTGAAAATACTACCACCTGTCCCTTTGATCGAGTCAACTTGATATTCTTCTTTTATTTATTTATTGTTTGTTTGTTTGTTTGTTTGTTTTTATTTTGGAAATACACACATAACAAAAAATTTATAATTTTAACCTCTTTTAAGTGTGTAGTTCAGTGATATTAAGTGCATTCACAATGGTTGCAACCATCACCACCATCCATGTTCATAACTCTTTTTAGCTTATAAAATTGATAGTTTATATCCATTAAGTAATAACTCCCCATTTAACTTGATTTGCTTTTATTCAAATTATGAAACAAAAGAAGTTGAATCTTGTTCAAAAGAAGATAACATCTTCCTGATCTCCTTTACATTATATACACAATGCCCAGCATTTAATTTTGAAAAAAGGCATAAAACTTTGAAAGAAATATTTAGCAATACTCACTAAAACTTAATATATGTTATCTTTTGAACAAGAAATATTTAACAGAATTGTTTACATTATGAGAACCAGAAGACATGTACTTAGATGTTCATAGTGAAATCATTCAAGTAACTCCAATCTACCTGTAAAAAAAAAATGTTAACAAGAGAATGGATAATTTTTATGCATTCATATAATGGACTATCATAATGCAATAAAAATGAGTGAGCTTTTCTAAATGCAGTAACAAGGATGATTCTCACATACCTAATGCTGAGCAGAAGAAGGTAGACACAAAGGGAGTACTTATTGGAAAATTTTATTCCCATGCTGCTCAGAAACAGAAAAGAGTAATCTATCATAATAGAAGCCAGACAGTGGTTCCACTGGGAAATAATGAGTAAGAGGGAGCATGACGGAGGCTTCTGAGATTTTGTTAGTGTTCTATTTTTTGCCTGGAAATTTACCACGCTCTATGTTAATGATTTCTAAACTTCTCTGTATATATGTTATGCTTCAAAAAATATCACTAAAAGGATTCATAAAATGACATTTTCAATCATCTAATCTATAAGATATTATTGAATAATAACTTTGATATTTTCACATTAGGTAAATGAATTGAAATGGAAAATTTAAATATGTGTAAGTTGAAATTTATTTTACTATAAAGGAGAATAAATGTTTTATAAATTCTTCATGGGTCTTTAGGCATTTTTTTCTTTATTTTTAGTCCCCCTTCATTTTTTAACCTTTTATTTTTAATTGAATCATAACAAATTATTATTACTCTGTTTATATTCAAAGCATTTGCACCGTGTTTATTCTGTGCTAGACACTACTTTAAGCACTTTAACTATTATTTATTTATATTATTTTATTTAATTCTAACTGTAATCACAATTATCAATGTAAGCATACATTTTAACAACATATATACATACACTTACATGCGTGTATATACTCTATTTTATATATGTTTATATGTATATATATTGTGTGTATCTATATCTATCGATTGTTCTATCTCTTTCTATGTATTTGTCAATAGGATAATTGTAAGCATGTACAAAATCAAGGACAATGAAATATTCATTTAGCCTTCAGGTTGAAAAAGATTATGATTAACAAATATTCTTGTTTTTTTTTTTTGAGGTTATCCTTTAGATCCCAATTTAAATGTTTACTTATATGCAAGATTTATTTGTTGCTGCCAAATGACTCTAGTTTTAGTTTTAAATCACAATTTTAAATTTTAAATTTATGTTTATGTTTATTTGTATAAGTTCTCTCTTCCAAAAAGTCATGGACCTTGACTATGTTGCTCAATTCTATACACCCAGAGTCTAGAATAGTTTTTACTTTTGTTTTGCATAAAGGGGTAAGCAATGAGTATTTAGTGAATGCATGAATAAGAGAAAAAATAAATCAAGACAAAATCTGAAAGTTCTTATAGAAATATCATACCCTCTAAGGCATCTATTGATTAACTTTTTAGATTTCAGAAACTTAAATTTGAGGATCTCTTCCATAGGTAATTCCAGATAAATTATATTACATTATGTTTTCAATTGCTTGCATATTCAAAACTCTTATCCATATGGGAAGTTATATATGATATAGGAACTGAACAAAACAATTGCTATGATAGATAAATTTCTTAAAATCTGTCTTTATAAGTAACTTAAAGAAATATGTACTTTAGAAAATAAGGTGTGTAATGGGACTGTCTGTATATGGTGTCATTAAACACAGCTACATACTCTTCATGTTTAATTTCAGTTTATCTTTCTTTGAGTTATGATACCACATAACGTGTACATAATTGGGTGGTTTCAATGAATGCTTTGAGTTCTTGGCAAACAAACAAACAAACAAACATTGGTGGTACTTATTCCCTTTTCTCCTCATGCTAGGCAAAGGTCTAGAAGAAACAAGACTCTTAAATAGAAAAATAAAAAGGCAAAACATAAGAAAATATCCCAAATACACACGGGGGTGGGGAAGGTCTTGGCCTAAAGCTTATATGAATATGTCTAATCTTCTTGGTAGTGATTAAACAAATGGAGTTGAAATATTTGATCGACTCATGTCCCTGAGACTAGCAGTCCTATGTGACTATAGAAAACCATTTTAAATATATGGAAGTTTTTTAATTATTAAGAAATAAATGATTCATTTAGAAAAAATATTTAACACTAATTAAAAACAGTTAATATCTTTAATATAGGAATTTTTCTTACATATTGTCCAAAGAAAAACAAATTTTACAATAAAAAAAACATTGTTTAGTAAAATATAGATAGTTCAACGAAGTGCAAACTCAAAAGGTCATAAATGAAGAAGTTGTTTTAAGCTGCAGGACTATACTGGATAACCAAGAGAAAAAGTATAGGTAGAAAAAAGATCAAGTCAAACAATTTAGCCAGAACTCTCTAAAGCATTCAAAATTAATCAGATGAGGAAGAAGGAGTTACTAGATCAAAAGACAATTCATTAGGAATAATTCAGTGTCCTATAAACCAAGTGAAGGAAGTATTTGAAAAGGATGAAATAATCTAATGAATAAAATGGTATTAATTGATCAAGTAAGAAGAGGATTGGGAATTGGTCATTGGATTTATCAACATGAAGGTCATTCTCAAGTGAACAAGAGTGTATTCTGTGATGTGCTAGAGAACATGAATAGGTCTTTGTGGAATTTTGCTCTCAATAGGGATAGAAAATTTGTGTAGCTGGAGGTAGAAATAGTCACAAAAGATGGTGTAAAAGAAGAAAGAAAATATATGAAGGCTAAAAAATTTGGTATGGTACTTTTTTGAGTATTTGAGAGAAGATAGGTTTTGTAGACAAATAGAGAAATTGGCTATTGTTAGGAAGATAGATAAGACAAACAAAACAAATAATAAGGTACATAAGTTATCAAGATTCTTGAAAGGAAGTAGAATATGTCTTCTCAAAATGTGCCACTTTGACATGTGGATTATTGTGAGCCAACGGAAATCAAGACCCAGCAGACTAAAGAAAAACTTTTACCTCTCCCCTAACTGTCTAAAAAAATTAGATGGGGATCTGGCCCAGAAAGAGAGCTATTACCAGAAATAAGTTTTTATCCTAAAAACTTACCTGCATGGTAGGCAAACATCTCATTAGAAAATATTTGCTCTTTTTATCTTCCTTTAAATTGCCCTTTCTCCTTTGAAGTCTCTGGCTCCTATCCTATTCCTTATCTCAGGATGGGATATTAGCATCAATTGCCTGCTTGCTTTTGGGTCTAATATTTTCATTGGGCTCCTGTACATATAAAATTATTTTTCTCCTGTTATTCTATTTTACATCGATTTAATTGCTAGATTAGCCAAAGAAACCAGAAGGGTAAGATATTTTTTTTTCGTTTCAATAATCCCAACAAATTGAAAAATGTTGTGTTTTCTTTGGCATAGAAACTTGCTGGGAATCTCAACATAGGATGGCATATTTTTGAAATGATAATTACTATCTTAAAAACACACTGTTACAGGTTTAAACATGAAGTGTTGGTAGATGAAAAACTTTTAACAAAATAGATTTTCTCTAATATCATCTTTCATAAAGCTGAATAAATAATGCACATTTTTTAAAAATGAGAATTGCAGATGTAGTGGCAATATAGTTTATATTAAAATGAACTATTTACTTACTCCATTCAGGATTGAACTTGATTGATTGCAAAGTATTTTGAAGTTTCTTTAGAATGAAAGACTGTGGCAGCTGTAAAAATTATATATATATACACACACACAAATGCATAATTTAGGAAGAAGTTATCTACCTGCATAAGAGCTTCTTTCTTTCTTTCTTCCTTTGTATTATTAAGTCATAATAAATATAACCTTGACTTAAAATTATTTGGACTGTCAAATTATAGCCAATTCTATAAGTCACTTAATAAATGAATAGATTCTTATAGTAAAGTCTGATTAATAGATGCATAGTATGGCATAGTTTTATTTACTTCTCATAAGCAAAAGAATTGGAAACTATTATAGAGTTTTCAGTAATTAAGGATAAAAATGTTAGTGAAAAATTGTGACCCAATAGATTTTTAGAAGGCTAAGGAGATACACATACTTTATAGGACATGGAGGCCTTGATTTGATTCCCAGCTGTATCATTCTATATGTGTGTGATCTTGAACAAATTATTTGTTATCTCTGAGCATCAGGTTTCTCTTCTAAATAAAGATAAAAATGTCTAGTTCAAAGAGTTTTCAGATAATTCATGTAAAACTCAATATAAAGAGCAAAGTATTTATAATGATATGCATTATTATAAAGGGAGATACTTAGAAATATGTAAAACCACTGAGTAAATTATTTATGAAGTAAGGGCATAAATAAGAAGTTTAAAATAATGGTCCATGTGTACTTGGTTTACGTACTGATAAATATCATTGAAAATTTAGAGGATATGTTTAGATTAAGAGAGGTACAATTGTTGTTTTAGGCTCAAAGTCCCAAGGCTATGTCTAGATTCAAACACTCAGATAAAAATTGGAAAAAAAAAAAAAAAGGTCGTCTTATCTTTCCCCTAGTTTGTGGCATTTTAAGGATTATACAAAATTCAGTTGCTTCTTCAACTAGCGCTGGTCAACCATTTCAAGTGAATTTTTCACTTAGACTGGTTGATTTTCTGGCCCATTAAGACAGCTGATTCAATTCAACTGCGTTTATATAGCTTAATCCTCCATGCATGCTGATTGTCCTACCAAGTGGCATCAAGCCACAGTTCCAGGTTATCTTTCATGTAACTCTCTTATCTCCATTTGATATTTCTTTGGCTTTTAATATGGGGTACGGGGTTAAATTGCTTTGGGGCCTAAAGTCCTTGGACTTGCGTCATTGATTCACATGTTGAAAATGATAGCTAGAAAACAAAGTTAATTTTTTGCTTTTCATATGAAGAAATATTTCTGTTAATGGAGAATTGGCTTGAGTTTTATCTCTAGGCTCTGTTTCAAGGAAGTTAAGATGTAGGGCTGCACTGTTTGCTTTTAAAGAGCTTTAGATTTTGAAAAAGCCACATATTTTTAAATTTACTGGAATTAAGAAGATAATATAGGCCTTTAGGTCAATAGATCTATATAAGATGGCTAAATATGTTTAGTGATTTATTGATTTCTATAAATATGTCCAGAAACATCTGATTAGGGTAAAGCTATCTTCAGAATATTTATTATCTTTGAATGTTTTTATAGATCATAGTAAAGAGTTTGATTTGGCACTAAATGTAATAGGAAATCATAAGCAGGAGAGTAGCATGATCTTAATTATTTTTCTAGATGAGTACTCTGACTACTGTGTGGAGGATGATGTATAAACAGACATAAATGAGAAATAAGAGATTAGTTGCCTATAACTATTAATGCAATAGGCTATTGTACTAATCTAGGTGAGAGATTGGAGTGACTTTGATTAAGATTGGGAACAATGAAGAACATTGTAGAGGATCAGAACCAAAAAAATAATAATATACATATATTATATATTATATATTTATATTTATATTTATATAAATATAAATATAAATATAAATATAAATATAAATATAAATATAAATATAGTTGAGATGTAGGCTTTTTGCAATGTAGAGGAAAGCAAAATCAATCAGAAATGGGAAAAAAATAACTACAACAGAAGCAGGTTTGGGGATAGAGGAATAATATTCTCTTCAGAACGGGTTAATTTTATGACAAGTTGCATTTGAGACAACCAAGTAGATATGTTGGAAAGCTAGTGGTATACATAAGTTTCGATTTTGAGGAGTCAAGGCTTGAGTTAGAAATTTTCAAGTTTGATATTTTAAGACATGGAGCTGGATAAAATTACAGAGAGAAAGGGAGAGAGAGAGAGAGGGGAGGGAGAGAGGGAGCAAGAGAAAGAAAAAGAAGAAGAAGAGGAAGAGAAAGAGGAAGAGGAAGAGAAGATCAAGAAGAAAAGAAGAAAAGTAGAGAGGAAAAGAAGAAGAAGAAATAAGGATAAGAACTAGAACCAGAAATACAAGAGAAAAAGAGAAGAGAAAAATAGATATATAAGAAAAGAACGCCAAGATCTGGCCCAAAAATTGTCCAAAGTTCAAGATTTGAGCAGAAGAGGACTTAAAAGAGGAGATTAAGAATAAGAAACCAGAGAGATAATAGAATTGGTTACTATGGAGATCAAAAAAGAATATGTTAAGATAAAGGGAGAAAGAAAAGGGTCAAGTAGTTCAAATGTTAAAAAGTTCTTAAGGAAGGAAATAATTTTGGATGTATCAGTATTAATTCATTGGTAGATTCACAAACATCTTATCAGTGGAGTGATAATAATGAATTTTTGTGATGTGATGAAGATAGAACAGGAGGTAAAAAAATAGAAACCAAAAGGATAAACCACTCATGAATTTTGATGGACTTTTCCTATCAAGAATGTGGACTAAAATGAATAAGAAAAATTTTAAATATTTTAGAATATTATGAAATAAAATTATTATTATTAAGATAGTGTTTAATTGAATGATTCTAATGAGAGGAATTGTAATTTATTTATAGTTATTTATTCTTATTTGGTGAACACTTTGCTATTCATGTGGTTAATAGAGTCTGAACTGTACAAGGGTTACAGAAGAAAAAGAAGAAACCCTGGTTAGGGAGATATTAAAGGCAAGGTAAATGTCAAGGGGATGGGGAATTAAGTCTGAAACTATGATATATATAATATAAGTCTTTGTCTCTCACAACACAATTAATAAAATTGACTGCTCATAATGCCATAAAGTGAATTTACTTTTGGTGTCATGACAGTCATTAGATTTATTTGCTTTCACATCTGTATGTTTGCCTTTCTTCTTCTTTGCTTTGTATCAGAGCTGATCTGTGCAGGCTTCCTTTCACAGAATATTTTAACTAGCTTCTCCTGCCTTTAGTAAATGGGAAACACTGACAGAGATGGTGAAAAAGGAAGAATACGATAGTAGATCCCTGTCCCACCACCCTCATTCTTGGGCTGTGTCCAGCAGTAGCTGAGTCTCCTTTATGGGTTTGGCTATGACAATGTAGACTCCCCACAGTTCCAAACTGGGTCTTGAGATCCAGTAACACTGCTTCATCTCTTTGTCTTTTTAACCTAAGAATGGTAGCACCTACTCTCCTCTCTAGGTTCTCAGTATTTTCATCAACTATGTAACAAATTCATCAGATTAAATGCCTTCTAATTGAAGTAGTTATAATGGTTTATTTTTGTCTGCTAAGATTATCTATCTGTCTGTTTGTCTGTCTATCTATCAGCTATCTATCATCTATAATCTATAATTTAATATACATATTTTTCATCTGTACTTACAATAGTTGCTATTGTAAATGTAGGAGAGATAATTGTTACTGATAGTAAAGAATAGTTTTATCGCAATTTATGTATGACTATCAAATCCAATAAGTCTTCACTAATCATTGTTGATAGGTTCTTGGAAACTGTGACTTTAAGCAAAAGGATATATAATAAACCAATTTTGCCATAACCTAATTACTAAAAACAAAAGTAAAGTTCCTATGACATATTTTTAGTCATAAAAATATCATCAAACTTCTAAAATAAAGACTCTCAAACACTTTCAATATTAAACATTGAAAGAAATGTGAGCTATACATACATTTAAGGAAGATTCTAAAAACGAGATAATTATTTTCCAATTCTTTATTGTAGTTCAGGATCATGGGTGGCCGGCCAGAGCTTCTCCCAGCAGCTGAGAATGCAAGGTGGGACCCATCCTGGACAGGACAACCTTCCATCGCAGAGCACACTAACACACACACCCTCATACTCACTCAGACTGAGAAAATATAGACAAATCAATTCACTTAACTGTAAATCTCTGGGATGTGGGAAGAAATCGGAATCCCAAAGAAAACCCACACAAATATGAGGAACATGTGCAAATTCCACACAAACAATGGCATGGGCAGATACTCCATTTTTTTTATCATTAGCATTATAATAAAATGATACTGAACAAAATAAAATTATTCAAAGACCTGCTATATAATAGAATCAGAACTTGTGAGTTTTTTAGTTTTCTCACTGATTTTTAACACTGCAGATGGTCTCTGACTTATGATGGTCAACTTATGATTATTCAACTGTACAATGGTGCACAAGTGATACATGTTCAATAAAAACTACTTCAAATTTTGAATTTGGAAATTTTCCCAGGTTAGTGATAAATCATATAATACTCTTTTTTTTTTTTTTTTTTTTTTTTTTGATGCTGGACAGCAACAGCAAAATGATTTTGCCCAACCACAGGCTATTCTAAGTGTTCTGGGCATTTATTATAGTTATATGCTACAACATCTGAACCTAGTGCACCTAGTATAGCTGCAAATGCTATTCATAGTTATATAAGTATCTAATCCCTGTGAATCTTGCTGAGCTGTTTGCCTCAATTATTTACTACATGAGTGAACTACAGATTGATTTTGTCATATTAAATTATTTCTGTTAAAATGTAGATTTTATTTCCCCCAATGCCATCCTATCCTCATATTTTAGTACTTATTAAAACGTCCAAAAAAGATTTTTGCTGAACCACACATTATTTTTGAGCTTATTAAATCTGTCTTGC
The DNA here is from genome assembly GCA_028627145.1 of Eidolon dupreanum. Taxonomy (NCBI): domain Eukaryota; kingdom Metazoa; phylum Chordata; class Mammalia; order Chiroptera; family Pteropodidae; genus Eidolon; species Eidolon dupreanum. Next base: position 50,315,216 of record CM053502.1, read on the forward strand.
TGCTATTATATTCCTAAATAAATATATAACTTATTTGCCCACTTTTAATTTAATAATCGAATACATTATTAATTATACTTTAGTGTTTTCTGATAAAGTGCCTAAAGTAAATATAGCCAAGTATGTGAATTCCATTGATTTATATAATTTCATGTTGATAGTTTTCATATTATTTCACACGTTCCAATGAATACCTATAAGTTTTCTATTGGCTATTTAAATGATCTTGCAAATTGAGCAGCTTTCTCATTGAACTATCCATAATGACTTCTAAATGTTTTCCCTAAGAGGTTCAGGCTAATTCAGAACCCATCAGTGTGCATGAAAAGTTTAAATTATTTTTTCCCAATATACATCACCTTGCACTTATCTGCACTAAATTTAATCTGTCATCACATTGCCCAATCACCCAGTTTAATTAGATCCTTCTGGATTTCCTTATAATCCTGCATGTTTTTCACTAACCTAAGTGATTTTTGGTGATCAGCAGAAATTTCACATTGCACCATCTAATACATCCTCCATATTACTCATACAGTTTAACGGTCCTTCACCTGCTATCAGCATTTTGAGCACCCTGCTATGAAGTTTCTTCCTCTGGAGAAATAAACACTTTTCATTTCAAATATTATAATCCATATTTATCCATAAGAAAACATATTCTTCTAATTCTACCCATTTTATGTGAGCTGTCAATACATTTTTAGTGATTTTCAAATTTAAAAGATTTTTCCACAAATATATATTAACATTTTTATCACTTTAATGTATATGTGGTGAATTGGGAGAAGATACATAATTAATAGAAGAGTGCGTGAGTTCTCAGATTTTTTCCAAATGTAAGAATATCATGTATTTACAGCACTGTAAATATTAATAATTAATAGAAGAGTGTGTGAGTTCTCAGATTTTTTCCAAATGTAAGAATATCATGTATTTACTGTACTGTGGAGGGAGGAGGGGGAAGTCAGCTTATTGAGTAGCTGGTAGTAGCTGCTGCCATACATACTCAGCATTGCCCTATGCATTCCATGTGGAAAGCTCACTCAAACACTGAGAACAACTTTAATTATCACATGATCTCAAATAGGGAAACTGAAGTTCTGAAATGTAGATTCAAGTGTAAAAGAAACAGTTATAAAACTTCCCTTTGGACCATATAGGCTCCCAAGTGATTTATAATATAGCCACTAAATTTATCCCATGTTTTATATTCTTTAACTCTTTTTGAGACGTTTTACAGACTTTAAAATTAGCGTGTTCAGTTATTTCGTAATTTACCATGTGGTATTATACTGTATTTTTCTGGATATTTATTTCCACAAAGTGATGAAGTTGTATTTTCAATGTGTCATAAATTGTTTCTCAAATGACTCACTATATTAACAGATATTGTATTTTTGAAATGGATGTCCTTTTAAATTTATATGAAATAAAAATGATATATTCAATAATAATATTTATGTATTATACTATTAGAACCTTTTTGGTTGGCTGAAAAACATGCTAATAATAGAACCATTTTTATTGAGTTACTCAAATAATAAGGACAGTTTAATTCAAACTAGCCTTGAGCTCACTTGCTTATTTTCTTTCTTTATCCTTCTGCATACTGTACAACCACTCTTTTGATTTTTAAGCTCTTAGGTCAGCATCAAACAGTCTTAGTGTAAGGCAGTTAGGAAGTCATGTGTATTGGAAGCGAAGACTCAGCTCTGTAACCATAGGATTGACAACACTGATAGCATAATCCAAAGCTTGCTCCTAGGGCCTCCCCCCAAAAGCTCATTTTTTAATTGACAATGCCTCTACATCCTGGAGTACAAGGAAATAAATTACCATAGCACAGCAACCAGTTTAGGACAGCCACCAGTGCTTGCGCAGTAAGGAATACTCTGACTTTTTCACCTCAGCTTCTTTATAGCATTATTATAATGTCATACATATGTCCCAAAATTCATGAATCTAATTATAACACACTGAATTCTGAAAAGGTACATGCGCAGTTGACAATAGGTTATATAACAGCCAACTGTCAATCAAAAAGACCTCATTCATCAATCAGCTAGTAGCACTCTTGTAACCTCCCATCATGACCCAGACATAAGAGAGACCTCCCCACCTCTATGAGGCTACAGTTCCCTCTGATGTAACCCATTTCTCTCTTGAAACATACTTCAATATATCTTACTTTTCCTAAACTTTGCCAATCTCTAATTCTTTACTGCGTCAGCAGAAAGGACCAAGGCCTCCCAGCACCACTGGTACAATGACGGACTTAGATCACCCCCAATGGTAACATTAGGAAAAAAGCCTCAGGTCTGTTGACCACAGAAACAGAGTTTTGGTCAGACTAAAGATAACATCTTGCAGCTCCACACCCATGAAGACGGAAGGGCCCTACCAGCATTCCCTTGAAACCAGACTGAACGACACCATAACTGACATCAAGACCTGATGCAATGATCAACTGCCTCTTATCCTAGCTCAGACCAATCAATAGAGCCCACGACCCCAGCTCCCTCAGCTACTAATGAGTTTTCCTCTATAATAACCTATCCCCTAGAGGCCATTGAGGAGCCAGGTCTTTGAGCATGAGCTCACCTGTGTCTCTGGGCTTGGCACTATTTCCTTAAATAAACCTTTACTTTCTCTGCTGCAAAATTCTGTCTGTGTCTGTTTTGGCTTTGATGTATGCAGGCAAAACAAACCCCTTGAGTTTGGAAACAAAATTACCTTAGAAAAAAATTGCTCGAGAGAATTGCTGGTTTAAAGAGTATGAACATTTTAAAGGTGTTTGAAACATAATGCCAAACTGCTTTCCAGAAAGGTTGTATCAATATATGTTCCTGCCAGAAGTGAATGAACATTGCAATTTTAATTTGCTTTGGGGTGGGGCTGGGACTGGGAATTAATAGTATTACATTTTTACAGCTCTTTAGGGAAATTTTACTCCACCTCTGCGTTACTCTCATGACTATATTTTTTGTTCTTTCTTTTTCTTTGTTTGATAAGGGAAGTATCAAATTAGGTGCTTCTAATTAAAAAAAAAGAGTTTTCCTGGGTTTTTCATAAATTAGCTTAAAAAAAGAGTACATTAAAAGGCAAGATATCAGATTAGATACAGAAATAAACTTAAAAATGGAATTATTATTTAACTGAATGTTATTTCAAGAAGTTATTTCTCTTCTATTTTGCCTCTGAGCCTTCCGTTTTTACTAAACAAAATACACGCATCCTAATAGATTGTACATTTGTTGAGTCTAGGGCTGGTCCTATAGTGTCTATTACTTTCAAATTGGCTTTCTGTATCAGTCCAAGAATTTCATGGCATCAAATAGCAGTCTCAAGTAAAAATATTCCTCCAGATCTGAGAGTACTATGCACATCCCCATTCGAGAAGCATTAGTTTAGCTTAAAAAGCTGAGCTCTTAGAATTCTCTTAATATTTATTTTACATACTTAAAATGATCTTCACAATAAGCCATGTTTCTGAAAGTGTCTCAGGACCATGTGTTCTAATCAACTAGGGTTATTGTTTGCAAATTCCTGTACACAACTAGGGACTTACTGAAATAGTATCTCTGAGTATGCAACTCAAGAATCTGATTTTTTAATAAGTGGTGGCTCTCAGACTTTACATATACATCTCTTAGATTTCTTTTTAAATGTAGATTAGAACTCAGTTTTTCTTTAATGTGGCCAAAGATTTAGCAATTCTAATAAGCTTCTTGATGGAGCTGGTGCTCATGTGCCATTGGCCACACACTGAGTACTAAATCACACGAATTTGAGAACCACAGATTTTATCTATTATCTACTTTCAACTTCAGTTGCTTTATATGATTGGAAAATAAGGATCAATTGGGCTAAAAACGGTGATTCTGTGAGTTAAACTGGAGCAAACATGTCATCAGCAAGATACCAAGAGAACATGGAACTCTGGCTATGAAGGCACCTAAAATTTTTATAAACAGAGGAAAAAAAATTTAAGACACTTTGGGCAGTTTTACAATCTAGGTCAGACATGTAGTCCATAAAATTTACTCAAAGTCACTTTTCTTCCAATTCTTCACCTTCCACATCTAATATTACTTCATATGTTGGTCTTCCTACCTCCCTAATTTTCTTCTTCTTGATGTGTACAATTTGCCATTTATAATTTTTCCTCTTGTTGGAGTAAAATATAAATTATATTATGAGGCAAATTCTAGCTCTATTTATGCATACTACTTTGTTTTTGTCTTTCAGCAGAGGTGAGGTAGCTTACTAGATGCCTTGTTTTTCACAAGAGAATGGTAATCCTACTTAAAAATTTTATTGATTAATAAATACATCATTTTATGGCAAATGCCAAATGTGCTATGGGAACACCAGTTACTTAAATCAAGTGTAATCTTGAATTAACTGAAATTTAATTTTTAGATATTAGCTGAAAGAAACAAAATCTCTACTGAGATTTATGAAGGATACAGTATCCATACATTCCTCTAATGAGACTGTCCTAAAATTATATTCTAAGGAACTCTGGCCTCTTAAAGGCTCTGGATAAAATGGGTTTAGAACAGACACATGTAGGAAATTTGTGCATATATAATATATACTATAGTTTGTAGGAACTGAAGGAGAGAAGAATATATGAACCCAAAATATGTCTCTTTGGCATAAGGATTATTTTAGGCTAATTATTTTTAAGAAACAGCAGATGTAGGAAAAGCTCCGAAAACTGAGTAGAAGTTACTCTTTTACAGAAGATATTTATACCATAAGAGCAATAATCTTCATGTGTAAGAGTGCCTTCTCTGTAGCAGGAAGAAAAGAATGACTCTAAATCTCTAGAAACTCTTACCAGTGGAAAAGGAAATGATTTAAATCCTCATTAATAACCTAACTCTTGTTTACTGTGCTTTTCCTGCCAACTTCTCATAACTAGTCTTCCCTCCACCACCAACGTATTTTCTTGCCTTTTGCTGGAGATGTTATTTAAGACAATGTCTTAAGACATTTCAGGGAGTTACTCAGTTTTTCTGGGTATCTCCATGTATATAGGAGATGTACATGTTATTAAATATCTATTTGTTTTTCTCTGATTAATGTAGTTTCATTACAGGAGAGTCTTAACCAAGAAGCTATAAGGATAGAAAAAAAATTATTTTTTCTCTCCAACAGCACATTAACTCACTAAAAGCACTGTACATTTAACAAACAGCAAAATGAATTATTTCTAGATACTGTAAATACTGTTCTAGGCATTTTAATAACTTACTTTGGTATTAAGTCAAATCATCAGAAATCTAAGTAGTCATATTCAGTCATATTAGGTACTAGCTAACATGTACTAAATTCTAACTATTAGCCAAGCCCTACTCTAAGTATTTTATTGTGTTATCTTATTTATTTTCCCAGTACAACTAGAAGGTATAGTGCTTTTTATAGGTAAAAAAACGTGATTTTTAAAATCCTGTGCATTAAAAAATGCATTTGTGAAATTAAATGTATTACTTTCATTTGTTTTTACTTGCTTGTTATTTAGTTGAGTGCCAACAGATAATTTTTTTTTGTTTTGCTACATTTTTTAAATTACTTATGAATGCCAGTAGGAAATATTTACTAATTACCTCATGTCTCCCTCTCTACCACCTTCCAGAAGGAGACTTTGAATGAAATTAACTGATGTCAATATTAGTAAGAATTGTGCTTTTCTTGATTAACTGTTTTTACTTTTATCTTATGGAAACTATGAGGTGAACATTGGCTATGTTTTCCATTTTAATGTTACATCTAACAAGAAAATTGTACTGTATATGCTGTCCTAAGAATACTGGAATCCCCATTTTTTTGCATTGTCAGTACAATGGTGAATAGAGGAAAATGGAATTATTTTGGTTTGGATAAAACTATAGTCACCAAACTGCAGTCGAAAGAATAGAAGCTGCCTGAAAGGCTTTTGGATCCATAAATTTTAGAGTTGTAGGAGTCATAAAACTTTAGCCTGAATACTTTATTTCATAAAATAAGAAAAATGATTATTTTATTTTACAGAAATAAAAAAACAACATCACAGCAAGACCACGTCTGTTCAGATATATTTTTACCAGACAAATACTGTTTATTTGTCTGCTCTCAGACAAATAATGCATAACCCCACAAGTATTGTTTATTTATCAGATAATGTGGTATATTCTGGATTTAAAGTAAAACTCAGAAATGACAAGGTCTCTGCTCTAGAGGACCTTACAGTTTATTGGTGGCTATAACCAAGTAAATCAACAACTATGCATAGCCTAAAACAAGGTGAAATATGTAGTATCTTAACCACTGTCACCAGAATTCCTTTTAGTAACTCTATTTTTATTCAGAAAAATAAGTAAGCTTTCTGGGGTGGAAGATGAGGTTTAAAAAAAATAGCAAAAGAGACAATCCGCTATTCTTCATTAGAAATAAATATGAATATGGGAAATAGAAAGAAGAGAGAAGTGAAGAGATGAGGAATGAGATAAAGAATCATAGTTACACTTTATTAAAATTTGGCAATGACTGAAATTTTTGAGGAAACCAGTTTCGAACAATGAATTGAACTTCTTTCTCTTGCTTTAATATAAATCCCTTTGTTTCTGTTAAGATTTTTGTAAGCATATGCCCAGGATAATTTTTGCAATAAATAAATAAATTAATTAATTAATTAATTAATAGATTTAAATAAATGACATGGCCAGAGATGAACTTGAAATATGTTCTAACACTGGGGTATAAACAACATAACTAATACTGTTTTCTTCTTTCTCAATCGGTGGGCTTCCTTCCTTTTTTGTCTCTCTTTGTGCCTATCTTCTGTGGTCGCAAGATGCATGTAACAATACTAATCACCATGTGACAGATTTAAATCTGGTGGGAAAGGAGAATCGATTTCTTGTAGTTCCTCTATAAATCTTAGCATTCACTCTGACTGTCTACCTCTGAAGGTATCACTGACTGAGGGATTTTAATCCTCTATCAAGAAAACAAACGTAAATGTTTCCTTTAAGTACTTTTAAGTTCATTTTTAAAATGAGAATATTGCTTGAAATTGTATAAAGATGGGAATTGTGGACTTCTGGACTAACTTTAATGTTCAAATATTTGCAGTGGTGCTTCAGACACATTATTATATTGAACTTTATAGGAGAGAACCTACAAAAGTGATATTTGTATAGAATCTTATTAAAATAACTTTTTTGATTTTAGACCAGTTTTATATTTACAGAAAATTTGTGGAAGTAATGCAGAGTGTTTCCATACAATCCCAACACCCAGTTTCTCATATTATTAATATCTTACATTAGTGTTACACATTTGTAACAATTAATAAAACAGCATTATTATTAACTAATATTCCTGCTTTAGTTTTCACCTAATGCTCTTTTTCTGTTCCAGGACTCCATCTAGAATACATTACATTGAGTCATCCTGTCTGTTAAGATTTCTCTTGACTGTAACACTTTCTAAGAATTGTTTTTGATGAACAATTTTGAGAAACATATTTTTTTTCAAATATCCTTCAGTTGGGGTTTGTCATGTGTTTTTCTCATGACTAGATTGGGATTATATGTTCTTAGCAAGAAAATCCCAAAGAAAAACTGTCATTTTCATCATGTCATATCAAGGGTACATAACTATTAACATGACTTATCACTTGGTTAATGTTAACCTTATTACCTAGCTGGGTAGTGTTTAGGATTTTTCTATGCAAGCGATTTATCTATTTTTTCTCTTTTATTTATTTAATCAATAGTTTATTTATATTGGTATGAACTCATGCATATTTATTTTATACTATGGATTGAATTTACTATTACTTTATTTTGTTGCTCAAATTATTTTGGCTTTGGCCATTAGGAATTCTATTAGTTGGCTCCAACTATCCTTTAACATACCCCATCACGGTGTGTGTGTGGGTATGTGTGTGTGTGTGTGTGTGTGCGCGCGCGCGTGCGTGTGTGTGTCAGCACCTGCTTACTTTCTGGCAATATAAAATAGTTCAGACTCACCTTGAATATTTTTTGCCCCGTCCTAGATTTAGCCATTAATCCAGGACCTTTATTGGATAATAGTATTAGAAACCAAGACCTGGGCATTAGATGTGCTGATTGTATGCTGAGATGTCCTTGTTTCTAGGCTCCTTCAGCTGACAGCGCAAGGAAATATATGTGTGTATACACATGTATATACACGTATCTTTTAGTATTTCTATATGTAACCATCTGTAACTATAATGCATTAAACATGAGTTATACTAATTTCTCCCACTTAAATCCATTATTAAATAGCTTTTTCTATCCTTCCCCCCTTGCTTATCTCTAACCTCCTACTCCAACAGTAAGAAACCTGGATTCTACCATCTGCCATCTATTTACTTAACTGTTCAATACTGAGATTTTTTTAGTATGAAAAAGATTTCAATATATTTATATGTTACATACACCATTGGAAGAGATGGCAAGTATATTGAGAAGTGTTACAATTTATAAAGCAACATCCACGAAGAAATGAGTAGAGGTGGATCCAGAGTGAAAAATAAATTAATTAATATTGGCTAGGAAGAGAGACATTTCTTGCCTCACATAAGAAAGAAGTAAAAAGGTATCAGACTGTCAGGGATGAAGGAGAAAAGTTAAAAAGGCTTATTTCTTACTCCAATTTTCTCAGTGATTTAGGAAACATAAAGTCAACTGCTGAGAGAAAGATTATGCAGGAAGATGATTTTACTACAGAGAATTATGGAAAAAAAAGTGAATATTTGGAACAATCATTGAAAGAGGTATGGCTTAGAATGGATTTCAGGTCAAATGGAATACAAAGATAAAAGTTTAGAGCTTAATACTTAAAGGTCAAAATTTTAAAAATATATATTCGAATTATGTTGCATACCTAAATGTAAATTTAAAAAAGCATTAGTCTTTAAAGAGAAGTTATGTAATAGTAATAACGAAAATTTAGTAGTCACCATCTGGCTATCAACTTCAGATTATAATAAAAGTGATATGAATTGTGCAAATTTGGAAAGGAAAAAAGAGTTTAAATTCCTTATCTTATAAATATGGAAACCAATTACATTTCACATTTATTTAGATAAATTAATAATTATGAGAGAATGATTTTAAGAAAACTGAAATCAAGATACTAGTATTACAATAAAAATAATATAAATACTGGTAAAGACTTTTTTTAAAGTGCAAACTAAGTATATAATTGATAATCCTTATACAGTATAATTCCCTTAAGTGGTGCTATTCACTAGGCTATTTTAAGAGCTTTATATATTTTTTTCTACCAAATAAGATCGGGTCTATGATTATTTTCACTTTAGAGATAAAGAAACTAGGATTGACAGTCACATAGTAAAGTAAATGGAATTGTAGTCTCTCTCTGACAACTCTTTACCCCCTACATTGTATGAAAGCCATGAGTTTTGGCTGGAATTAATCCCACTCCCTTTCAGACTGGGCTCTGATTCATTTAAACTAATTAATACAACCCGATGCACTTTACAACAGGGATTGATTTGGGTAACCATCATTGTCTAAATCAATCAGTTCATGGTTTCACCTTGGCCAAAGAAAGTGACGCCTCAATTAATGTGAAATTTATGAGTTTTGTTACATTTTTACTGAAAGAGACATAGTCCAGCACTCTCTTTGTGAGAGGAAACATGAAGTTCTGATTGCTCTTGGAATCCTTACTGTGGCCTTAAGAAAAGCTAGTATGAAGTCCAAAATATGGAGGGAAGTAGAACCGAAAGAATCTTAGAAAACGGAAGCCAGAACCGTGATGAAACATGCCTGAAATCTAACCTGTTTCTGGACACTTTAGTTACATTAGCTGATTAATCCCCTATATTGCCGGTTCCCAAACTTTTTGACACCAAGGACTGGTGATTCTATGAGAATCTAATGCCTGATGATCTGAGGTGGAGCTGAGGTGGTGATGCTAGTGCTGGGGAGCAGATGCAAGTACAGATGAAGCTTCTCCTGCTCACCTCCTGGTATGTGGCCTGGTTCCTAACAGGCCATAGACCTGTACCAGTCCATGTTCCAGGGTTGGAGATCCCTGCCCTATTTCATACAAGCCAGTTTGAATTAGGTTCTCTTTCTTGCAGCAGAAACATTTTAGAATGATTCAATTCTAATTGGTTCTGTAAAGAATCTATCAGAAACTAAAGGTTCCTGCAGAAACCACATAACAATATTCCTGAAATGTGGGAAAATAAAAGGAGATACAAAATCATAAAACATAAACAAGAGGACAATAATTTCAGTTATAATTGTATTTTATGATTCTGTAATTGAGATATTATTTGTGTACTTATGATATATATTATTTGTGTATAGGCTGATTTTTAAACATATTACTTATGACTTTAGTCAAGATAATAGGAAGGAGGGTCGCATAGGTCTGAGTTAGACTGAATGGCTTTTGAATCCTGGCTCTGTCTCTTTCTAGCCTGTGACCTTGAGAAAGTTATCTAGTCTATCTTACTTTTAGTTTCTCATATTTCATATGAAAATATAGTATTACTATCAAAGGATTCTGATAAAGAATAAATGAATTAATGTGTAAAGTACTTAAAACAGCTTGAAATATAGTAAAAACAGTATTATTTATTCATATTCACAATTTGAATTGATAAATTATTTCATCAAAGATAAATATTCTCAGATTAAATTTAAAAACAATGATAAAAAGCTACAAAAGACAAAAAAGCAAGTAAATCTGCAAGTTAAAAAGCAAACAATATACAAAATCTTATCAAAAAACTTCAGAACTCCTATAAACAGTTAAAGTTTGTTGTTTTCTTTAGAAGAAGGCCTCAAGGCAATGGAAGAACTAGGTACTGAAATCAAGCTACTCTTCTGCTTCTACTATTATTTATATAAAGGCACTATAATAACCAGGGATTTGCTAAAATCACAAGACATGCAATTACTTATTAGTATTGAGTGTTAATATAAAACCTAAAATCATTCTTTTAAGTTTACAACAATATAATAAAATTACTTTAAATAGAGTACATATTTTAAGATTAGAAACCCTTCATCTTTTTTGGCTTGCTAAAGGTTAAAGATAGGACTCATTCCAATAAAATCTCTTACCTGATTACGTAAAGAAAAAAACTGGGAAAGAATAGATTGTGGCCTTTGAGGAAAATGCCTAAAGACAAATCACTGTGTCTCTTTGTTTTCTCTGATGAAGGAATAGAAAAATACTTTTCTTCTTCAAAGTCAAGTCTTCAGGTGTGAGGCAAGGGAGTAGGAGAGGTAGAGGTATATGACTATCAAGAGGTTACAGTCACAAAATTTTGGGTATCTACACTTGTGCCTGGAGAAATAGAAAAGTAAAACTGGTAGGATCTATCTATCTATCTATCTATCTATCTATCTATCTATCTATCTATCTATCTAATCTATCTATCTATCTATCACCTATCATCTATCTATCATCTATCTATCAGTCATCCATCCATTCATCCATCTATCATCTCTCTATCTAGTAGAGATATTTCATGGAGTTGTCTGATGCAAGTTTGAGGCTGGAAAGTAGGAAATCAATAGAGTAGGCTGACAAGGTGGAAGCTCTTGAGCAGGAGTCTTAGAGAAGAATTTATTTTTCTCTGGGAAACCTTAGAATTTTCTTTTGAGGCCTCTCGATTTATTGGATGAAGTCTACTCATTATTTAGGGCAATCTCTTTTATTTAAAGTCAACTGAATATAATGTTAACCACACCTGCAAAATACCCACAGTACCATATATTAGTGCTAAAGCCCAGCTAAACCGACACACAAAAAGTAACCACCATAGGAAATGATGTAGACCCCCCACAGAAGCACCAAATAATCAACTATTGGATGGACTAAAATAATTTTATCAGAACTCTGGAAATCTTTTAAAAATCTACAACCAAGCAAACACCCAATCAAGAAAAAGCTACCTTTAAAACAATAGAAATTATGTTGCATTTTACCTACATTGTGCAGTGTAGTCAGGAAGATGGTCCAGTTCCTGGTTATCACCCTTGGGCAATCGTCATATGTTTAAAGTAGGCTTCCCTAGTCTCCTTAAATATACTATTTTTCTAATTTATAATCTTATACTATAGTGCATTTCTCCCTCTCATGTCTTTCTCACAGTGTAAATTTATTGTTGCATAATTTGTTGATAATTATGTCACCACACTAGACTATGAATTCATTTTGATCATTGTTGTATCCACATTAAACAGCACAATGCCTGACAAATACATATTTGTTGAATGAATGATCTAGATGAATTGCTAAAATGAAACCTTCATGTGTATCTATGGATATTAGACACACTTAACCAATCACATACACTGTAACTAGTGTGGGAAAAGAGAATATTTTCTATTTCCTCTCTTAGTTCTTTTGGCTGGTGAAATCGTTAAAATGATATAAGACAAATTAACAAAAGAAAATCAAATATAATACATACATATAGTGAGTTTACATTTATGTGAGACATTCCAAAAACAATCAAACAAGAGGAGGAATATAAGTCATTCTGGATGAAGGAGAAGGCGGTAGAGGTCTGAAATTTTGAAGGGAAGTAAAGCAATTCATAAGGAAAAGAGTTAATGTTTGGTAAACAAATGTTTGAGAGAGATGTGATTCCCTGGTGCTCCAAAGTAAGTGCAAAATTGAGATTTATTGAATTAAATTGAAGGAGTATATTAGTGATTTTTTTTTCTCTCTTTCCCCTTCCTTTTAAAAAACAAAACCAGAAATACTTCTGTATTTGACTCTTCTGGGGAAGATGTAGACTTTATGAAACTCTTAAGATTAATATCGTTATTCTTTCATCCCAGTTTTCATTCTCATTATCTTTATACCCACTATAAGACAGGTAGAGTTCAGTTAAGGAAAGTATGTTATATGGATTTTGACTGCTTTTATAATTATTCAAGTTAAAATAAATACATAGATGCAAAAAAAAAATGTACTTTAAAACACATTTTGTTTTGGACTCAACATTTCATACTTTTATAGGTAGTTTAGTATAAGAACTAGAATTTTTCTAGATCTGATTCTCTTATGCATAAAAATTATGTTATAGTATTCATTCATCTTAGCACTAAACTATAATTAGATAACCATCATTCATTTTTACCATAAACTTGGAATAATACAAAGGATATTCATCAGGTATTTTTCACAGCTATAGTGAAAGTGTCTGATAGCAAGTAAAATGTAATGTTGCATATAAATTATATTACTGTTTATGTTTTATTTGAAATATTCATAATATTCATTTTGTAAATACAATATACAGTACAAGAAAATGACAATGTTGTAATTGAACTTCTATAAAAAATTCCATCTCTGAAAATTTTAGATGAAATCAATCTTGCCTGAATTTACTGAGTTAGGAATGCTAATTTATTTATCTTCTTTCTTATTCTGGGAAGCGTATTATGTAAGAGATTACTGTCACTTCTTGATTTCACTTTAATCAATAACCTGGTAAAAGTATAGCACAATTATAAAGAAATATTCTTTACCTTTTACAGACTTCATCATGCTTTTAGTAAGCCCACGCAAATGTATATACTCCAACATTCTCTATTAAATTGTTATATAATTGCATCTTAAATACATATGGAGATTTGAAGATAAGCATTGTATAAAAAATTGTGACATGTTTCCAAAACTGCTGTAAGCTTTAATTTTGAGGAATGTGTTGGTATATGATGTTTTCATTATTAACAATACTATAAAATAATAAAAATATAATCATAAGTTTACCTTTGTGTGAATAATAGACTAATGTGAATTGGGGGCAACAAATGATTTAGGAGATATATGATTAGAGTGTTTTAGGTCATTGAGAGAACCAAATTAAATATGATTTTTAATATTTTCTTCTTTTGACATTAATAATTCTTTTTGGTCAAAAAGCACAACTTCCAGGTAATAAATCTGTAAAAAATATATATCCCTATATTTGACCTGAAGATGTTAATTTTTTCTTGATTCAGTAAGTCACTCATTACTAGTAATACAAATGTTTTTGAATTTATTTGCAGTTTTCCAAAGGAAAACTTCTTGAAAAACACCAAACAAGGCAGATATTTAGAAATTAAAGCCAGCCTATTTGTTCATTTTTTTTTTTCTTGGCAGATTTTCAAAATACTCAAAATTGAAGCTATTCTAGCATTTCACTTTCTGATAAAGTTTTACAACTAAAACGTCAAAGTGGTCAAAATTATTCCCCCTTTAAACATTAAATTATCTCCCCCCCCCCAAGAAAAAAACATTTGAAAACACCTATTTAGTTAGGAACAATATAGTATGTGGGACCTGGAAAATGCAGAGTGATTATATATTGCATAGGCTTTTGAAGGAGATCATTCATGATTTCACAATGTATGTGAGAAAGAATTAATACAGTGCTAAACCACAAAGAATTTGAAGTCAGAAGTTTTGAAATAATAACAGTAATTTGCACCATGACTTGATACTATTTACACTTTTTGAGATCAGTGAGTTATTACCTTCACTGAATGAAGTGTATTACTTGACACAATCAACTTATTTTTATACCTGAAAGTAAAACAGAAAGCATTTGGAGTATGTGATGGCAAATAAGACCACAGATCTACATTTCTAAACCACCCTTTGTTTATTAACACCTGTAGCTCAAAGAGGAAGAAAGGGAGTGTTCAAAACTGGATGTGGGATGATGTCACAGTCCAAGTACTTACTACAAAGACATAAATAGGTCTTTTTTTTTTATACTTTGTTATAAATCAGGTCTCCCTCTAAGAACTGTCTGTGCCCAGTAAGGGAAGAGAGATCTCACAATACTCAGGGAAGGGAAAGAAGACTTTGTGATACTCAGTGAACAGTGATAAGTCTTGCAATCATATTATCAGAGTACTTTATAATAGCTATTCAAAGGAAGTACAAAGAACCTGTATTTGAAAGTGGTCAAGTTTTCCAGTAAAATGCTAATGTTTCAATATTTAATTGAGAACATAAGTTTTCTTTCTCCACTTACTAACACATAGTATGTGAGAGTTGATTTCTTTATCATTTAGCTTTATTTTCTTTAATAGAGAACTTTAATAGCCAAAGAATACAATTATGTAGAGTGTTATTTTTCTGATAAGGTCTTCTAAGTATGTAGATAAAACATAAAATTAGTTTACCTAAATTGGTAGTTTCATAGAATGGTAAACCAGGCAAGAAACTAGGGTTCATTAGTTGAAGCACCTGTATTTACAGATGAGAAAATAAGATCTCTGTAACTCAAATTAAAAATGCTAACAGTGCTTACAAGAGTCAACCAGCTTACCCATAATTAATTCATTTTTATTTAGCTATCAAATGGAGTATTCATCACTTGCTAATGTAATAGAGTTTTCATGATAAAACTAAAAATAAACATATCTTTCTACCACTTATATTATTAATATGCTAAACATTATAATCTTTCATTCAAAATAAAAATTAGTGTGATTGGCAGAGTTCCTTTTCTTTCGGTATATTGTATGTTGACAGTTAATTAAATTTGTGAGTTTAATATCCCTAAAACAACACAATATGTAAACATGCATTTTATCTAAACAAATAACATTAAGTGCAAAAAAAATTAGAAAAAAATAGAAGAAATATTAGAAACGATCAATTCACTCAACCATTTATGAAACTATTTAGGAGTGATTTGGAAAGGAGTTGAATTAATCTATTAGAGAAGTTTGGGAGTCAGGGGAAGAACTACTTTTAGGCAACAATTAATAAATGAAAAAACTGGCTCTTGTTGGATAGAAAATTGGTCAGCTTCTAACTTTCATTCTATGCTAGTAAAACTAGTCCTTTAGTAAGCTTTTAAACTTTCTTTCAGCCTCTCAAAATTTAATTGTCAAATGTTCTCCTGAGGTTTGGGATCACAGAAGTAAACTAACAGATTAGGAGTTTTGAACTAAAAGATTCTATAATATAATATAATATAATATAATATAATATAACCATTAGTGAATAACTTAATTATAAATGTATGTAACTAATTATAAACACACACACATATACACATATGTTTGTATTCGCAAATCATAAGAAACATATGCAGCTCTAAAATTATATAACTGGTAGATATTGAGCTTAAATAATGGGAGTCAGAGTGGGCTAAGATGTGAATGAGTTATATCAACAAACAATTGGGAGGGGTAGCAGGATAGAGCTTCTAAACAGAATTATAAGTGCAGAGAGTTTTGAACATTGACGAATATATTAAAATATTGTGGGAAATATTGAACTGAAAAATATCAAGTATGTATTATAATAATAGGAAAATAACATATATGTTTAGTTTTTCAAAGTGAAGAAGGTATCACTCATCAAATAAATTAGTATTAACTTTATTGCTCCAATTTTTCCATATCTTTTCCTCACCTTGGTTGAGTTACCTTCCATTGCTATAAGGCAGTCAGATTCTAAAAATCTCATTAGATCTGTGTGGAAGTGAACTCTGATTCTTTAAATAAGTATGTTCACATTGTCTAATTAGTAAAAAAACTTTCTTTACAACGAGATTCTAACAAGAGTTTTCTTTCTTTGGAATAAGACATAAAAAACCCAAGAGGTCTGTAAATGACAAATATATATGTATGTTTTCCTTCTAAATTAGAAAAATAAGATATGATATTCAGAAGAGAAGAAAATGAGAATTAAGTTATTTATATTTTTCTTATAGCACCATAAATGTGTGATTTTTTACTTCCTTCCACTCTTTAAACCATGAATGTCCAAAGGGAAAGATATCTTGATTAATTTCTTTATTTTTCCATTCTTAGCATGGTAGTTGTCAAAAACATATGCTGCGTGAATGCCTATAGCTTGTTATATATCCATGTCAGAGCTATGGTCATAAAAATTATCGCAAAGTGGCTAATAGTTGGGCAAGTGATGAAGTAACTATTATATTCAAGAAAAATGGGTATGAGAATCAATAAACTCTCCCATTCCAGGAAGAAACACTCTTGAGAACATCCCTTTAGGCAATCAAGTCTCCATTGTAACCCATCAGGGACAAGAACCTCACACCTTAAAAAGCAACTGTTCTATATTTGGACAACTGTTTCATGGATCTAAATTATATGTTCTTTGTTTTTTGCCCAGAGGTGCAGACTCTATTCTCCTCTGTAATGCATACAGATCTTTAAAGATTTGAAGACTGCACATGTTTTGCCACTGTGTCGACCTGGATTCACTTGTGTACTATTTCCGCCTATGAAGCAATTTTTATATCCATTCTCATTATTTCTCTCCTACTGTATATAGTCTATATTTGATAATTTTTCTCTTATAAAATATCTATAGTTAAATTCACTAGAAGTAAAATCTAATTAGGGATAGTAAATTATAGGAGGAACAACCTATATGGAAAACAAACAAACAAAAAGTTAAAGACAACATGGTTAACACAGCTAGGTTAATTTATTACAAAACATTTTTGTCAAACATTTCCATATCAGGCTGAGGATAAAAAATGGAAAGAGTGCATCACTTTCTCTGGAGATCTTAAAGTCTAAATGAGAAAGACATTAATGTAAATAAATAATTTCCATTCAATGTGATATTTGCTATAAAAGAATAATGTATTTTGAAATTGTTACTTTACTGTTAATTCAGCAATGTACCCAAACTCAATTCCTTTCAGAGTTCCAAAATAATATAAAAGGATCATTCTCTTGATTTCTTGTATTTTTCTTAGTAATTTCCATGCCAAAACTCTTCTGCCTATCTAAAAACTGACTACCAGTCCCTCAACTCCTTCCTAACATAAATCTCCACAGCAATAAAATAAATTAGAAAATAGAACAGCTAGTTCTATAACAAAGTAATGGCACTTCAAAGACGATAAAGTCCACTCCCAACAAAAGTCTCTGAGTTATTTCTTTTCACCCCTTCCTGCTATTTCAAATGTGTGGTGATTCCAGTCTCTTCCACAAGCAGCTAGCTGCCTTCTTTCTCTAGGTCAGTTTCTCTAAATTCATTCTAAATGAGCCTTCAGTGCCTATATGATGTATTGTGCTGATGGCATTTTTTTATATGAGCCCTAGGAAAGCCAGATATTTGTTCCTATCTCCTTTAGTGAATGAATTCTTTTTTTATTGGATCTTTCTGGGATTTGGGGAAGAAATATATAGAGTGAATTTAATTTCATTAAAGTCAAAAGGAAAACATACTAAGGGAATCAAGGGACTTTTTTCCAATAGATTCATTGGATGTAACTAGGAGTGAGTAAGTGAAAAGATAACCCATAAAAACAAGCCATACTGCTTGGGGTTTGTAACTACAGTATTCCCCTTTGTTTTTCTCTTCCATTACTTTTATTTTACACAAATGCTCTATTCCTATGTTGATTTAAAAAATTATGATAAATTTGAATCAGAGAAATAAGGCATTCTGGTAATAACTTTATTTTTAAGTGGAGGAAGTGATTTATTCACTCATGTATCTTTCAGAGTTGAACAGCTATTTCTCAGGTGTTTTGACCAATTTTAAACTAAAAGATGTCTTTTTATTTAAACAATATACATACAGTCCTGGACTTAAAAATAGTTGGGCTTACAATTCTTTGACTTTACAATAGTGTGAAAGCAACACACATTCAGTAGAAACTGTACATCCAATTTTGAATTTTGATCTTTTCTCAGGCTAGCCATATATGATACAATAATTCCTCATGATGCTGGGGAGTGACAGCAAGCTGATTTTTCCCAACCGTGACCTAATGCAGGTGTTCTGAGCACTTTTAAGATAGTTTAAAGTAGGCTGGGCTAAACTATGATGTTCAGTAGGTTAGGTGTATTAAATGCATTTTCAATTTACGATATTTTTCAAGTTATGCCAGGTTTGTCAATATATAATCCCATACTCAGTTGAGGAACATCTGTATTCACCTTGTTTAAAATAGATAACGTATAGGGAATACTTGCATTAATATCTGCAGGAGCATAGTATATATTACAACAAATAAGATTTCTGCTTGATAAACAACTAGGAAATGATCAGATAACATAAAAACTGGTAAAATGAGATTTAAAAACTGGACATTTAATCTCATTTAAAAATTAACCCAATAATCATATTGTCAATATCTTGTTAGAACATTTCTCATCCTATCTCCAAACATATTTTATGTTGATAATTTTGGGATGGATACACAATCAGACAAACTAATACCTTCTTCCTTGTTTGATAAAGATAAAGCGTAAGTTATGAGATTTAGTCCATAGGTGACTTACACAGCAGTTCAAGAAAAAAATAACAATTGTTTTCCCAAGGCACAATATAGCTGTTACTTATAGTTTCACTGAAAACAACTAGTGATGAATTTTCAGCACTTTATGAAATTAACTTTCTGCTTGGGAAGCCAACATTACATTCCAACACCAGCTAAGAATTGGTCTCTGACAGTGAGATTTGAAAGAGAGAATTTTTTTTTTGAGAAATTTATAATTAAGCAATAACCATATCTGTATGAAGTCAATTGCAGTTTTGTAAATTATACATCTTTACTATTAAGAAAACATTTCTTTAAGCTCTGTAATATCCAGGCAACCCAAGTCAGGTAAAATCCTTGATAAAGTACTTCCTTAATGGATATATGAGTTTTCTTCAAAAACTAGATAAAGCAATTCTTACCCAGAAGATCCAGGGATATTCAAAGGCATGCCTGCAAATTTGATTTTATTTAGAGAACTATCTAACTCAGTTCTTGTATTTGTATTTCAGACATTAGTCATTCACTTTGAACTACTTTACTTCCCTTTTTCCTTGCTTATAATGCATGACTTATGCATCTGTTAAACTGAGAAAGTCCTGGATATCTGATAGAATCTATCAAATTAACATCTGTCTCCTTTCAATGTGTTGTAGTCTGTATATATATCAAATTTACCTGAAGGAGGTATTTCTCAGATCTTTTTCCCTGCTAAGTTTCCAACTGTACCTCATAAGCTCCATCACTCTTCCTTCAAAAATACAAAGTCCTCTTCTCTTCTCTTAACATTGAGGTTCTCCTGAAAAATCTTTCTAATTTTTGTTTTTCTTTCATAGACAGATGTCTTCTTAGATTGAGAATGCTATATCTTATTTTTCCAACTATTCTCTTTTAATACCGTTACAATTTTATTTTTATTATTTTACTAAAAATGCACTTTCAAATATCTCAAAATATACCTTCTTATAAAATCCAATGGTTTTTTTTTCTGACAATGTGCAAGATATACCTTACTATATGCTTTTTCTTTTTATAGTTAGAAAATTTCGGATTTTTATTTAGGCATATGGCAACCTAAAATAAAGACATATCTCAATTTCCTTTTAATTAAGAGTGAACATAATACTTATTATCTCATTGGACATAGCCAATGAGATTTAATCATAAATGTCTCTACATATTTCTAAGACACTTTTTTCAAAGGAAAGCTCATACCCTACTTCATTCTTTCCTCCTTGTTGTTGGCTATAATATGCACGTTATGATAGGAGTTCTGGCAGCCACACTGGATCACTATTTGAAATCTAAAGAATATGGAGCAGCCTAAAAGAATACTAAATCCTTCACAATTTTGTATGACCACCCTATCCTGTAAGACTTATCTCCATTTTTCTTTAACATGAGCTAAAAAAGAAATATTTTGTTCATCAGTTAACTCTTTTTAGAAGGGCATATTATGGCATTGACTCTCCTTTAAATCAATCTTTCTGATCTGGCATTATTACATTTTTGTTACTTCTTATTCAAATAATTTGATTTAGAAGACAATTAAATTCAACACAATGATGTAACAAATCTGAGACTCTACTCAGCAATTTGATAATAGCCCATTTTTTCCTCTCCATTCAAAAAGAATCAGTGTTATCACTGACTCGCAAACATGCCTTGGGCTTTTCTTCTTCACAATTTTATGTAAGTGGTTTTTAACTGACTGAAATATACTCTACAACTTTCCAACAATTATAATTCTACACATAAAGAATCATGTGAGAAGATACTTTTTTATAGAAAAATGACAATTTTGTCTTGAAAGAATTTTGCTTTTCTTTTAGTAATCATGTTGCTTGCTGAGTGAACCTTTAACTTGATACTTTGCATTTTATACTTTATCTTATTAATTGCTAATATAAATATAAAAATCAGTATTTTGATATTCCATGTTCTAGAAAAGAGAATGCAATTCAGTATTGCCGATAAAATAATTCTACAAAAAGAAAAAAAATGGTTACAAGAAAAGTAAAAAGTGGTATTGGGCGCTTACAGTGAGTGATAGAGACAGAAGGAATATGGGAAAAACAAAACAAAATCTAGAAACAAAGCAGAGAAAGGAATTTTATTGAGAATTTTGGGAAAAATAAGGAAATCCTAGTTTATCTATAGTATATATGGGAAGGAGAGAGAAATTGAATAGAAAATATGTTGGATCATATTATTAAAAATTTTAATTCCCAATAGAGATACTTAAACTTAATTGGATTTATATGCAGTATAACCTTGAAGATCTTTGTGTAGGGTATTGTGACTGGAGCTTTGATTTAAGCAATCTCATTTGTCAGTGATGTATAAAAAAGCTCAGAGAAATTGAGGTCAGAAGTAAAGAAATCTGTAAGGAAGGTTTTTTTTTTTTTTTTTTTTTTTTTGTAGGTAATCTTTTTGTGTAGCTAGATTGAAATATATCTTTATGATGTCATTGTGTAGACTACAAGATGTGTAGTAGTATTTAAACAAATTCTTATTACTGAATTCAAATAATTTCAGGGCTCTGAGAAAGCTATTAGGAAAAAAATGATGGGATATCATATCCAAAATTCAGTAACTACTCATGTTTGACAGCAGAGCTTGAGTCAGTGAGAGGTAATTTTTCTATTCTTTCTAAAAACCAGATGCTGGTATTAATAATCAAGAAATATTTCTTATATGTGTGCTTATTTAAGCATATAGTTCATGCTTCTGGGAAATGCATGTAAGTAATAGAAAAATCCATATACTTGGAATTTAACATGGCTTAAGGATAAGCAATACAAAGAACATATTCACTGAACTGCAAGTGGGAATAATTTATAGTGCAATTGCAAACTTTAGTTAAATAAATGAAGACATGAGAGAAAATACACTGCTATGTAAGAAATAACATTGCAAACAAAGAGAAAATAGCTATGAGATTTTAAATTATAAACAGTTCAGTGAGTCTATTTATGTGTGAGTCCCATCACCATTCAGACAACAGTATTTACTTGGTGTCATCATTTACCAGCCATTTGATTCATACAAAATCTCTGTCCTCAAGAATTTTACTTAATTTGCCTTTAACAGTTCTCTTGAATTGAAAATGTTTTCCCTCCCACCCTGACCCAAAGCTGCTGCTTTGCTGATAAACCATTATATTAGATGTGAAAATAAGACCATATTCTACAGTTTTCTAGAATTTTCCTCCTAAAACATGATCAGAAAGATCATTTTACCCAGAAAAAGAATCACCATTCAATTAGAAGTTACAGTGCTAAAACTTTCAAACACAGCCTTAGAATTCGTTTAGAAGAGAATGCATATTAGTCATCAAATTGATCTTTCATCTATTGACAGATGTAAAAACTGATTTCATATGTGAAAAATTGGTTTAGGTCTAACTTCAATAATATTATCTGAAAATAAAACGAGACAAAATACTATTTAACACCCGAGAAAGTTAACTTATTGCCTTTACAAATATACAATTAAATGGAACACTGTCACTAACATTAATGTTTCTTAGTACACACGAATATTTATAAAAGAAGACTCACACTAAATGTGTAGGTTATCAGAATTTTACTGGAAAACTATACATAACCCCCACTGCCACTGTAAATTAAAACTGGCTATTTTCTTCTTTTCTGCAGATTGATTCAAGCGCCTGTCCTTTTACATCTTTCACATGCCTCAGTCTTGTTTACTAACTCTTCTCTATTTTCTTAACTATTCAATAACAACAAAGAAGTTTTTTGTACCTGCCGAAGACAATTGATTAGTAAGGCATGAAAAAATGCATTTTCAAATGAAAATATCTCTTTGGTGCACTTGAAAATTAACATAAAATCACATAAAGATAAAATCTGTTTAACCCTTCCACAACTTTTATCCTGAATTTACAATATCCCTCAGAGTTTTAGTGTGTGAATTGAACTCTTTAGAAAATTAGGTCTTCAGATTTTACTCAATGGCTGTTTTAATCTGGTTTTCCATTCATAAGATAAAAAAAGAATTTCATGAGGAAGAAAAACAAATTTTAAAAATAATGAGTACACAAATTCTTTTTCTCTCTGCAGACACAGACCTATCTAAATAATGGGTATATAATTTTTTTGAACCCTATATAAAACCCATGGGTTATCAATTGACTATCAATTCCTAATATTTTGGGAATTTATATACTCTGTCAAATTATACCATTTTTATCAATAAAGGTCCTCTCTTTAACATATATGCTGAAAATATTTAGCTTGCTAAATATCCATTGTTGTAACAATCTAAAATTATTAAGAAAACAGTTCTCCTCTTCAAAATCACTAATTTTGAAAGGCAGCAAATATCACACACATGCGCATGCGCGCGCGTGCGCGCGCGCGCGCGCACACACACACACACACACACACACAACACACACATACACACACACACACACATACACACACATGAAACAAATTACAAAGAATGTTGGCATTCTTTTGGAGTTTTATTTTCCTTTCTGGAGCTCATATAAACCATGAACTCATGTCTATTTGAGATTTCAAAGTAAGGGGGAAGAAAAGTTCTGCACTATTTTTAGAACTGGCCTTAATACAAGTATGTAAATTAATGATAGTTCAGGATGATCCTCTAGGCAGATGTTAAAGATCTCATGGTACATAAAGAAATAATGTGAGTAATACCAGTGTCATGCCCCATACTTAATAAAGTAGCTCCTGATAGCATTATTAATGATTTAAGCATTCCTACAGTGCTTAATCTCTTCAAACACATTTTTTATAATGCTCAATGCTGTTTCTGTTCTGTGACTAAGCAGATAATCATGGCTATTTTTATTCAGTAAGTCACTTCTTAAATTGTTTGGTGTTGCCAAAGGTATAAAAAACAACATGTTAAGCACAGTTCTATTCAATAAACATTTGCTCTTTTTTTCCCCTAAGAAAAACTGATTTGTAGAAAAAGACACTTAAATGAACTAAAGAGTCTTTCAGTGGAATGATGGTTTCAAAATCACTTTTTAACTGTTTTGTGTACACCTCTCATACTCTGGTATAAAGTAGTGGTTTAGCTAGTGAATCTAGTATCGTTCTTGTTTAAATTTTCCCTTAAAATGACATGAACATAAGCATTTCATGGTACTGTGGCCAAAAGGAAATGAGCAGTTTGCTGCACAGACAATACTCTGTACACTGAATATGCAGCCAAGGGTCCTTAGATTAGCATTTAAAGCCACAAATTTAGCTTAAAAAATTCAGTTTACGCAAAACTTGCCTTTTTCAGTCAGTAGCTGTGTAAAATAGCAAACTCAAGATATTAGGTTATTATTATTTTAAAACCTGAAAACATTCTCAGATCAATTTTAAAGTCAATATTTAGATTCAATTAATTTTATATTAACAAATAATTATCATGTGTCTACAACATGTCTGGGACTGTGTTAGGCTAAATAAAAAATGGACCAGTCTTCTTCCTTTATAAAACTTACACATAATCATGCAGATACATAATTATATGTTGTGCTATTCCTATGATTAACAAGTATATGGTATTAACTAAACCTATCATATATTGTGAGTAGGAATATAAAATAGTACAACTTTAGAAAACCTTTTGGCAGTGTCTTACAACGTGAAAGATACTTATAACACATGACTCATCAATTCTAACTTTCCCAAGAGAAATGAAACATGTCCACACAAAGACTTATGCATAAATATTTTGCCAACTTTATTAATAATATACAAACATTAGAACACCACAAATGTTCCACAGTTGGTAAATGAACAAATGAACTGTGACATATCAATAAAATGAAACATTTCTCAGCATAAGTAATGAACAAATGAGTGATACACATAGCAGCATAGATGAATTGCAGAAAATATTAAAGAGGTCAGACAAAAAATAGGGAATATTTGTATGAAATTTTAGAAAATAAAATTTTAATCTATAGCACCATAAGGCAAACTCACAGTTTTCTAGGGCAAGAGAGGTAGCATTCGCTGAAAAGAGGCCCAAGGAAATTTTCTGAGGTGAAGGAAATGTTTTATATATTCATTCACTGGTGTTATTACAGGTATATTAATTTGCCAAAACTCAGAATCATACCCTTAAAATTGGTACATTTTATTGAATATACATTATATCTCAATAAAGTCTGTTTTTCAATATGTATGGCAGTATGAAAGTGACTAATAAAGGGTATGCCTTAGTTTGAAAAAGTCAGAGATGTCTTTTTGATGAAGTATTACAGGAAATTGAATCTGGTGAATTAGGTAGCCAAAAAATAATGTGAAAAGGGAAGCAGAGAAAAGAGCCTGCTGTAAGTGAGGAACATGTTGCAGATACATGTAGTGGGTAGTAGACATTTAAGGAACTGAAAGAAATTGTACTTAGAATCCAAAGATGAATGGGAGAGTAAGGAGAGAAAACACTGGACAATAAATGATTGCCACATCAGCTATTGTAGGTCACATTAAGAATTTTATTGCTTAATTAGAAAGGGTAGAATAAAGTCAGAACCACCTCTCCCCACTTGTTGACTTCCTTGTGATGTTTCAATTTAAATAAGAACTTAACATGGACTTTGCTATGCCTGCCTGTATTTTATAATCTTCTGGGAGCTCTACCCTATGCAAGCAATGGATATAAATATTAGAAATCAGTAAGTAAAATTCCTTTTTTTTTTTTTTTTTTTTGCTTATATGTTGTATGTAGAGAAATCTTAAAAGTAAGAAACTGGAAAACCCAAAGAGAAACTTTAATAAAATGCCTGGTGTATTAGGTTGAATAGGATTGCGTCCTAAATTCATGTCCATCTGGAGTGTCATAATGTGACCTTATTTGAAATAGCACCCTTTCAAGATGTAGTTAGTTAAAATGAGTCATAATGAATTAGGGCAGGTCATAAATCTCATAACTGCTATTTTGACACAAGATGGTCTTATGAAGCCACAGAGAGAAGGCAATGCGATGATGTAGCCAAAGACTGCAGATAACCACCAGAACTAGAAGAAAGGCAAGAAATCAATTCTTCCTTAGAACTTTCATAAGGAAGTAACCCTATTGACACCATGATTTTTAACCTCTATACTCCTAAATTGAGAGAGAATAAATTTCTGCTGTTTTAAACCACAGTTTTTGGTAATTTGTTATAGTAGCCTTAGGAAACAAATGACTCTTCTTAAAATGTGAAACAAAAATCAACAGTTTTCCTACATAAATACATAATAACCAGGAAGAAAATACAGGAGAAGAAAATACCATTTTTAATCAAATAAAAAGTTAAAATTTATAACAAACTATGCCTAGATATATTTAATACATATTTAAATAAAGCTTTAAAACATTAATGATACATATATATCACCTTCAAATAATCAGAAAGTTATAACCTGTTTTTGTTTAGAAAGTCACAGAAACATGAGGCAATTCTGTAAAAATGAATTTAATCTGTTCATTGGGTAGAAATAAAAATAGTAAATTAAGTTTTGTATGTTTAAGGGAAATTTAAAAAAATAATAGTGAGGTTTATTTAGATACCAAATATAAACGTAGACAAGAAAATGTTGAAAAATAAGAGTCATGCTTAGGGAAGACTAGCACCTCCATACATTAAAACATATTTTTAATTTATTAGATTTCATAGCACTGAAAATGAAAGTGAGACAGAGTAGGGAGCTATAAATAGATTCAAATACATTTAATTTGTGATTAAAGGATATTTCTAATTAATGAAAATAATTTAGAAGATTTTTTGAAAGACAGATTACTGAATTTTGGAGGAAAATTAAGCTGCATTTCCAGTGTTATAGCTGATATCAACATACATATATGTTGATATTATAAATATTTTCCCACAAGTACAGGCATCTCTCTTTTGTTCAATGAAGTGTCCTAAGCACGTAGATGAGTACCTGTCACATAAATGCAATTAATAAGTATGTTTCATAAAAATAAAATATATAGGAGAAAAATAGTTTATATACTATACTCTGTGTGTAGGATAAAACACAAATATTGGAATGAGTAGCCCAGAAAAAAAATTCTTACCAAGGAAAATGTTGACAAAGAGCTAATTTCTTTAATTTACAATGGATTCATAAAAAGTAACAAGAAGAGTAGTCTGCCAGAGAAACAGGCAAGTTGAATAAAAAATAATTACAAATGCTCAGTAAGAATTAGAAAATATTTCCATCGCACTTATAATTTAAGAAATGTAAATGAAAATTAGATATTATTTTCACTATTTTTTGTCAAAATAGATATAGAAACATGTAAATTCTTGATAATATTTAGAGCTTGTGAGACAGTGGAAAAAATATACACAGTTTTAACTACTATTAGAGCCAAATATTTGGATAAAATTTTGGCAATACTTATCAAAATTAAAGATGTATATACCAGCTGGCATAAATTGCACTGATAGAGATTAGTATTCATGCAAATTGCATAAATGTGTTTATTACCAACATGTAATATTTATTGAACTTCACCTGTAAAACAGGAATATTATTGGAACTGATGAGAAAATGTTAACAAAGAAGATAAGGTTCTTTAACACAATGTGTGTAACCGAGATGTTCACATCTTGGTTATCCTAGTTAAAAGGTAATGTGATATCTGTATAAGTATGGTCAACAAATCATTTATAGTAACAAAATAAGCAGATGCCACATAAATTATTCATTGAAATAGTACTTGCTAATTAATTTTCACTTATGCACCCAATAGAATATTATGTAGCCATTGAAAATAATCTATAGACATATATGCAGTAGTTCATTCTTACCCATAGTTTTGCTTTCTACGGTTTCAGTTACCTATGATCAAGTGTAGTTTGAAAATACTAAATAAAAATTTCTAGAAATTAACAATTTGTAAGTTTCAAACTGCAAGCTGTTCTGAGTAGCATGATGAAATCTCAAACCATCCCATCCAATACCCCCCACCCCTCCCAAAAAAAATGAATCATCTCCTTATCCTGCACATTCACGCTGCATGTGCTACCTGCCCATTGGTCACTTAGTAGCCATCTCCATTATCAGATCGACTGTCATGGTAGCACAGTGCTCATGTTCAAATAACTCTTCTTTTACTTAATGATGGACCCAAAGTATAAGAGTGGTGATGCTAGCAATTCAGATATACCATAGAGAAGTCAGAAAGTGCTTCCTTTAAGTGAAAAGGTGAAAGTTCTTGACCTAATAAGAAAGAAAAAATGTATGCTGAGGTTGCTAAGATCTATGATAAGAACAAAGCTTTTACCCATGAAATTGTGAAGAAAAAAGAAATCTGTGCTAGTTTTGCTGTTGAGCCTCAAGCTGCAAATGTTATGACTACAGTGTGTGATTAGTGCTTAGTTAAGATGGAAAAGACACTAACTTTGTGGATGGCAGACACGAAAAGAATACACGTTTCAATTGATGTCATCATAATATTGCACAAGAAAACTTTGGGTCTATACGAGGTCTTTAACAAAGGATTCTCTGAAAACAAATGATACCAATCCATTTACTGCAAGTAAGACATGGTTAAAAGGATTCAGAAATAGGTTTGGATTGAAAAATATAAAAATTACTGAGAGACCACATTTACCAAAATTTTTATTACAGTATATTGTTATGTTTGTCCTATTTTATAATTATTGTTAATCTCTTACTGTGCCTAATGTATAAATTAAACTTTATCACATGAATGAAAAAAGAAAACATAGTGTATATAGGGTTTGGCATAATTTGAAATGTTAGGAATTCATAGGAGTCTTAAAATGTATCTCTTGAGGTAAGGGAGAACTACTTCTGTTTGCTGGTATGGAAAGATGAAAATAATATGTACTTAAACGTAAAATATAAAATATGAAATAGTACATCTAGTACGATTCCTTTTATGTACATATAAAAATTCTCTGAAAAGATGAATATAGATATGTAGATAACAGTGTTAGCTTTTTGGAAAGATATGGGGTGAAGAAGACAGTTTTTAATTTTTGAAAATTTGTCTTTAATTTCTGAAATTTTAAATCATGTCCAAACAATGCCATAAGAGAATTTTGGACAAATGACTTTATGGATCATTTTAAATTTCTTCTTTATACACATACATTTATTTTTAAACTCTGACAAATTTTCCATAATAAATAAAATAAAACTATAGAAAAAAATTGTCTTCTTGAGGCCATGGTTGGAGGGAGGGAGAGAAATTCTTTCTTTTTTTAGTATGAGGAATCTCAAGTTTATTATAAGAAGAGAATGTTTCATATCTTCAATTTCAAAAAAAGCTGACCATAAAACGTACACTTTATTTGATAAATCTGAGTTGGAATCTGAAATGAGTCTTTATACTTTCCATTCGTGTAATCAACAGAAGCAAGAGTTGTGGAAATGCTGACACCATGCAAACTCCAGTCTTGTGCTAAGAACAAGGCTGTAATGAGTTGGGCTCATTGTGTCTTTCACAGGCATAAGCTTTTTATTTATTTACTTTTAAAGTCTTATCTGGTTGATAGTCTTCATCATTTGCACTTTATAAAATTTTATGAAAAAATATTTTATTAGTTCACTCTTAAATAAGAAAAGAAAGAAATCATTTTGTTTATTAAGCTTTTGGTTTGCCAAAGGCTATAGAAAAATGATCAAATTTGTTTTCACAAATTAATAGAAAACAAACAAAAAAATCTTCTTTCAGGATTTTCCATCAAAGTGCTGAATGTTCCTCACATTTATTCATTTATTTTTTCCATAATGAGATGTTTTAGATAGATGCTTTTTTTCTGCTCTGTAGTTCATGGAAGGTAGATGTTATCTGCATTATTAATATTGAAACGGTGGTATATCTTGGTTAGACTCTAAGCTCAAAGCAGTTTTTATGACTAACACTATGTCTCCCATAAAAATCATGAATTATGTAATATGTAGATCTTTTCACTATAACATCACCATTTCTGGCAAGCTAGTCAGCTATTTTTATTAAATGTTGCTCATCTGCCATATGGTCTCCCATTTTCAAGTTAATTATGAAACAGAACTAAAGAAATATTAAATTTGTAAAATATTTTTCTAATTAAAATTATTTTAGGAGACCACACATATGAAGTGGTTTCTACATGACTCCAACAAGAAAAATGTCCCCCCCCCAATTAAACATAAAATGATACAAAATGCTAACATATTTAATTCAGGTGAAGTTACGAACTATTGGCAATATACCATCACTTCAAACTACAAAAAAATGTTGATGCATTCTGTATTGTAGTGAGTCTGTGCACTTTTATTGGCTATAGTCTTTATAAAAATGATCACTTAAATCGTTAAATATCTATAAGCTTAAAAATTTGTCATATTGTTGATTAAAATATTAGTAATGTGGACCTACAGTCATTTTAATGTGTCAATAACTCATGATTCATTCTCCTTGAAATCACAATCATTGTATTTCTTTCTTCTTCTCTAAACTATATTAACTGCATACATCCTCTGAGCTAAATGTCTTTATTTTACGTAACATTTATATAGTTTATATCTGGAATGCATTTCCCAAATTAGAGCTTTCACCTTTTTTTTCTTTATGAATTTTCTTTGACAGAGGACTGTTAATCTCTCCATCCACACAACTCTTAGGACAATTGCCTTCCTTATATTACTTGACCTGTTTGTTTCTATATAATTATTGAATTATTTGTTAGATGGATGAAGAAGAATATCACACTATTTTTGTTAAGATAAAAGTAAAATAAAAAATCTTTTTCTTCTTCTTTTCCCCAGGTAACAGATGTGTTAAACAGGAAGCAAACTTTATATGAATTCATTCTTTAATTGCTACCAATAAAAAATAGATAATTAAGTCAAAGGAAAGAAAGAAAAACCTGAAGTCAAGTGAGGATTTCTCAGATCAGTTATAAGTTTTCAAGGTGATAGTTAACTAAGATTTCTACTATTAGGATCATGGGTGCCAATCACTTTTCAGAAACTGACATATTTATTTTTAAGAAGTAAATGAATATGTGTTCTGTAACTAATAGGTCCTAAATATGGTCAATTATACATCATAATATTACGTCCTCACAAAAAGCCCAAATAACTTCTCCAAGTCACACCTTAATGACTGATGGATCAAATATATCTGATTCTAATCCATGCTATGTTACCCTTTTAAAATACTTTGTTTCAAAGCTAAAATCATAATTACCAATATGATTGCTATTTTATCCCACTTTTCAGTTTATAAAACATCTTAACAACCAGTATTGAATGTGTTATTTATAGAAACACAGTGAAACATGAGGATCAGGACCTATTACTTTCATAAGAAAGTTAAAGAGTTGACAGTTTAAGGAACAGGCCAAAATATCACATTACATAAGTTAACATAACTCTATCTACTATGACAAACACCCTGAAATAATAATTGTTTAATCCAAAAAAATATGCACTGCTTGTTAAAGCAAGTCCAAGCCTGATTTGTGCTGGTAGTGGGAGCTCTGTTCTATAAAGCCCTTCGAGACCCCAGGCTGATGCAGATTCTGACTTCTTTACCATGTGATTTCCAGAGTCATCCTGGATATCAACTTCCAGAAAAGGAAAGAGAAAGAATATTGGATTACATGGAAGCTTTTTATGAGTCATGTATGAAAATGATATTTAAAAGCTTCCATGCACATTCTGTTGCCTAGAGCACAGTCATATGGCCAGAGTCATAATTGTATAACAAAGGGGGGTTGGGAATATAGTCGTTTTGGTTATCTACTACTGCATAGCCAACCATCCCAAATCTTAATGCCTTCAAATAAGACTTAAGTGCTATTTCTTATGGTTCTGAAAGTCAACCAGACTCAGTTGGGCAGTTTTCATGTAGGGTCTCTTGTGGTTGCATTTTGCTGTTGGCTAGGTCTGCATCCACAAGCAATCTAGCCAATAGTTTTCAAAAACAAGATAGCTCTCTCACATAACAGACAATTGATATTGTCTGTCAACTTGTAGCTCAGCTGGGACTCTTGACACCCCAAAGTAGCCTTTTCATGTGACCTGGGATTCTTATAACAAAATAGCTACATTCCTGGATAAAACATTCAAAAGCAGGAAGTGAAAACTGCCTGTTCAATATAGAATTTGTTAGAATTGGCATAGTGCTGCCTCTATAATATTCTTTCAGTCACAGAGCCACCATGTTTCAAAAGAGTAGAAATAGGTACCACTTCTTGGATTGGAGGGTGACAAGACCACATTGAAGGAGAATATGGATGATGAGAGAGATTGTGCAATTTTTAGAATATAATCTGCCACAATAATTTATCTACATGCCTAGCAAGAAAGATTTGGTTAGAAATGGCTAGCCTATTACTGCCACATTCAGTTAATACATTATGAACCAAAGACATAAACCTGATTACCTTGATTATCCAAGACAAACACTGGATAATCAAGGTGGAATAAATTTTTATGATTACTTTATTAACTATTAATCTATACTAAAAGCCAATGAGTAATAAAATTGGGCTAATCATCACATGCACTGGATTAGCTGTTACCTTCTTACTAAATATTGAAATTAGACAGCCATATGGTAGGCAGATTAATTTAATTTGACCCCTTCCATCATGGAGGGAATTTCTACTCCTACCAGAAAAGAAACTTGTTCTAGATGTGTATTTGCCTTTTCTTTCTGCAGAGCTCCTATTAGCTCTGACATCTATAGACTTACTTCATCATTATATTTTTATACAAAAATTCCATTCTGTTCTGCTCAAGAAACTAATTTTAGAGGCACATTAATGAAGCAATTATCTCATCCTATACAATGCATGGGTCTTAACATTTACTCCCTTACCTAGATGTAACTGTCCTAGAGAATATTTAAATAAGCTTATTGAAGACTCAGATGCTTTCTTAATTGGGAGAAAAACATTTGAAGTTCAGATGTCATTCTGAATATGTCTGAATGAGTAACCATCATATGGTAATCTTTCTCTATAGTTAGCTGATATTTGTCTGAGAGCCAAAGAGTGGAAATCAGTATAGTTATAGTATATAATTCACTCAATAATGTTTGCTTACTGTCCCCAGAACTTTGGACTTTGCTAGGTTAGAGTTTATAGTAATCATGCTAATTTATTTTAGTCATATTAGCCATACATGGCTTCCACAATTTAGCTAACAGGGGAAAGGTCACTGAAGAAAATATGTCATCACTAAAGTGTTGCAGACCAGATGTGATATATTTACACTCACATTCCCATTGGCCAGAATTCAACTGCATGGTCTTAAGTCAACTTCAAGGGATAGAAAGAAAGTGTTAATATTTGTTGGCCCTAATTTTCTCTGCCACAAAGATTGAAATCACCAAGAAATGAATAATTCTACCAGTACACACAGCAATGCTCCCACTCAAGTAGAAATTGATACTGACACCTTTTTTACTCCTCATGACACTGAACCAACAGGCAAAGGAAAAAAAAAAGATTATTCTGCTGGTTGAGGTGATTAATTCTTATTAAAAGGCAAATAAGTTTGATACTATACAATTACAGCAGGAAGATCTCAGTCAGGTATTCAAAGCATTCTCCAAGGATGTTTTTTAATGTTACCATATCCAGAGGAAGCAGAAGGTAAAGATAATTCAGGACTACAGTAGCCAGTAAAACCAAGAGAAACTAAATGATCTTTTACTATATATTAATAAAACAATGACAAACCGTAGAATTTCAGTAGCTAACAAAGATAAGCATTGTCATACTCACATGTTCACTGATGTATAAATTGGCTGAGATTAAGCTGATCTGGGCTAAACAACTGAACAAAGTTGGATTCCAACTTTCTGAAACGGTTCAAGTTCTTTCAGTGAGCTTTCTGAAACTAGACTGAAGGGGTAGCATGATACGCCTCTGGAACATGTTCTTCTAATGCCAGATTACAGAGAGCAAATCATATATCACATATGTTAGAGTTTTGCAAGTCAAAGCAATTCACATGGCCAAGTGCAATATCTAATGAGCAAGAAATATACACTCTGACTATCCTAGTGGGAAGTACAAAAGTACATGGCAAAGGGTATGATGCATAGTTTTATGAAAGGTAGGGACTGAAGATTATAATATTAAGTAATAAAATTTTCAATTAACGAAGCTTCGGCTGAAGGTAAAAGGGATATAGATTGGAAGTAGAAAAAAAAAACTGTAAATGTTAACTCATCGAAGACAGGAAAAGAGTTGATTTTGTGTAAACTAACTACTCTCCAATAAGTAAAGAATTCTATCTTGGTCAACTGCAATACTTGAACTCCAGCTAGTTATATCAGGAAGGGAGTCAGCACTCAACCAATCATCATGTGTAATATTATTAGCTCAACAAGTCTTTTAACTACAATCATAAGGCATACACCCAGCCACCTCATCATGCAGGGGAGGAGTTGGTATTTCCAGTCTTATGTATACTGAGCTAAAAAGATGAGGCTACAGATGCAATTCTGATACCTTGCATTATTATTGTATCTCTCTCCCTAATTTTACCACTGTTTTCTCAATAAGAAGCCTCTAATAAAACCCAAATTTTAGAACCTCTTTCTTAAAATCTGTTATTTGCCCTTGTTTGATTTCTGTGTGCTACCCCTAGAATTCCATGCCAGGACGGTCCCCACATATCTTCTACTACTCAATGAGTTTTCACAAACAGGCCTCTTGTTTATACTGTCTATCATTGACTTTTGTGTGTTGTACTGCCCTCCAGCCCCACTTTTCTGCAGGATTGCTAGTATGTTTTAGGTTCTGTGAGACTAAAATGTACCTATGAGATACTTAGAACACAGAGGGAGGGATAGAAACCATTCTTCTGAAAGAAGTGGCAGATATTTGGACAAGTATGAGTTTTATTTAGTTTCTGACTGAATTTATTTCCCCTGAAGGTCATGCATGATTGAGTTGCTGTGATGTCAGCCATACTTTTCTGTAAGTTCCTAACCTTTATATGACAACAGCAACTTTCCATCTCCCTGGACCATAGCTGAGCCTCCACTCAGAATCTACCTAGGTAGTCAGTTCTCTGGTCCATCCCAATGCGTTTAAGTACATTATTTTCTATATTAAATTCCTTTCTATTAGAAGTAGAGGGATTTTTCACCCTAATTAATCATTGACTGGTGCCACATCACTTTCTTAATGCTTTGCATTTATCTTCAACTTTTCCCTAAACAATCTTCATGGGTCCAAGTTAAAGGCACAACTTCCATTTTGTCTTGTTTTGTTTCATATTAATCATTACCATGTCTCTTTCCTTTTATATTATTTTGGATGTTTGGCATAATTGTCTCACAACCCACCTTAATTATTTAGTGTTGAATGCCATGTGAGTTCACCCTAGTGTGCAGATTGTGTCTGTTAGAGCTTAAGGGTCTGACGTGGTTTGGCTTCCAAAATGAATCAACTATGTTAATCAACTTAACAAAAATAGTAACAGATTCTACCTGGAAATACAGATCAGTAAAACAAACAGATAAAGCAAATTCAGAACAAATTTGATTATTTAAAATATCCTGCCATCTCTGTTTGTCTCAAACAGAGACAAACATCTCTGTTTGTATGTAATTGGAAGAGTAAATTATTTTGCAAATAAGAAACTGATAGTATACGGGCAGTTGTGGATCTATTTATTCTACTCTTTGGTTCAACAAATTCAGTTAATATTTGTATATCAGTTATTACTAAAACCAAGAAAAATGGATGTTGGATATCCATTACATGCAGATAGAAGAAGCAAGTGAAAAACTCCACATTGAATGGAGGTACCATGATTATAGGAGAGTAGCAATGAGAGGAGGACCAGATTACTGTGGTTGGAAAAAAAAAAAAAACCCTGAAATTTTGTGAGCTCACATGTGAATCATGCAGAAGTAGAACAATGATGCAATGTGTTGAAAACTTTTGAATTATCATGATGAAGAACTTAAAAGTATGTGCACATATTAAACAGTTTTTAAAAGTCTTCAAGATCAAACATTTTTATAGGTTCTTGAAATGGAAAAAGATAGAAATATGTATATATAACATAGAGTTGAAATCCTAATATGGATGTTTTAAAATACACTCTTACTTATAACAACTTTCTGAAACATCTATATGACTACTCACCATTTGCTTTTTTCTTGCCTCCTAAATCAAGTTCACGAAATATTTGTTAAGTACTTACAAGGAAATCACCATGATAGTCCTATGCAGACTACAATATTGAGTTACATAATGTGTATAAAGTCCTAAAGAACTTACAGTCTAATGAAGAAGGCAAGCACCCCTGTTAATTTATTAAAAGCTAGATCTTTAAGTACCCAATGAAAGATATAGCTCATTGTACTATTTGTGAATTTTAGTGAGGCAAAGAGTACTTTCGTTTGAAGAAATGAAATCTTAATTAGGCAGAATCTGAACAGTGAAGATAACAATAAATTACTTTGCATAACATTTTAATATCTAGCAATTTTTTTCTCATAATTTCATAATACATTAAAAGTGATTTAAAAGGGGAAACATATTAAGTTCATGTTAATGTATATACATTATTCTTTTCAGACTACTGTGGCAATCTATTAATGAACTATGAAATCATTTAGTAGATCTCCATTAACATTAAAAAAATTAAAGAGAAGAGTGGAAAAGAGATCAAAGTGCATTGCTTGCATTTAGTATAAAAACAAATATAAATTATTAGTTACATTAGTGTGTATGTATGCATGTTTATGTGTCTATGTAATAAGTTACTGTGTAAAGTGCCCCTTACTTTTGGTTATGTTCAAAACTTTTAATATATGTACACCATGTGTACCTATATGTATACTATTGACATACATATGCATACTATATCTTAATCTCTATATGTACCAAAATCAATACATAAATCATAAATTTTAGATAATACAGAATACTCCCAGTAAGACATCAATAGTAAAGCTCATTATCTTTGCTTTGCAGCATTGTGTCACTGTGCTCCAGCACTATGGGGTAAAGTTCTGTATTGCTTTGGAAATTTGCTGTTATTTCAGGTGCTTACTTAGAGTGTATGTTGTTGAGTGAACCATTCTATGTTTAGAACTGCCTTTGGCTATTTTCCTTCCTCTTCTGTCTTCTTTAAGTTTTTTTTTTCCTGTTGTTTTTGTTGTTGATATCGATGATGATGATGGTGGTGGTGGTGGTGGTGGTGGTGGTGGTGGTGGTGGTGATAATTATTTTTCAGTGAAATGGATAAAATAGAAAACATGAAAAGGAGGAAAGACAATACACCCCAAACTGGATAAGTGACAACTGGCATAGATTTTGAAATTCTTGGTTCCCAGGATGATTTTTTTAAAAAAATTTTCCTGTTGTCACAATTTACTTGATTTATTTATTATAACTTTTGTAAACATCAGAAAATATAAGCCTTGATTAAGAAATGCTATTTATATCGAAGATCTTTTAAAAAAGGAGACATTTCCATTTGCCAGATATCTTTGAAATTTGTTCAGGTGGATTTCACTTAGCATTTAATCTAGCAGTTTTCAAAGGGTCATAATCATTATGCATTATGTAATCTTTGCAATATTTAATTGTAATAATGGAAAACAATAGTTTTTATTTTTTATTGAATGATTATTTTAATGAGATATAAATTGTATTTGTTTCTGTATTATTTAATTCCATTCTTCCTTTTGTATTGGAAATATAACTCAGTAGATGATATGAAACTTTTAGTATTCTTGGATGTTAATATAGACACTATAACGGGGTAAATATACTATTTTTATATAATCTTTAGTTCTATTCTTTCTTTAAGAGAAAATATCTAAGGAAATTCCAGCTCTTTTAAGGACCATATAGATTTATTTTTGGGTAGCACACTTTTACAAAATTGAATTGTGGTACAATACATATAACAAAATTTATCATCTTAATTATTTACTGTACAGTTTGACTGTGTTGTGTATTCTCATAGTTGTATAACAAATCTCTAGAAATTTTTCATCTTGTAAAAATGAAACTTTATACTCTTTAAACAACTACTCATTTTCCCCTTTTCTCAACCCATGGCAACCACCATTCTACATTTCATTTCTATGAGTTCGAATACTCTGAATATCTCATGTAAATGGAATTCTATGGTATTTGTTTTTTTGTGACTACCTTATTTCACTTAAAATAATATGCATAAGGTTAATCCATACTGAAGCATATGTCAGGATTTCTTTTCTTTTTTAGGGCTGAAAATATAGTCATTTGTACATATATGCCATTTTGTTTATCCATTCATCTGTCAATAGATATTGATGTAATTTCCACTTCTTAGTTCTTATGAACAATGCTGCTATGAACATGTGTGTATAATTTTCTGTTCGAATCCCTTTCTGCTTTCATTTTTTTGGGGTATATATCCAGAATTGAAATTGCTGGATCATTTGGTAATCCTATATTTAATATTTGAAGTATTGCCACACTGTTTTCTATAGTTTCTGAGGATAGCACACCTTTTAAAAATTGAAATATCCCCTCTTTCATTCATCTTCTTGTCTTCCAAATGAATGTAATCATCATGGTTCAGGTGGGGCTTAGTTATGAAACTTTGTAACTATTACAAACATTTGGAATTAATTAAACATAGGCAGCAATAAATAAATACTAATTAATCATTTATTTATTCAGTAGTAATATTTATTGAACATTTACTATGTACTATAAACTTTTTTAGGGGCTAAAGATATAGAGGTAAGCCAATTACAAACTCTTTTTCTTTCTTTAGTGTGGGAGACAAATATCAAACAAATTAAAAAGTATACAATATAGTGTCAAATAAATTGTATTGAAATTAGTAAACATAATAAAGAAATAGACAGTGGATAAAGATGGAATTTTGATAAGATAAACAGACAAAGTCTCTTTGGATAAGTGACATTTGAGCATAGAGCCTATAAAAGGTGACTAATTGCTAGGATCACAAGTCTGTAGAAATTGGATTATGAATGGATATATGAGCAGCTTAGCCTTTCCCAGTGTTGTGTTTGTTTTTATAGGATTACTTTCTACTACGTATATAAAGTTTGTCCCAAATATTGTGCAAGTCTTAGAATTGGATTAGCAAGACGAATCTTATAAAATTTGGATTTTATGTTCTTCTTTCATTTTTTTATATGTTCAGTATGTACCTGATAAGCAACAATTTACTCTGAAAAAATATCAGCAATTTCATAGTTTCATATGTCTGACAACTTTAGACAGCTCATTAAATTTCCTTATTTCCTCTCTGACATGTAACTAAACTACTAACTTTAGCCATTAAGTAATGAACTCTAATATAACTTGAAAACATTTAATATTCAAAAGGTATTTCAAAATTAGATTGACCTTCAGTTACTATAAATGTTTATTTATTTAACACTTCTTTCTTTAGACTCTGTGTGTATATGTGTGTATATTTATAGCATATATTATTACTATTAGTGACAGAGTTGCCATAATCAACTACCACAGATGGAGTAGTTTAAACAGATTCTTTGCTCACAGATCTGGAGGCTTGAAGTCCAAGATTAAAGTGTTAGAAGGTTCTTCTGAGGCCTTTCTGCTTGATTTGTAGATGCAGACTTCTTACTGTATCCTTACATGCTCTTTTCTCTATGTGTGCTCATCTCTGATGTTTCTTTGTGTGTCTAAGTTTCCTCTTCTTATAAGACACCAGTCAGACTGGATTAAGGTCCACCTTAACAACCTCCTTTTAACTTAATTACCTCTTTAAAGGCCCTATCTCTAAATATAGTCACATTTCAAGGTACTGGAGGTTAGAGTTTCAACATATGAATTTGGGGGGATTCACAGTTCAGGTATAAATAAATGTAGATATAGATGTAGGTATGGATATTTGTATGGCACAATTGTAGGGCAGTTTTACCCTATTATGAATAATTCTTTTTTCTTAAAACCACTTATTTTAATCCAAGATGCAAATCTATAAAGTATTTGATCTACTTGTCCTAACAACAATAGGTAAAAAACACAATCCTTGGACAGAAAACAATAAAGTAAATTTGTGTATTAACATATTCTTCTCTGAAATAGCTCCTAAAATGTTTACATGTCAATTAAATATTATATTATTAACAGAGACTCCAATATATAATGTGATCTAAAAATAGAACAACATTTGCAAGGGAAAGATGAAAGTTAAACAGAAAATAAACAATTTTAGTAAAACTACGTATTTTTCTAATAGGAAAGTAAAATCCAGTGAAACTCTATAGAACAATTCTGAAATGTTAAAAGGGACTTTGCAGTTCTAAAATATAACCTCTAATATTGTTGGTTAAAATTGTATTAGTTCCATCAATTTAGGCTTTGTGATTTTACATATGGATGGCTATGATTACTTACGTGTGGGTCATAAAAACCCAGTGTGTTTTCTAAGCAGTCAAATTGCCTGTCAGCTGCTAAAGGGACAGAATTATGAGAAACTTACTTTATAGTCTAAAGAGTAGCAGCTGGGGTCTGGTTTAACAAGTCCCAGGAAACATATGAGGAGGAGAATTCTTTGTGGCTAGACTTATATCCTGCCTTGTGTCAAAAAAGTTCTACTCATTGAGTTGAACAGTCAGGCAGACAAAATTCAAGGACACAGAAATAGCTCTACACATTACTGATTACTAGTAAAAAGGCAGAGGACAATTTGCCACTTATTTTCCACTGTGGCAGAAAGTGCCACTTGTTCACCAAACCCCATGTCCTTTTTTCCCTGGTTCATAGCTAGACCTCATATCTCAGGCTCCCTTACATTTAGATGTAGCTATGTAAATCAATTCTTGCCAAAAGAATATGAAAACAATGGATATTTGCCACTTCAAGGCCTCTACTATCTTCCACATGAGTATCATTTTTTTTTCCCCTTTAGCTATCCACTGGATGAATGGAAAGTATTCAGAGTAAATGAAAATAACTGAAAGGTAATTGAACAATAAGATAGAAGGAGCTTGGCTCTTGAAATTATTATATAGACCACCTGTCAATCACTAATACTGTTATGTAAATTAGAAAAAAAATTGTGTTAATTCTCAGATATTTCCACATTCACAATTAATCATAGTTAGCCTGTTGAGAATAATATTCCTACTCAGGATGAGAATTAGCTTAGTAGGAAAGCCATCAAATAATCTAGCACAATGGTCTCCCTAGGAATAAGCAGAAGAATCTATTAAGGATAGGGAAAATTTTGAAGTTTTAAAATTCAACAAATGTCTTACCAGTATCATATAATTATTAAATAGATTTACAAATTCTGTTTGGTATAAAAATTACATTTTTTTTTGATATTGGGACATGATTAAAAATATTTAGATACCTCTGATCAAAGATCCAGCTCTAGGTATAAAGTTTAGAAAATTCAAAAATTTGAAAAATGGAGTATTTCAACATTATGCCAGCTCAAGAAGTCTGAAAAAGTATAAAATATGAGAATATTTGATAGATTTTATTTATCAAAAGCAGCTAGTTTATATCAGCACTTTAATACTAGAAAATATCATTGTCCATTCTGCATCTCTTGCATTTGGAAAAGCCTTGTAACTTACTTTGACCACTATCATGTAACTGAAATGTCACTGTGTGAGTTCTGATCCTCAGCCTTAGGGTGCCTTGCATTTTCTGCACTTGTTCTTTTGGAATATGACCTTCATGAGCACAGCCTAGCCTAGACTCCTTGAGGATAAGAGATCATGTGAAGAAAATGATCCAGTTCTCCTGGACACCTTAGCCATTTCATTCAAGGCCCTATATGAGCAAGATATTCCAGCTAAGCACAAGCACAACTACTGACCCACAAAATAGTAAGAAAATTTAAAAAATGTTGTTTTAGTCCACCAATTTTGGGATGATTTGTCACATGGCAAAAGATAACTGTTATAAATGTTATTATAGAAGGTAAGTATTACACAGTTGAACAAGGCAGTGGAGTAAGAAGCTCAATGTTGATTTTAGTTAAAATTAAGATTTTTAAAAAATTATAAAAATCATGTTATATTAATATATAATTGAAATAAATATTATGTCTCTTGTAATTTCCAAACTACCTCTACAAAGTAGTTTGGAAATTATTAAGAATGTGATCATTTGAGTTAATGTTCCCACCTAATTTTACACTCACAGGAGAGCAATACCCATTGTCAGCCTTACCATAGCATTATTGCAGTTGAAGTGAGCTTCCCTGCTCCATGACTTTGGACTTGGCTATGTTATTTACTTTGGACGATGGGATGTTAGCAGAACTGAAGTGATGAATGCTTAAAATGTGCTTGGTGGTTTGGCTTGTCCCCTTATGCTCTGTCATTGCCATAAGAAGAACTTACCCAGTATTTCCAGACTGAATCCTAATATGAGACATGTGAGATTTGTCTTAGTCTATCTAACCCACCTGCTGGCCTCCTGAAGCAGATCTGCCCAAGTTGACACCATCCTAGATTACTCTCTCTTTTCTCTCTTTATTACTTAAATAATTTCAAACTTAAATTAAAATTGAATAATTTTATTTCATCTATACTAAAATTTTAGAAAACAAGAGAACCAGATAATGTATTTTTTATTAGTCTTATTAAAAATAATGAATTAAGAGAAAATATTTGCAAACTACATATATGATAAAGAAATATTATCTAGAATATGTAAAGAACTCTCAAAACTCAATAGAAAGCAAATGATCCAAGTATAAGATGGACAAAAAACATGGGCAGACACTTCACTGAAGAAGATCTATAGATAATAATAAATAACACCTTCAGTCATCAGAGAAATATACATAAAAACTAGAATGACAAATGCTGGTGAGGATGCAGAAAAATTGCATCATTCAAATATTGCAGTTGGTAATATAGAATGGTACAGACACACAGGAAAATTGGCAGTTTCTTAAAAAGCTAAAGTTATTATATGACAAGCAATTTCACTCTTGTGCCTTTATTCTAGAGAAATGAAAACTGGTTCACATGAAACCTGTATGCAAATGCTCATAGCAGGTTTTGTTTTGTTTTTGTTTTTCTGTATGTGTGATAGCTAAGGATTTCACAGTACAGATATTCTTCAACTGATAAATATTTAAACAAATTGTGGCACATAACCACCATAAAATTCTATTCAGTAGTAAAAATGAATGAATACTGACATGTATAACAGAGAATTTCGTCGAGTGAAGATAACCAATCCCATAAGTCAATCATACTGTAAAATTCCATTTATACATTTTTCAAATAGGCACCATGGCATATTAAATATTTTTAGCTAAAGAACTTTGAGTAAATAACAGTAGCAGGATGGTCACTCTGACCTTCCCTCACCCTGCCCTTCCACTCTGAAAGTGGTCATAAACCCTCACGTGAAATGTACTCTCCCTTTATGCAGAAAAAGAGTGTCTTTATCACTGAAGATGAAAAGATGTCAAGAAAAATTAAAAAAAAAACAATCAGAACTTGCTAATTTTCCCTCCATTTACTATATCTACTTTGTAGTCTTTGACCTATCAAATTTCTTCATGGCTGTCCACTCTTCATCAAACTGTTAAAATAAAAAACAAACAAACAAAAAAACAGAGACCAGCTTTGAAGTTTTCCTAAGCAAAAAAAAAACCGGTTTACCTTAATTTACTTAATTTAGCTTAATTACCATTCATTGTGAAGACACTGCTTTATCACTATATAAGTTGCTTTTTAATGGTGTACTCCTGAGACTTATTCCATATTTTGTTTTACAAACTGCCTTTCTGGTATGTACACAATTAAATTTCACCAATTACTACTTCATAGTGACTTAATGGTTTTACTTTGGCTATTTCTGAACATTGGACAAAACCTAGCATTATAAATACTCACGTATATCAACTACTAATTTGTACTTCTTTAATCCTTCACCCATTCCCCCAGTCCCCAAACCCCTTCCCTCAGTCTGTCACCAAATTATCCACTATATTTGTGAGTCTGTCTTTGATTAATTGGTTCTTTTTGTTCCTTAGATTCCACATATAATTGAAATC
The DNA here is from genome assembly GCA_028627145.1 of Eidolon dupreanum. NCBI lineage: Eukaryota > Metazoa > Chordata > Mammalia > Chiroptera > Pteropodidae > Eidolon > Eidolon dupreanum. The sequence goes on from CM053502.1 coordinate 50,359,514, forward strand.
AGATGGTATTTATCTTTCTCTGTCTGACTTATTTCACTCAGCATAATAACCTCTAGGTCCATCAATGTCATTGCAAATGGTAGGCTTTCATTTTTTTAATGGCTGAGCAATATTCCATTATTTATATATGAACCGAAACTTCTTTAATCGTTTGTTGATAGGCGTTTAGGTTGTTTCCATATCTTGGTTATTGTAAATTGTGCTGCTATGCATATTGGGGTGCATCGATGGTCATGGGGTTGGGGAGTATGGCATAGAGAATGCAGTTGGCATTAATATATTGACTAGATGGAAAATCAGAGGAGAAAAGGAGCAATTAGGGGGATCGTTTTATAAACTATATAAATGTCTAACAAATGTACTGTATACTTTAAACTAAAATGAATAAATATTTTTAAAAAGAGTAAAAAAAATACTCAGGTTTAACAGTTTCTTCAGGTCTTGATATCCTTATGAGGTCTCCCAAGTCACATAAAACTTATACTAAATAAACTTGTATGATTTTCTCTTGTTAACATGTCTCTATCAATTTAATTTTTAGACCCAGCCAGGAATCCTAAAGATGGTTGAGAAAAAATTTTTTCTCCCCTCTGAAAGTTTTTGAAAAGATATACTAAGATAACTGCAATGTTTGACAATAGTGTCAATAACGAATTGAGAAAGGAGACATTTTAAAAAGTCATCAAGAAATCAGATAACATGTTTATATTCCAGGTCAAGAAAAAACAAAACAAACAAAAAATCCTCTCGCAAAGGGAAATTTCCCACCACAAACCTTAATCATCTTAAATATCAAACAGTTGGGCATCCATGAGCTCAAAAGTAGACTGCTTGATAAAATGTAGTTTATCACAATATTTAGCACGTTTTTACCTGACAGGGTCCAGATTTTTAAAAAAATAACAAAGCTAGTTCTACAGGATGAGCTATATTTACAGAAAATAGGCTCTTTTTGAAAAAAGAAATGTTGGGAATTAGTAGATTCTTCAAGTGCATGTAATTACAGTGTAAGAATTTCAACAGAAGATGGAAATAAAAATCCTCTGAAATACGTTTATCAGCAAATGACCTGATCAGCTATGATCCATCACAGGCAGATCATGGCTCTGTAAATCAGTACATCCCAGGAAACAAGTTTAAATGGATTTGAGATTACTGACACTTTTTTATTAAAGTTTCCTCATAACTCAGGGAAGGAAAATATAATGCCCAAAATATTGCACCTTTTAAAACTTCATAGGTTATCTTATTTAAAACAGAAACTTTCTTATTGTAGGCTCCTTTATAAACAGCTTAAGCCACTGAGGTTTAAAAGCAGGGCTCACAATTTTTAAAGACTCTTTTTGAGGTTGTATGCCATTTTTAGAGTCCTGAATGCTTCCTATCATGGGCTCGATCAGTCCAAGGCAGCTCACTTGATACTGCTCAGCTACCAGACAAAACAACATGATATACCATCTCAAGACAAGGGGTCAATTAGAATAACAGCCCAAGCACACTCAAAGTGTTTAGAGGGCTCTTACTTTTTAACATTGGGGAAATAGACATTTGTTTTTTACAGAGTCATTAGCTTGAAAGCCTTTGTCTTTAGGCAAAGCACTTTGAAAATAATTTCTGCTTTGGGAGAAATACTCTGGTGGAGTAGAATTTCCTAATTTACAAAATTTGATTGACCTCAGTTCTTTGAATGACCTTAAACGTAAATCTTTAATATATTGTTTTCAGTTGTACTAATTAGTATTAAGTATTTAAGGAACATATGCAAATTTATGTAAATACATGCTATCTTTTTTTAATATAAAGTCATATAAATACATATGCCCTAAATTCCTTAAAATAAATACAGTTTCAAAATACAGTTTATTTTAGAGGATCTTTCATTTTGGTTTTCTAATAACAATAGAAAAGAAACATCTATGATATTTTAGAAACCCTGTAACAATAAATTGTAAGCCCTCGAACTAACTTTTGTAGGAGGCATGATCCAATCTTTGCTTCCTCAATTTTAGGATAAAATCTGATGCTCTGTTTTTATTAATTGGCTTTGATAACATTTCTTGCTAGATTTTCAACAGACAAGATAAAGATATCGAAAAGTTCAGCTAAGATCATTAAATGTAAAGACACTAGTATTTCTTCATTATCAGAAAACTCCAGGTTTTTTTTTTTTAAATCTCTTTCCATAGCCTATTAACCTCTATTTGTCTTATAGTCTATTAAACAAAATCTCTTCAAATAATTAAAACAAAATGAGTTCAATAAAAATGTGCAAAGAAATATCTCATGAAGCCAATACTAATTTAAACCTAATATTTGAAAGTTGTGCTTTATCTAAATTATGAGATAACTTTTTTAAACAAATGTTTTATATTTATCTAAATATAACAAATGATCCACCAAGAATTATATAAGTTTTTTTAGTTCATCATTCTGCTTACTCGTAACTCACAGTTGTCACTTAAATCTTGATTGTAATTGGGAGTTAGAGTTATCTTGCCTTATTCATAACTGGAGAGATTTATAATATCTTATTAGAGCAGAAAAGTATGTAATGCACACATACAGACATACACAAAGCATGGAATGTCCTATGGGAATTTTCTATGTACTTTTCTATGTAATTCTATGTAAGTACCAATATGAAAAAAAAAATAAAAAAATATATATATGTGTATATATATATATATATATATATAAACTAAAAATATTTTACAGAATAGATTCGATGATGGCAACAATCCTTATTAGCTAGGAATAATCAGCCACATATAGCTAATGGCAATCTCTCTCCTAGTCTTATCTGAAAACTTTTATCTTTTTTTGTTACATCTCTGTTAGCGTTTGAATGACTATTTACTCGTATCAGGACTTATATACTAACAGCAAGAAATTTTGATTCTTTCTGCAAAAATAACATTTTTTCATATTTATACATCTCCACCATCTGTATTTGGATAGTTTTATTACAGTTTTTTCAGAAATTACTCACATTTTCCCAATTGTGATTCAACTGTTCTTAACAGCAGGATGTCTTCTCTTACTGTTTTTCTTTACTACATTAAGAAAATTATACAATACTTGGAAGTGAGCAAAAAGAGGATGTGGCATACACTTTTAATGTCATACTGGCTTATTATTTTACAAGCATTCCAGGATTGTTTCATTCACCAGGAGAATGTACTTGCGTTTGATTTTGCTATTTAACTAGAGTCATGTGTTAATTTGTAAATTTTGTATCTAGCAGAAAATATAATTCCAAAAGTTATGCTTTTATTATCTTATGGAATTTTAATGTTTTGTATGTAATTTAACAACCTTATTTTAATATCCATATTTAAAAGTATGTCTTTTCTGATGGCTATGTAAATTCAATCCTTAAAGTCTTGTGAAACCAGCTTTGTTGTGTTATTGGTTGTTTTCATTCATTAATGAGTTTAGTAAAATAGCTGACATGTGTCCATTCTATATTTGTATGAGAGTCATGTTTTTAATCTTTGAAACTACACTTCAGCAATTCAGTATTTCATTTCTTTCTAAGCTGTGAATGCTTCATTTATATAAGAATAAATTGCTCTTTAAAAAGATGAAATATTCTAGATAAGCCTAAATCTAAAGCCTTTCCCCAATTCTCTAAACCTACCTATGCTATTAAACCAGATCAATTCCAAGATAAAACTGTTGTTACCAGTTTGGTGTTTCTCCACTGTGACATTTTCCATGCATTTAAACATATCTATATGTGCTCATATTAACTTACATAGTAGTACACTGTGTAGAATAGTCTGTTCTACATGTCTTGAAGACTTACTTTTCCATTTTACTCCTCATTCTTAACTGTTACAAAATGTCCTATGAAATTCCATAACCTAAGCATTCATCTATTAAAAAGTATTTAGGTTGCTTCCAATTCTTCATGATAAACAATGCTATAATGATCATTCTTATGAATGCTTCCATCTCCATATTTATGAATATATCTCTAGGATAAAGATGAAGAATTTGATTTGCTCTATCATTTACAATTATAAATAAGAAAATCTCTTTTTAAATTGCCCTTCAAAGGAGCTCTTTTTTACATCCACATAAACAGTTAACCTTATTGGCAAATATTTCAAACAAATAAAATATTTTGCCAAACTTTTCAGTGGGGTAGTTCAATGGAGTAAAATAATTTTGGGGGATCAAATTCTAAAGTCATCAAGGAAGAGGACATTAAAGTTAAGAAATAAAAATTACTTCTAAAAACATATTTGGTTTATATACACTTTTGAATTTTTATTAGTTTCTTTGTTATCCTTAATATAGTTATTTTAAATATTGTTTGACTCATTTACTTCTTACTGGCAAATCAAGAATAGCACACTTTTTTTCATTTTTTTGTTTTGTTTTCTTACCATAAATGTGTCAGAAGTATTGTATTTCTTGCCTGAGACATAAGTTCAGTTAGTAAGTGATAGGAGCTAAATTTTCTAGTCTATTTTATATAAACGATTTTGAGAAAATTTTTGTAGAGTTTTTATAAGTTAAAACTGTTTTATGAGATTCTCTACTACAGCATATCAATCTTATGAAATGTAAATCAGATCACATTTTTCCAGTCTTTTTACCATGGTATTTATCATCTGTCAGTACACTTTAGGATCCCCTGGGAGAGAAAAGTGTGGGCACATAGAACATAGTCAGTAAATATCTGTCAAGGGGATGAATTGTTATTAATTGAAAGAAATCAACGAATGGATAGTATATCAATGTTCTATTGACGCTTTTAAAAATTGTGAAATCTTTACTTGTTTTGAAATAATACAAATCCACTTACTAGGGTATACAACTCAGTTGCTTTATTGAAATATTTGATACGCTTATTTTTTTTTTGGCTTCTTTGATCTATGGTTTTGAGAAAGGTGCAATAAAATATCATGCTAAAGTTTTAGATTTGTCATTTTAGCAGTTGTAACTTTTTGAATTATAGTGCAATTTAAAGATTTATTTAGGTATATGAAGATTTATGACTATTACATTGTTTTGGTATATTGTTATTTCTATCGATATGAATTATGTTTATTTATAGCATTTAGAGCATGTTGCCTTGAATTTGTTTTTGGATTTTTTTTGTTTTGTCCTGTTTTTATTTAATCTGAGCAATTTTAGCTTTAAACCATTAAAAATTTCAGTGAATACTGTTATGTGTCTTTATCCCAACTGATACCTACATTGTGTTTGCCATTTGCCATGCCTTATAGTTGTTATCTTAGTTTTTTGCTATCTTTTATCCAGTGTTAAGTGCTCTTTCTACTGATTTTCCTTTCTAGTAGTTTGGATAATATACCTTCTTCTTCTAATTTTTTTTATCATATATTCCTAAATATATAACACACTTAAATATATAACACTCTTACCAAAACAAGATTTATGGAATTCTTTTATTTACTTTGGCTTTTTTCCCTGCCTAACCCACAAACTGCTGTGGATATTATCTGATAATTTTATTTTATACTGTTAGAAATTTTGTTTACTGTCAATACTGATTCATTTCACATCTCTGGGCCTCAATTTTCTTTGACACTTTGCCTATTATATCCACAGCTTAGTGTATAAATTCACTGAGCTAAATCATAGGCATTATTTTAATTATTATTTTGTCTATTTTTTTTATTTTAACAAATATATTTCTTTGATTTTTTTAAGTGGCTTTGATAAATTCTCAACTTTTCGAATCCAATGAAAATGGGGCTTAAGTGATTATTTAAAGCACTTTAAAAGGAAATGGTCAGAGATGTAGGACAGAAAACTACTGAATTGCGAACTGAACAGTTGAGAATTACAGCCTCTATTTAAGAGTTCTGAAGTGCATTTCTAGTTCAATTGCTAGGAAAGTTATAATGGTTTCTTTTCCCAAAACATGTCTCAAATTTTTCATGTACATGTTTTCTATTGTTTGTTTTTGCTTTTCCCTAATTCAATCATTAAGAGTTCTAGCAACAAAACAGAAATCTGCTTAGATATTTTAATCAGAAAAGAGAACTGGGGTATTAAATTATTGGAAGGAGGAAAAAGGAGAGTAGCATTACTCAGATCAGAAACTACAGGAAGCTATGAGTGCCTGTCTGCATTCCTGCGTCTACCATGACAGGAGCCTGAATTATATTAGATAGGGAATCAGCATTCAAATTCTAGCCATTTGCAGAGCTGGTATTCATCCTGTATTGTGATATTAATGTTATTTATAGTAGAAATTCCTCTCAATAATCAAGGGTCTAGGTGATTTGGTATGGAAAACCTTATAGTAGATCTAGTATATGATTTAAAATGAAGATAAAAAGTAGAGGTTCCAACTCTCTTTGTTTTTACTGATCTGAAGTAGGTTTACATGAGCTCATTGCTGAATGCTCAGCTAGAAGAAAATGATTTTTTTTATTTTCTCTGTCTCAAAACACAATTGAGTTGCTCTATTGACTAGACACATCGAGTGAAATAGATCTATTAGGCTTCAGTATCTCAAATCATGACATTTACAATGGTGTCTAGTATTGATAAAATCTGTAAATGAGTAATAGATCAGAAAACTTTCTTCAAATAAAGGTAATTTAGTAGCACACATGCGTTATTGAGTAGTTTATGAAGAAAAGTGTTACATAAGATGAATGATATGCTTTGTACTCAGAGGATGAATTACCATTAAACTTGGCAATTCACTATAGTTCTCCATGATCTATTTTCTACCTAAAATAAGAAAAACAGTTGATTGAGAATTAAATGAGATAATATACATGATGACATCTTACAAATTGTCTCACAACCCTTTGTTGCTGTAATTTACTATTCCTATGTGCCAGTCACAGACAGAAGGATTTTACCATCATTAACTCATTTTGTCCTTTTTTTAAAAAAATCTATATTCTAAGTTTTATTAAGATTACTATTTTTTAGATATGGAAACAAAAGTTCGGAAACAAAACTTTTCCTAAGTTCAATAGGACATTCATGATTGAGCCATGGTACAACCACAACTCTCTCTAGGGCAGATATGCTTAATCATTATTTCATATATTAGAGTAAAATTGCTTTATCTGACAGTGGTAAAGAGATTAAATAGTAAATTAATTGAAACATGAGTTAAAATGGAGAATCATAAGAATAATTTTAACGTTCTTAAACAGAAAATATATGCATATAGAGTTTACCAATCTATTAATTAGAGTTAATTAATTAGATTTTCTTGCCTGAAACACAAAGTATTATTCACCTGCAATTTTCAGTTTTGATTTATTTAATTTAGAGAAAGGAATTAGACAATTGTAGATCCATTTCAGCATAGAATCTCTCTTTGGCACTGCCCTATAGAACTTCCTGTGATTATGGAAATGTTCAATATTTGTGCTGTCCAGTTTGGTAACCACAAGCTGCATGTGGCTGTTGAACATAGAATAACCTAGGCACTAAATTTTTAATTTAATTTAATTTTAATTAATTCGAATATGAAGACCTGTATGTGGCTAGTAGCTACTGTATTGATTTATATGTTCCCAACTCTCCTCCCTCCCCCCACACCAAGTAGTTTATGAATTTTCATTCACATCTAAATTCAAGATCATATGGGAAAGGTATATGAATCATTGTGCTATTCCAAAGTACTCAAGTTTTACTGGCCAAAAATATCAAACATTTTATACTCTATTTTTTTAGTTCATGCAATAGTTTATATGTTTACCTAATTGCAATAGCAAGTTCCAATGGCATAAAAGGTTTTAAAACAATGCTTTTCACTCTTGAAAAGCATACAATTCACTGATATGCTTTTCAACTGGTAGTACATAATACTTGGCAATAAACAACTGTGTTACTGGTATGTATTTACTATACTATACTTTTGATTTTGGAGTGTGCTCTTTCTAGTTATTAAAATAAAAATAAAGGTTGCTGTAAAACAGCATGCCATATTATGCTGGCAGCTGCCTCATGCATCTTATGTTTACTGTGTCTTCAGAATGCATCATTTTCTCCTGTGTTTGATTTAATTTCTTGTTTTATACAATAATATGCTATATAGGTTTGCAGCCTAAGAACAATAGGCTAAACCATATAGCCTACGTGTATAGTAGGCTATATCCTCTAAGTCTGTATAGGTGTACTCTGTGATGTTCTCAATATGTAAAATTGCCTAACCACACATTTCATAGGATGTCTTCCCACCGTTAAGTGGTGCATGACTGTAGAGAGATGAATAATGTAAAATGAAATAACATGGTACTGTAAAAGTCATTTACACACAATAAACCAACATGTAAATTCACATATGACAGCTAATAAAAAAGGGTAAAATAGTCAAAATATTACAAAATTATTTAACATATTTTTTAAAAATATATTTCATAGATTTTTCGTTTGGAAAAAAAAAAACATATTATATGTTCTTCACGTAAGTGACGCCACACTTACAAAAGAGAAAAATTCTACTGATGTGCTTCATGAGAAACCCCCACAAATCTGCCTGCTGGGTTGCTGTAAGAAAATTACTGGCTCAAAATTAATCCCAGGTAGCCCCTTCCGTCCATTCTAAAAATGCAGGCTACACCTGCAAAAACAGGTGTAGCCAGGTTATAAAAGGCAACTTGATTGGTTATGTGCCAGATCAAAGTACAGCATATATTTGAAAATAGAAATATGTCTTGGAAACAGGAAGCTTAAATGAATGTGGCCTTGGGGGCAATAACAACAGATGTGCTGACAATTTATGAATATTTTATTATAAATGCTTTCTTGTTCTCCTATTAAATAAGGAATTATGTAATGCCAGACAGCATGCCACAGTGCCTAATGTTTACTTAAAATAACTTGCAAAAACTGTAATTCTCTGAAAAATGACTCAGGAATGTATGCATTTGACTCCAGTTCATTTCAATAAGTAACACTGCTGTGTCCACACACAGGGATGCACACATCCACAGCACAGATATATTTAAACAGGAAATAGTTAATAAATATTAATTAATTCACATGATGTGCACACCCAGATCCAGTTACAGAGTGTATAAATTGTTTTCGGTGGTCCATCACCTCTATTTTTCACCATTTAATACATTTGATGAAGAATGAGTTTTACCACTATGGAGAGAGGTTGCTAACATTTGCTTGGGGCACAACACAAGTCATCTTTAAGCTTCTCCAGTGGTTGCACTTATTAAGTTGAGCTTTATATCTAGAACTGCCTACAAACAGGCCATAAAAGGAGAGGGTCCTGAAGTACTTCTGTCTAATAGAGACGCCAATTTTTCTCACCTTCTCCATCCATATAAATTAAACCTCAATATGAAAGCTGTATACTCCAGAAATGTTATTTTATCAATTTAAAATTTATTGTAAAGCATAATGTTCATATCTGTTTAACATAGGTATTTGCTGATCTGATTCTGAAGAATGGAAGGTCATAAACAGTCTTTCCAAAACACATGCAATAGATCATAATGAATTCGAAGAAAATATCATGGACCATTACATTCTCAAAATTAGCGGGCTCACCAAAACACTCTAAATGATTATGAAAGGATCTGTAGATATTACATGAGCTTCAATAATTAGAATGTGATTCAAACAGAAGACTAATACATTTAGAAAAAAAAAAAAGCCTCCAAATCTACAAATTACTTTCATAAAATGTTAGTGCATTTGTGCTTTTCCTGAAAAGATTGAATTGTTGAAAATTAAGGAGCCAATTTCAAAAGGCTGATAATATCCAACTGATATTTTAGGAGCAAAATAGCTTTCCATTTTGACTATTATTTGGAGAAATGATAATATTCATGAAGAAAGGTTAACATTTTGATATTAAAGTTATAGCTAGAATTAAAAAACAAATAAAACTAAGATTAAAACTCCACTTTTCCACTGCACCCTTCACTATAGTGACATGATCCAACTTTACTACCTACCTACTTTTACTGGTTTAAATCAATTAAATAGAGATTTAAAACAAATAACAAAAAAATCTGTGATTATCTAGCCAAAAGACAGACTACACAGAAGAGAGTTATAAACACCATCAAGGAAAAATTTGGTGTGATGAACATTAATATGTATTGTAGAAAGAAAATCTTTTCCTTCCATTTCAAATCCTATGCCAATCCAGCCTCAACACTCTAGAGTGTTAAGAATTAATTTTAGAGGTTTATGAGAAATATTAGTATTTTTAAGGGATTTATAAAAATAAATACATGGTCAAAAGCTGATTTTTCTCCTACACAGTGAAAATGTTTTCAGCTGTTCCAAATTACTACTTTTCAATTATTTAACCCTCCAAAAAAGTCTAATATGTATAGGTCAGCTTTATAGTTTGTAATAACAATAACAAAAACATCCAAATTCACGTTTCATTCAAAGGAACTTCCCCAAGATTGTAGTTATATTATTCATTTATTTTTGTTTTTTTCTTTATTTTTGTCCTGTGTCATTTATAATAGTAGAAGTCTCATAGCTTAATAAATTACATGTCGAAATAAGTTGCTGCTTATTGTTCAGGGATTTAGGGGTTTATTTAAAAAAATAAAAATCTAATGGTGCATCCTAGATTACTCTATATTCTTATACAGTGATACTAAATAAATATTTGTTAATTTTGCCTTTAAAAAATAAAACAGATTCTCTATTAGAAATAATTTTCTATGTACTACAAATCACAAAAATGTACACAGCCTCGAAAGTAAATATTATTTAGGTAAACAAATAAGCTTAAAGTCAAACAAAGAATGTAGCTTTAAACTCTACATTAAGCTTGTTTATTTTTTATCTTTTAAGTCAATTAAGCATGCTGTATTGCTAACATTTTTAACATTTCCCCTCAGTATTGTCTTTTAAAATATAATCAATAAATATATCAAACTATATCATAACTATGTGCGTGAGGGGACTGCGGGAACATAATGTAGGAACTATGTGCTAACGATTCTCCTATAATAATGAACTCATGAATAATGAATTTACTAATCTCAGAGATAAATTAAAACAAAACAATGCAAAGCAATTTTTTTAAGGGAAACTTGTTTGGAAAGAAATAATTTGTTTCATGTAAAAAATATTAATTAGTTTCAGGAATGGTTTGAACTTGTCTAATATAATTATTTTAGAGAAAGACCATTATCATTATGATAATAACTACCACTAAAATAGTGGAAAATATGGATATGAGTGATTTAGTAGGAAACAAACACATTTATAGCCAAACTGAAATGAAACTAATAAAGTTTTGATGGTTATTATTGAATTACAGGCCATTTATGAAATTGCAGAAATATGTTTCAAAACCTACACAGTGTATTTCTTGTTCTAGCCACATATATAATGATTCCACTTTTTCCTTTATAGCTTTCATTTTGAAGCCTGAGGGGGAAAGTGACAGAGTAGGAACCAGATGCCTCATTGACATTATAGAGTAGGCAAATTGCAGCTTGCAGCAATAGTTTTGGTTGGGCTTATGCAGTTGTCATTTTAATTCAACAAATAATAGTCTATGTTTTTATGTTTTGTTTATTTGCTTTTTGGTGCCCAGTACTGTGCAGGACAAATTCAATCAGAATGGAAAAAAAAACTTTGTAAATAATATATGCACACACCCAAAGTCTAGGCTGTCATTTTGGCACAAAGTCTAATTTGTTGTTAGGATATTTCTCTTCATGAAATAGGTCATTTGGTTTCCATTATGATTGGTTTTCAGAGATTGAGTCTGAAATAGCTAGTGATATGACTCAGTTTTATTTAAAGATGTTTTACAGACACAGTCTGCTTTACAAGGTTTTAACTAATAATAGATTGACATTTCTTATTTCTAACTATACTTGCTATTATTAATTCAAACACCCATTCAACAAATATTTATCTTGAATATGTGAAAGGGATCACACTAGGCACTGAGGATGAGTTCTGAATGAGACAGACAGATACAACTGAGAGCTATATATTTGTAATTTGTTGGTATCCACGTTTATATATCAAAAAACCTCTCCTAATTGATTACATTTGTATCACTTTAAAATTCCATGTTCATTAAACATATAAACTATAGGTAAGAAGTTTTGAGCCAGAAGACTTCAATTCTGAGATAATTAAAGTAAAATTTTTATATTATTCAACCCAAGGTGTTTGAGAACATTAATTTTGCAATGCATGTATTAGATGTTGTGGAGAATATAATAATAAAATAATTTTTCTCAGTTTCCAAAGCTTCACTTAATCCTACTAACAATTTGAAATTTGTGGATTTAAATATGGAGTCTAATAACAATTTGAATTAAATATCTAATTTTTGCATATACAGGAACTCAGGGGGCATTCGTTTTCCATTGTTTTCTATTTCTATGTTTTTTAGTGCTCATCTCCAATCAAGGCCTCTTTTTAAATCCCTCTTTCAGTAGCTCCTTTCTTTCAACCAGTCCCCAATACTGAGGCCCAGGATGCTTGGCTTTGCTGCAATGGAGGGTATGTTTGCTGGTGTCTTTGAAGTTTTGTCTGTTCATCAGTCAGTGATAATTAGATAAGTAATTCTTGATTTATTGCTCTGTATGCCTCTCTTCAACTAAACTTAAATGTTACAATCCTAGTGTGCAGTCGTGGGATAAGAACTTATTCCTGCTCTCTGAAGGGAAATTGAACATAGGAAAGAAACAGATTTACCTATCCCCTTTTTGGTTCTGTTCTCTCACACTTCAGTGATACTTAAGTCTGTGCTAGTGACACATCACAGAATGAGAACTTCTTGCCAGTGTCTAATAAACATAGTATCTATGCTTGCTAGAGATAGAAAGGACTCCTTGTGTGTTCTTTTAACACTTGATTTTTTTTCTTACATTAAAAAAAATATACTTCATACTATACTTTATACACTTGTCAAATGGATCACAATATCTGTTGTTCAATGACTTGAATGAATAGCCATCCAGGCTTCATATTCCACTACTTTTTGCTATACTAATAAAAAAAATATCCAAAGTAGGATTTTTGTTTCCAAATGAAACCTTTACTGCCAGTGGCATATATTTTTTAAAAAGTAAACATTCTAGTCTTCTAACTCAAGTATATGTTTACCAAGATTTAGAGAAATAAGAACAGTTGCAAAACAGATATGTTACACATGGGAAAACATCTGCTTAGGAAAGATAAACATTGGATGGTAATATTGTGACAATGTTAAGTAGGTCTTACTGAAATGCTTGAGAAAATTTTCAGTAAGTAGCAAAATATTCATTTATGCTCTCAAAATGTATTTATGCCTTTTGTTTGTAAAGAACTAAGTATGTGTTGCGTAGTGGACACTGGAATGAAGAAATTCAAGTTCCTGCCCTCTGAGAGCTCACTGTCTAGTGTGAGAACAAGGTTTATATGCAGCATTTTATCTATGCTTTCTTTTAAGGAGGCTCTGGGAGCACTGATTTGGGCCTACTCTCTCAACATGTAGTCATTGTTTAGTGAGTCAACATCTGTTGTTTTACCTGAATAGCATCCTTTCTTTCTTCTTGAAGAACACTGTGTTAACTTTCTATCGGATAATTTCCTTCACCCACTGCCTGTAATCTGTGAGGAATATCTATCAGTTTTTTGGATTTTTTTTTTTTTTTTTGCCTTGTTTGGTCAAGGAGTAATATGTATATATTAGGAAAACATCTGGTAAAGAATATAGAAATGATGGATTATGTATGTTTTCTTATAAATGAATAAAGCATCTTTGGAAAGTATCTTAAGAATCTGCTATTAGTAACTGCTTCAAGGGAAGAAAACTGAATGAATGGAGAACAGTGATAAATAAAGGACTTAATTTTAATTACATCATGTTTTGAACCTTTTTGACTTTTCTAAAATACATATATAAATATAAATATTACAAGTATTTAACATGTAAATATAAATATTTACTTAGAAAAATATTTAAATAGATATCAAAGCTAAAATAGAAAATAGTATCAAAACATCATGAAGGATTGAGAGAACCTGATAGTTTCAAGCCTCTGTAAGAATTAGATAGAACCATATGGAATCGCTAATACTTGATCATTTCCTCTTTAAAACTTTGCAGTTTCACATGGCATGATTAAAAACTTTACTTTTTTTTTCTAGTTTCAAGTATATAGTACATTGATTAGACGTTTATATAGTTTATGAAACAATCCCCCTGATTACTGTATCTTCCCTCTGGCTCTACACATAGCCATTACTTTACTGCTGTCTGAATTTCCTATGCAGTGCTCCCTATCCCTGTGACCCTCTATCAAACTAATGAGTACCTCTTTAAACCTTTAGCACTTTCTCCCAGCCCCCTACCTCCATGGCAGTCACCAGATTATCCTCTGTATTTGTGGGTTTGTTTTTAATTCCTAAAAACTTTACTTTTATTACAACAGACCCAGGTGGAAAGGTGCCAAGAGAAAGAATATAGTCAAGGCAATAATTGCTAGTTATTCTTATCAATTACTTATAGCCCTCTATTATTTTTTGTTTTCATTTTTGCTTTTGTTTCATATTCTATTAAATTCCATGTCTGTTTAACTATCTGAGTCTTCTGCTTTTAGTCTGAGGGTAAATCTAGATGGTGGTCACTCTAAATAATATGACTAGTAAGTGGCAAAACCAGATTTGAAAACCAGGTGCTTTTAACTTTAAAGCACATATTTGTTCAGTTAACCCACCTTGCCTTAGGATCAAGAGTAGAAATGCTGAGGATTTGGATTCCAGACCCTATAACCCATATCTCCTTTACTGATCTTTGACAAGTCACTGCATCTCATCTACACCTAAGTTTCCTTAGCCTTAAAATGTAAATAATATTTTTTACTTTTCCTACTTCATGAATGTTATAACATTCAAACAAAAATATGTATGTGGAAGGACTTTGTAAACCATAAGACTTACCTAAAGGGATACAATTATCACTGATTATCAGTGTCAGGATTCTGACTGAGAGAACAGCGGTAACGTTTGGGAATAAACAATAGTGTAGATAATGAAAGAATAATAAGTTAAGTTAGGATGCGAATGATGCATTTTATTTTTCTACAAACAACAATAAATACCAAAGAAGAAAAACATCAAATATTTACTATTTCTTCTCAAATAAACAAGCCAATAATTATTCTGAGTTATTTTTAAAAAAATAATATTTTGTCAGTTCAAAACAACGTCCTTTTATTTTATGGAAAATACTGACTAAAAATGAACATTCTGAGTATAATCAAAGGTTTCACAAATTTTATAAAGTTAATTTGGTAGAAACAAATGTCAGTGAAAAAGCATTAACAAAATGCTTTTTACTCTTTCCTCTTACTCCACATTTGGAATGATAAAAAGTGTTAGAAAATGTGTATTACCTTTTCAAGATGAAATAAGATTTCTGTCAGCAAAAGAGATAACTAGTCATTATACTTTTTCACAGACTCTTTCAACAACAGTGCCAAAATGACCAGTGATCAACAGGCCAGAAATCTAGTGCTGGCTTCCGGTATAGGAGCAGCCTCAGCTGAAGCCCTCAGGTTGGTAGGCTCAGGAGTTAGCTGTTATGTTTGCAGCTGCAACACTTGGGGCTATAGACTCAGCTACAAAACCCTTGGGAGAAGCTTGCTCTGTCTGGCCTTGGGCTCAAAAGTATCCTTTCTCGGTATTAATCACCCGGCAAGCCAAGACAGCAGCAGAAGATAAGGTAGCAGGAGCAGCAACAGTTACTAGACCTACATTATGACTCAAATATGTATTTCTACCAGTGACAATCTCTGCGACAACCTCTGTCTTCTGTACCCATCATTATCAAAATGACATCGGCTGCTAATTAGAATTCCTTCTCTAGAGTTTAGTGAAAGTTTTTCCTAAATTCGGGTGGTAACTTCAGTTATCCAGTGCTTTATTTAAATTCAATCAAGTTTTTAGTAGCAGTGGTGATGCAGAGAAACTTTCTGATTTTACATAATATAAATTTGAATGTTGTAATAATGATAGCTAGCATTCTTTGAGTGCTTTCTGTGTATCAGGCTCTGTTATAAGCCCTTTGCATGCAGGACTCATTTAACCATATGACAACCCTATAAAGTAGGTATGTTACTATTCTCATTGTTCAGATGAAGAAACTGAATGAGGCAGG
This sequence comes from Eidolon dupreanum, assembly GCA_028627145.1. NCBI lineage: Eukaryota > Metazoa > Chordata > Mammalia > Chiroptera > Pteropodidae > Eidolon > Eidolon dupreanum. The sequence goes on from CM053502.1 coordinate 50,375,622, forward strand.
GGGAGATTAAATCAATTTACCCAAGGTCATGCAGCTGGTAAATTTAGGAACAAAGTTTTAAACTTTTTCATCTGACTATAGAGCTTGCCACTGTAACCCCTATACCCTAATTCCACTCTTTATAATTGAAAATGTGGATAACAGTAAGAAAATCAATCTTGTTATGTTGACAATGGAGAAATGGCTCCTTAATGGGAACGATATTACATGTACGTGTCTCTTAATGTTGCTCACTCTATATTATCTTCCATTATTGAAGGCCTACTAAAATAGGCAGCAACGCATAATTTTTGAAATAATATGTTATTTGATATATATGTTCTATATCTTTAAATATTTATTTATTACTTAAAATATATATTTTGTAAGTATGAAGTGGTCACCTTGGCAAACCTCAGAACTTTGTTAAACATTTTCATGTTATAATTTGGCTATCTTTCTATTTTGAATTATATGGGACATAATCATTTTTTTTTTTTTTTTTTTTTTTTTAGTATATACGGAGCCTAAATGCCTTAAATAAGATCTGACCACTATAAAATATAAAATATCAAGTTGAAGTTTCTGATAATTTTTGAGAAGCAATGGGCATAATTGTTTTTTCTCCTTTAAATACTATCATGTCAGTTTCAAAAGGATACTAGTTTCCTTTCCTATGTTGTAGAATTATTAGGAAAAAATTTCTATTGTGTATTATTTGTTGACTTTAAGAAAAAATAACATGAAGTAAAAAATTAACTCTATATTGTATATTATTACATCTTTACTGTTTGTGATTTTTTCCCCAATTAGAAAGCTAATTAAGTAAAAATAATGAACATAGAAGGAAATTTCAGGGTTATAATGACTGCTTGGGAAAATCAGAGGGTTTTGCAAAAGCTGAATCCAATAAAGCTGTAGCAGTCAGTAATCCCCAGGAAACGTCCTTCACTGAAGTCATTACTGCTACTCAGAAAAATGCATGCTTTTGGATTTATTTCAAAATTATAGATTAGTTTTTATAGCTGATGCCTTTTTAATTACTACTGTAGAATATTTGTAGGGAATGAATATCAAATACTTTGGTCAATAACAATCAAATTGCCTTCCAAATTCTTTTTGACATAATTATTTACTAGAATTCTTCATTAAAATTTCAAAAAAAAAAAGCAAAAAGTAATTAGATTTGCTATTTGTTAACATTCAACCCTCAAAGAATCTATTATTTTATGTTGGAAGAACATAGCCCATTTAGTTGAATTCTACATTTTATTGACCTAAAAACTACTGGAAAGAGCTATTTTTTTCTCCCAATTTGCCCTATATTTAAAAACCTAATATAGACAGTTAAAAATCTTGTAAAATCTTGGAAATTCATTTTAAATATCTGACGTGCTAAAAATTGTTAATGATCCTTTAATTTTTATGACACTTTAATATTTTCTCAATCACTAATCAATTTGTTAAAACATCTATTAAAAGTAAATATTTTCTGCTTTTAATGGTGTAATTATTAAGCTACAGAGAAATGCATAATCCAATTAAGAATTCAACTAATTATTCTTTAAGGATCAGCTGGAATAGAAAACCAATATCCTGTTCATACTTTCTCTGCCCCAAACTACAACACTCATTGTTTCATGTTCACAGGGAAATTTTTATATATGCCTAGATTTTTTAAAAGTTTGAGTTGGTATGTCTGTATGTGAAATGAAAGATAAAGGTTGAATTTGTTGCTTGTATTTTGCTTAATGTGGATTCTTTACCCGACACCATTCTTTGTACATAGTGTATCTTCAAAATATATTTCAGATGAAGGTAACCCTCCTGTTTCACTATACCTGTTTATAATACCTGTTAATTTTTTCAGAGCACTCTTTAGATTTAGGATAGATTGGTAAAACAAATTGACAAGGCCTTGCAAAATTCTGTTGAGTTATGTCAGATCTTCCTCTAACAGAGAGAGTGTCATCTGAGGTTGAGATAGTATTTCTGTGTTTTACTTAGCCTGTCAGCTGCTAGTAGAACATACAGGGAAGACCAACGAGAGATGTTTTTGTCTTAGTCTGTGGAATTAGAATTTTCTACTAAATAGAACCTTGAAATTTTTATGCTTTTGTTGATTTACAGTTTATCCCTAAAGGAAATTACATGCTCATTAGGAAAAAGGAGGAATTTACCAAAAATAGAATGTGTTTCTTTAAAATGGTAAGAAATTAATTCAAAAACATCTTCTTTAAAAATGAATAAGTTAAATTCTCATAGGTTTGAGTGTCTTAGAAAGAAAATAGATTACATAATAATATAATTTGCATGGTTTTAAGAAACTCAATTTGAGAAAAAATTTAACTTTATAATAAATATATGTATTTCTTTTCCCCCATACTAATAATTTTTGTATGTACAGAAAAGAGAATTTAGGGTTAGTTAGGGGTAGTAAGAGCAACCAGAGAATGAATAAGGAAGAAAACTGAAGTGTGAGAAACAGCTGGATTATATACATTATGCTGGAACAGCCCTTTGATGCAATCATTTGGCAAAGACTACAGACCTCCTGAGAGAAAGAACATAGTATAAATGTATGTAAAAAATATAGAGCTCATTTGTCTCCAATCTAGTTGTGCCATTGACTATGCATATCTATATGTATCTAATGGATAAGAAGAGAGTTAATGATAGTTTTATCTTCAAATTAACTTACTTAAAATATTTTTATGCTATAAAGAAATAATACCTTTATAAATGTGTGTAAATTACATCATATCTCTCTAGAATATTTTGACACAGTTATATGGCATTTATTCAAAGTTCTGTTATTTTTAATTTTTTTCTACAAACCAAAAGAAACAATTAAGAAATTACATATGTGAATAAAACCAAGTCACAGAAAATTTAGTAAAAACAAAAGAAGGAGATAGGAAAAAAAAAAGAAGGAAAGAGTAAGAAAAAGGAGGAAGCATTTAATGACAGCATACATCCTGATTTTTAATTTTGGTCTTAATTATTATATTCTTAATCATAAGCAACATTTAAACATTTTAATGTCACCTTTCACTTAGTATAATTACTTGGGTATTTTATATATAGTGTTTGTTTTTTAGATTCTATAATTCATAATACTTTATATTTTATTTTTTCTCAATTACATGACTTTCATTACATTCTGGAAAAATCTAGACATATACCATCTGTAAGAGTCACAAAAATATAGTCAAATATTCACTAAGAAACATGTATACATTTGATTCTTTTGAAACCATGAGTACAGGAATATAATGGTATTATATATGTTTAAAATATACTATAGCTAATACCTAACATAGTATGTGGCATATAGAACACAACCAAAATATATATTTTCGCATAGGGGGAAAGAATGGGTTCAAATTTACTAAATTTATTAGCCAACTCCATTGAATGAATCTCTACCACATTGCTATCTCAGGACTCCAGAGCTCATATCTCTTCCCATGCCTTTAATAAAAGTTAAAAAAAAATTATCTAGAAGATTTTTTGGAGTCATCAAATGAATTTGTAAATGTCAGTATAATAATAGGAAAAGATTTTACTAATGAGAGCTGCTGTCAAAAAGTTTTGAGTGATTATTCTTAAGTGACCCATCAGCCCTCGAAGCTAATTTTCAAAGGGATGGGTATCAATCCTCTGTTGATTTTCCTTTAGCAGTAATGAGAGCTGCTTTTATGAATGAAAAGAGAGCTTGTTCTTAATATGACTCCTTTTGTCCAGAGTCTTTGTTAATCTAGCTGTTTTAAAGCTTCATTTTTGTTGAGTTGCCACTGGCTGTGGTCATAGAATCCTCTGTTTTAGTCAAAGGTGATCCCACAAAAAAGAAAAAAAAAGTGTCATTTCTTCAGGACTATACAAATAGAACCCTCTGACAGCTGCCATTCATGAATCCATTTTCTGCAAATGGGGAATGTCGAACTTAAGAGACAATGTAGCCTTTATTATGTGTATTTAATTCATTAGGCTCCAGTGGGAAATAATGATTATATGTTCTTTCCCTTTAATAGCCAATTTTCTAGCATACAACTACCTCAGGCTGGCTTACTGACAAAGTCCATTTTTGCTGCCTCAGGATAAATGCTCAATTTTCTTAATATTAATTTAGACAGTTACAGTTTCCCATCTAAATAATTAGTCTCTATATGAAACTTGGGTAATAAACAAAGTTTAAAGTAAATAATAAATGAATCTCTTAAGTCAATAATATTGATCTGGCAGTCTTCTAAAATCAAATTGTGAAACAGCAATTTATTTCGATTGGAATTATAGTGTACAGCTAGAAAACATGATTGACATTTTAGTTTTTTAGTCAGTTATTGAATATAAAACTAATTTCGAGGTTCTGAATATTTTCTACGCTTGCTTTAATTTGTGTTTAAAGGCTATAAAATGTATATCTATTTATACATTCCAGCAAATACATAAAGTGAACTTACAAAAATCTATATAAATACATATAAAGTTTAAAATATCTTCTTGAAAAGTGACGCATTTCAACTTTTCAGAGACTAAACAATTTGTTAGATAGAGAGAGTGAAGGCATATTTTCTGTGGCCGGTACCTATAGTCAAAAATATTAAACTTCTAGTTGAAATAACAGAACAAGTCATTCTTTCCTTTTGTTTCTTTCCCTTGAAGGCACCATTATGACTCCCATCTTATAGAATTGTTTCCTGTGCAAAATGATATTAAACTGGGGCATAGGTTTACCTACCAGCATCTGATATAGTTCATTCTTTCAGTAATCTGAGTTCTTTCTTTTATAATTTTTCTGAGATTTGTGACAGCAGGATTGTACTTATTAACATTAAAATGGATCTTTATGTCTCTATTACCAAGGCAACTTCTGAGATTCAGAATTGTCAAACCAGCTGATTAATACATCAAGAGTAACCACAGGCCAATTGGGCCTCGAATATGATCCATAAGAGATGATTAGTAAAGAACAGTTTGCTAAAAGACACTTCGAAAACCTTGTACTATGAGAAAGATTAAGGACCAACATAGGTCACTGTGAGTGTCTGGAAATACAGGTCATTGCTTTTCACAATTCCTATGAATATGTAAATCATTGCAATCTACCCACCTCTTAGGTATACCCTCTGGAGTGTCTCTACACCCTGTGACTATCTACCATGCCAGCCTCCTGAAGCTATTGTCCAAGCTTTCCTACTAAACGTTTTGTCTTTTTTCACCCTTACCCCCTCAGACTCCTCCACTACCAAATGTAAGTAGTGACCTTTATCATTTTCTCCTGTACTTTAAAAATCTTCCGTTTCCTGATCTGTGAAATAGGGATAAATTATTTAAAATACATAGCAAGTCCTATAGGCTCCTTTTTGTCCCAAGGACATCTACTCATCACTCTCATCTCATGTTTACCACCTTGTACTTTTTATATCTCTCCTTCCAGTTCCCATTCTCTTTTAAGGTCTCACTTCTCCTCTGAGCTCCAATTTACATGTTCATTATTACCCTGGTCACTTGTACTTTGTGTCCTTCTTCCAAACTCCTAAAGCTTTTATTCTTTGTACAAATAAATGGTTCTTATTATTTATTATCTTAAATTATTCATGAACACATCTTATCTTTCTTACTAAATTGAAACATTTCTGAGGGAAGGAAATATGTCAAATGAATTATCTCTCCTGTATGGCACAGGACATGGTGACTCTTGGAGTCAGCACAACTATTTCTGAAAGGTTGACTATTGGAATTTATATCTTCAGTGTATTTCATTGTTTTATTTGTTAAAGTTTTGACTGGTCCTCTATCTTAGTTACAAGATCTCATAGGATAGGAACCAGGCCTGTCTCTAGCAAAAGTAAAAAGTGAGCTTACTTGGTGTTTACTATCTCTTCCTCATTTGCACTCTTCCTATGCTCAATGCCTTAAATGCTCTTTCATGCCAAAAAGTTCTGTTTCCACAGATTTTTTTTTTGTAGTACTTCGCACTTCTACTCGTATATTATTTTGACCAGTTGTCTTTTTTATTACTTTGGATTCAGAGGTTTATAATTTTATTTTATTATTATTTTTGAAAAGCATATTAGATTTGCTAAGAATATAAACTATGGAATCAGACTTTCTAAGAATTCAGCCTTAGAAACCTGTAGCTCTTTGTCTTTTGGAAAGTTATTTATTTCTGGTCTATTTGTATAATTATTATTAAAATGTAGTCAGTGACTGTAAGCACTAAGTGACAAAATAATCAACTGAGTAACAACAAACACCCTTTATGCCGATCGTGATCTTAAAACACCCTTTTGCACTAAAAATAACTTTAGCTTCTTAAAAGATGCAGCTAATAAGTGAAAAAAGAATTTATAGAATTAAAATATCACCTTTTTGCAATCTCAAGTAAACTAATGGATCTAGACATCAACCATCACCACCTGTCAACATCACAGAGAAACGTATAATCATTATATACTTCCTGTTGAAAGAACACAATGCCATCTAGAATCATGTCAAAGTGTTAGAACCAGAGTCTTATCAGGCCTCTGGATTCAGCTGCCAATTAGCAGGAAATGATGAGGTCAGAGAATCATGGTGAAAATACAAAGAATACGCAATCAGTAAAATTCAGAATGTCAAAAGGCTTGGGAACGTCAGGGGGTAATTAGGTAAATGGTTACCTTGCTGTTATATGCAAAAGCAAGGGAGGAAGAGGAAATATGGATATTGAAACAGACATAACACACATTAAATTATCTTTTAAATGAGCAAGACTAAGATATTGTGTTTAAACAAGACACTTATAATAATAAAGCTATAAAATAATATAAGGAAGTGATTACTAAAAAGGTTAGCCATAGCGGTTACTTACGGAAAGGGAAGATTAAGACAGGCTGGGTTTGGAACTGCACACTTGCAGAGGACTTCTGGATTTAGTGGTAAACTTCCATTTCTTAATCTGTCAGTGGAAAGAAAGGTATAATAATGATTCATTAAGCCACACATTTAATTTTGTATATTTCTGTGTCTGCATTTTATTTTGCAATTTTAAAAAGTAGAGGTAGCAGCCAGTAAAAGATTTGATTGACATTTCCAAAAAAATCCCAAATAAATAATTACACATTTAGGCGTCAGGTCAGCTTTAAACAGTAAATCAGCCAGAACCAATAGTATCCTGAGAATTCTAAAATATTCTGCTTTCATCCTTTTATGAAATGGTTTATATTTCAATATTCAAGGTTTTTCTCATCAAGCTAATGGGAACTGAGTAGTACAATTTTAGATCATCTAAGTTTTCATAAAGATAACCAATTAAAAAAAATCTCATTGGCATTAAATGACTTTGAATTAGCACATTTTACATGAATATTATAAATTTATAGAATAATATGTTTACATCCTGCAAAAAATCTATTTAAGTTCACATGATGCACTAGATTATCTTAAAAATGAAGAAACTCAAACCTACATGCCCATCTAGGATAATTTCTTAAACCTTTTTATTAGCTTCCTAAGAAACTAGATCACCAGATTTAAGATAATGAAAAAAAAATTAACATACTCTTACGCTGTATAAGATGCTAGAATGATGTCTAGGAATTTGAAATTGCACACACACATCAAGTGACCCTTTCAGATTTACACACAGTAAATTCTCTCCTCATTATTCCTTAACTAATTATTTTTGTACATATATTTTGGATAGTTCTAATTATAATCACATATTCTTTATTTCAGAACTCAGAAAAAAATGATAAAGGAAGTGCATGCTATAATTCAATGGGATGATTATATCTAAGCACATACAGTATCAAAGGCTATTGATAGGTTAAGGAAGATGTGAGATGGTGAATGTTCATTGGGTTTAGTAACCTAGAAGTTCCTGGAAACTTTAGATAAAGTTGTTTTGATAAAGTACTAAGTGGAATTCAAATAATAGTATGTTGACTTGTGAATGGGAGGTGAAGCAATGAAAATAAAGAACAATGGAAATATTTAAATTTTTGGCAATGGGGAAGAAAAAAAGAAAATGGTGACTGGAATAGTACATTCCTCTAGACCTCACAAGGTCATAATGAAATATCTTCAAATAATAGAGTGTTTATAAGTGTCATAACATGAGTTATAATGTTGTAGTGATGTGAATCACATTAATAGGCAATTTTAGTGATATTTATATGTAAATTGGTAGAGATGGTAAATATCTTTTTCATTTTTGCATCCTCATTTTTTCCAGCACAGTTACCTGCAGCAAAGTTGGCACACAATAAATAGTAATGTGAATCAATGAAACACAGCATTGGGTTTATGAATCAAAGAATAGACATAACATCTTAAAAATTCCTGTCTTCCAGTAGCTTCAAATTATTTCTGATTGGAAATTATTTTATCACTATTCTATATGCTTTTTTTTTTGACAGTTTCAAAGTGATTTCTAAAAACAAAATATTATCATAAGTAATCATTATTATTTTTATGTGAAAAGAAAATGTCTACACATTTAAATTTTTCAAAGTATTTATCATAAATAAAATGTACAATCACTGGGGACAAAGAAATTTCCAAAGGCTTGGGGCTAAGTAACTAAATGAGTATTCATATAATCTACACCATGGTTTAAAACATTCATAAATTTATATTTCCCAATAAATTTGAACTGTATAAACAAACAAAATGATCCTTTAAAAATATATAAATATGTATAACCACATAAAAATATACAAATCTGTTTAATATATAAAAACTGCTTAAATGATCCACAGTATTTACCAGAGAACTCAGAATAGCACCACAGTGGAATACTTTACTAATATTCCCATACAACATGGTGACAGTTTACAAAACCAGTGCAGAACAAATCAAATATGTCATGGTTCATTTAAGAAAATAAAGTTGTCCAAAAAACTTGTTAAAGTCATAGTAAATGGAATGAATGGATCTATAGGTTAACAAACAGATATAATAATTAACACCTTTAGATCATCCTATAAAGACAAACAAAATACCTAATGCAACCCTTAGTGGAGCTTTTTAAATTTCTTCAGTTTTAGAATGAACTTATTTATAACTAATTGGGTAGAAATGCATGGTATTAACTTGTTCATGTTCAGCAAAATGAAAATAATAACAATAGCAGTAATATTAACAATAATTTCCTGAGTTCTTCAAATCAAACACTGATACAGAGTTCCATGTTTATAACAATATGAGTAGTACTTAAAATATATGAAATAAAATTAAATGAAGCTAAATTTTAAAGAGATCAGAAGTGACATTTCTAAGAAATAAAAGGAGTTATATTTTTGCTGACAAATTTTAGCCAGAAATAAAATTATACTTTTGCACTATATAAAATAATTGTACAAATCATTTTACATCCATTCCTCTTGAGGTTCACCAAGTATCATCAAATTAATCAATTAGTTAATATTGGGCCAGCAGATCTTTTTCTTGTATTATGATGACTAATGATACTAAAACTCCAGACATTTAAAATTTGTTTGATGAATACTTTACTCAATTCAAGTATCATTTATTAAACTTAACCTGTGCATGACTATTTTTCTGATGCTTTGAAAGATTCTTTTGAATGATGCAAGTGGCACTTGCCCTCAAGGACTATCCAAACTTTTTGAATAGTAAAGAACTGTATAGAATTGACTAATATAAGGAAACTACATTATGTACTATAAGGTAATAAAAGAAAGATTTATTATTAGTAAATGTCCTATAAAAGAGATATGATTATTGAACATTTACTCTACGCCAGAAACTAGACAGTGGGTGTTCAACAGCATTTCATTAGTCTCATCTGTGAAAAACGTGCATTATTAATAATACAGTGAAAGATGCAGGTATATATTCAATACTATGTAAAATCTTTGAAATAAAGTGCCTCAATAAATATTTTTAATGCATAAATAGGTTATAGTGAGTAATAATATTAAATTGTTAGTATTATTAATAAAAATATATTTAATCACAATGTAGGTTTCCAATCTTGAGATATAGATGACAACATAAAAGCCTAACTTAACTAAATACAGTAATGATTACTCTCTTTAATTAGGTTTACATATTATATAAGACCTACTTAGGTTAACTGGGGTGGAGATAGAATATAATAAGAATATATATTATAAAATAATTTCTCGCTATTTTATAGATTGCTTTTGACAAAGGCTTAGTTTATTTTTTATTTTATATTAAAGAGGTAAGTTTGTAGAAAGGACTTGATACAATCAAGGTATAATTAGATATCATCATAGCTAATCATTTCAGATATATGAGAAGCAATAAGATCACCAAAGGGGAAGAAGCAATGTCTAGGTTATGTCCACAGAGTTGACCATCAATAATCATTTTTTCTCTATCCTTCCTAAGACAGCTTAGTCTCCAGGTTTCCTTTGACTTCTAAAACATTTCAAAGGAGTGAAAATGGGCACCCCAGAAGAGATCAAAGAAATGAGTGTGTATAAATTCTATTGTACTGTAATAGAAATGCACCTGTAGATTTTTTATATTTCTTTTCACTATTTAATTTTATTTTCAATAATTACACTCACACTTGCTTTATGATTCCAGGTTCCTTTGTGCGGTCACCTATGTGTCTATTATTATTTTAATAAGTACATGTCATAAGGTGGTATTTATCACTGGAAGTTGTAGATGATCACCTCCCTCCTCTATTAACTGCTGTACTTCATATTTCTCTTAATACTTTGTCTCACATATTCTGCTACCCAGGAGGTTGAGAATTGCTTGCCATTTAGAGCTATCTTAACTCTTTCTGGTCACTAGAAAGAAACAATTTATTAAATGGATTCTGGGTACTTGACAAAAGTTAATGCAGTTTAAAAGAACAGATTTGTTTCTATCTCATTCAAAGAATCAGGTCAAATAGCCTTTCTCCCTTCTATTCTCTACAATTGCTAAAGATATAATTTGGACTCCATTTTAAACTAAATCCTTGGATGGGGAGGGATGTGGGTCTGTCTAAATCCAGCCAGCACTGCATTTAGTGCTTGTTTTATGAGGTCCACGGTTATAACATCCTGCTCCTAGGGTTAAGCTCTCAAGATAGGAGAAAGCTTTCTCTATCAGAGACCTGAGACTTTAAATTCTTTCTCCACTCAGAGACACCTTATTCTCGATATAAAAGCATTTAGAAAGAAATGCAGAAGTTATTTTCACACTTAAAAACTCCTCAGTCAGCCAAAGAGGCTAGTCGAAGGGTCACCCTCTTTGCTTCGCTCTTAGAATTTCACAAAGCTTAAATAATAAGAAATTTATCTCCTTCCTCTCATATTTTTTTTTTACTTTTATAGATTTATGTTTCTTTTTAAGTAACATTGCTAAGTACCAATATCTCCACCAATGAAAAATTGGAGTTCTCTGTAATTATACTCTTACGCAATTATAAATTTCACAGTAACCATAATACAACTTTTTCTTTATCTTATGTCTAAATCATTTATACTGTTTACATTTTTTTTCCCAGACCCTTTTGTATGATTAGTATCTTTTTCTGGTTTGTCTATTAATTGAATTATTCAACCTCAATTATTTTGTATGATATTACAGATATTACTAAAAGGTAATATTTTAAATTTTTGAATAGCATGTGATGAAACAGGGTCTTGAGTCCAACAGGGAAATGAAGCAGAGTTGGGTTAACCATACTCAGGACAAACAAAAGAATTGCTAGCAGTTTTAGGAGTGGGCTCATATGCCAAAATCCTGTAGGAATCTCTGAAGCAGAGCGAAAAGAAACATGATATCTTGTGTCTCAGGTGACAGCCCTGTAACAAGGAATTTTGCCAAAAGAGAAGTCTCCTTGTCTTGTACCACCCTTATGCAGTTGAAATAAAAAATTCAGAGGAACATAGCAGTTGGAGTGCAAGGCAACATGTAGTGGGAGGGAAGATTGGGCATATTACAGGAACAGCTTTAGGAATAATTCGATTATGCCCAACTTGATGTTACCAACATCAGGGACTGCCTGCTGGAATCACCTGCACATATAGCCACTCTCCGCCTGAGCCAGGTGTTCTTAATTACCAGTTCTGCCAGGTGAGGCATGCTGCGATTGCTTCTTGTATTCACAGATACTATGTTAAAAACCTCTGGGCTTATGGCCAAAAAAAGGTCAAGCGAACAGACAAAATACTGTCTCAGTGATAGAGGTGCTTTCTTATAAGAGGAAGTGGATATCTTTCCTTCCTATCCAACAGCTTCCCTTCAGTTCCTGCTGATCTACTTTCTGGCTTGCATAATGGATCAATGAGAGTAAGAAATGCTACTGTAGTAAGGTGGTAGATGGGGCTAAATTTCAGTTCCCATTTGATTGGCTAACTGTAATGATAATAATTATGATGGCAAATGTTCCATAATGTGTACCCTGTCCTAAGCACTTAATTTTAGCTCAATTAATCCTCACAACAACCCTAGGTAGACTCATTTTTTTCCCTCGGAAATCATGTTTTATGACATAGAAAGAAAGAATGGGAGGAGGGAAAGAAAGAAGTAAACATCAAATTCTGGAGGTTGATGCTGGACTCAAAGGAGAGCAGGCGCCATTGCCCTAGGCAGACCGAATGCTGAAATCAGTTGTGGTATGAAGAAGTGAGACCTAAAGTCAGGGAAGTCAGAGGGGAAAAAAGGGGCATTTTTAAGTATGATACAGATGAGCTTTGATTCCCTTGCAGAGATGTTTGATCTCTGCCTGATTTTATAATACCTACTGCCTGTGGGTGGCTCCAGGGTTACTTGTGGCCAGAAGGGGCCCTGAAGCCTTTGGGTAAATCTTTCCTGGAAAAGAGGCCCAGACCAAAGGTGCTTAAAATAATTCACATTTCTGAGCTTTTTTTTGGAACCATCTACCTTGTTTTATATACTCTGAAATTCATCTCTGTGTAGTTCTTCTCTCTCTTTTGCTCCTGGCCTTTTTTTTTTTTTTTTTTTTTTTTTTTTTAATTCTCTTTATTACCATGAACTGGCTTATAAATTAGAACTTATCTAGTTATTTTGCTAACTGGTGATAAATCTAGTTACTTTTTTGCTAACTAGTGATGACTCATAGATTCTTATTAAAAGAAGAAAACAATTCTGGGGCTGCCTTGATGACTAGCACCTGAGCCCCCCAATATTTACCTATTCTTTCAAAATATTGGAATTAAACAATATCTGTCCTTTTTATCTAGTTTTAATTCTGACAATTATATTTTATTATAAAATGATTTCTGGAATAACTTCTGTGATTTATGTCCATATCTGCTAATCCATTCACATTGTTCAAATATTTGGTGCTTTTTAATACTTGACATGTAACCTGGTTACCTAGAAAAATAAAAGATTAGAAATGCATTCAATGACTCAGCTCTGGCCATGCTTTGTTCTTTGATATTAGGGTCAAATCCGTATGGTCATACCATTATCCCTGCAAGGTCATTGCAGCCTAGGGTCCTAGACCCCTCAGGCTGCTCGGATCTTTACCTCTCCTGTCTCAAAGACAGATTTGTAGATCTGCATCATAGAGCATGAACTTCACAAGACAAATGGAAGTAAAAACACAAAAACAGAGCCCAGATCTTTCCATTTTTCTCTTTTTCTCCTCCCATTCCCATCTTCTACCCATCAAAGAAAACCTACTCATATTGCTGGTCCCCTCCAGATATCATGTCAAAATTGGAGTGGAAACGCCCTCTTATATTTCATTGGGTTAATTTCTTCTCAAGAAGTCAGTAGAGAAAGAATGTTTCTCTACTGGCTCTAAATGATACTTTATCTTTATCTACTGGCAATATACTATGTTTTGTTTTATGATATATTTTAGCCAAATCATACTCATAGAACCCTAATTATATCAATGCAAAATTTCGCTTCTATTTTAAGGTTAAAAATTCTTACTGTTTGAGTATCACATTTTCTTTTTTTTAAAAATTTTCTTCTTCTTTAAAATGGGCCTCGTAATAGGACTCACAACAAAATGTACTAGCGATCCAAGAAAAACAAAATAATTCATAAAGATCTATACACTCCGATATTTATGGCAGCACAATTTACAATAACCAAAATATGGAAACAACCTAAATGCCCATCAACAGATGATTGGATAAAGAAATTATGATTCATATATACAATGGAATATTATTCAGCCACTAAAAAAAATGAAATCCTACCATTTGCAATGACATGAATGGATCTAGAGGTTATTATGCTCAGTGAAGTAAGTCAGAGAAAAATAAATACCATGTGATTTCACTTATATGTGGTATCTAAAGAACAAAAAGAACAAACTAATCAAAAACAAACTCACAAATATAGTGGATAATTTGGTGACAGATAGGAGGGAGAGGGGTTGAGAGTTCTGGGAGAATGGAGTGAAGGGTTAAAGAAGTACAAATTAGTAGTTGATAGTTTGGCATGAGATAGGGAGCACGGCAGAGGGGGAATGCAGTTAGCATTAATATGATTGCTAAGTGGACGGGCAGGGGAGGGAGAAAGCAATTGGGGGATTGTTTTATGAACAATGTAGATGTCTAATCAATGTACTGTATATTTGTAACTAATTTAGATAAATAAATTTATTTTAAAAAAGATAATAGACAAAAAATGTGCTTGTGAGAATTAAATAAATTTATGCACACAAATTACCTGGAAAAGTCTGGCATATAGTAGATTTTAGGTATAATTTCTGTTGTTGTTTTTGTTATTTTCTTGTACCAATGCTCAAAGCTAAACATAAAGGTCTTTGAGAAATATTTTGAACAGTTCCTGACATTTTTTTTTCTAAATATTTTTGTAGCTATTTTCTTAACTACACAACTTTTGGAGTCAGAAGAACGTGGGTTAGTGTTCCACATCTGTTACTTACTAGTTAAGTAACCTTAGGCAGGTTATTACATTCTCTAAACTTCAGGTCCTTGTCTATGAAATGAACATATTTATCCCTAATTTACTGGATCATTATAAAGAGTGCATGCAACACTGAGTACATGTGGTAAGTTCCAAATATACGGTAGCTTTTATCATGCAGAGATTCTTCAGATAAAGTTGAGCTGTTCCCTGAGTAGTTTGACTCTCCAAGTCTAGAAAGATCTGGTTAAGTGAGTAAATCCTTGGAACTGCAGTGAAGCAGCTTCAGGAGATTAGCTCAGGTCTGAAATTATTCCTTTTCTCAAACGGTAGTTATGCTTTCCAATATAGATCCCTAATGCTCATCACAATTTCAGGGATAACTCATTAGTCCTCATAAAGTTTGTTCATCATAGATTCTGGATATATGTATTGAGTGACAACTAGAAAGGTCAACTTGCTTCAATGTGGCATTTTAAAAATTCCACCTAATAGTAAAGTCAATGGGGTTCCTCTCTTTCTCTTTTTCTCTCTCTCTCTGGCTCTTCTCCCCACCCCACTTCACATACAGCCTTAGGTATGCTGTGCTATTTTCACTGTGATTTTATAGAACCATGAGATTGCTTTCGATTTTTCACTGCAAAACACATTAAGTTAATATGTAAAGAAGAGATTCATTCAAAGACAGTGAAATATTAGTGATCTGCTGAGAATGACCTCTTTCAGAATAGAGGTGGAAATTTTCAGTACTAACAGGAAATAACTCCTTTCTGATTATGATTTGTAAATGTGAATGTATGAAAAATTATGTAAATCTTTGGACATTTTAATAAGAAATTGTAATATTTTGCAAACATTAGGAATAACAGTGACAATTTGCTTTCAGTTATATCTAGAATAAATCTAATTCCAATAAATGTATGCTTCAGAGTTAGTCTATGATATAACTCTGAAATGTCTTTTTGCTTCCTGTGCTAATAGACCCAGGAGGCTTAGTAGGTGGGTTATTTATGCACATATCATAGTAAATGGTACATATTCTTTTAAAACCATTGCTTTGAATATTCAGAAAAAATGCAAAAAATAATTCTGGTTAATATTTTTTCTCTCTCTGTTTGCTTTAAGAAGATTCAGGGTTTCTCTGTTTTCTTAAAATTGCTGTTTATTTTTTGAATTGGGGGTTACAAATGAAAATCCCTACTCCCAGGTAAAAAGTATAAAAAAATAAAGAAAAAAAAACATAGAAGAGGCAACAAAAATGCAGGTCTTCAAAGCCATTTGCAAAGCTTTTGTTAAACTCATCACTCTTCTAGAGAAATCAGAGGAAGAGATGAATCTACTAAGATGTGAACTAATAAAATGTTTAACTGTGACGAGGATAGAAGATGTGAGACGTTCTTTATATGTTTACTATCTGAAGTACCCTGCATTCTCGAGCAACTCACTATAGAAGCAATAGTAAAACTAATAAAAATAATAAGGCAATTTAGGCATAGAGAATATTGCTCATTGTGTCACATTGTTCCAAGTATATCTGTCTTTCTATAAAAAAAATGTGTAAAATACCATTATAACTCCATAGAAAGGCATACTTATATAATTAGTCATTCTGTTGATACTTTTAGAATTGCTGCTGTGTGTTATCTTCTACACTTACCAGATCTCAATGAAGCAAATGTTTTTGAATAAGTACGTGTGAGAAGATCTTTTTAGTACCGTTGTTTATAATACGTTTTGTATATTAGCTTGCTTGTTATACCCCACTCTATTAGCTCATTCAAAATTTTTCTATTTCTATATTCTTTAATTACTTGAATTTTCAGAGATGTACAGAAAACAGTTGGAAGAGGAAAGCCATGCAAACCACAGAATGTGCAATGGAATTGTTGATTGTGTTCAAAGTAAATTTTCTTTAGTTTTCTCTGTGTACTTTATCATGAATATTCATTAAAGGGTAATAAAGTTTGATTCCATAATTTTTTTTTTCATTCACTCAAAGTAAATCAAAATGAAAGAATGATAAAGTTCTCATTGTTGAACTAATACAGTGATCCCCCAGGAGACATACGACAATTCTGGAGACATTTTTGTTTGCCACAACTGTGGAATGGGAAGGGTAATGTTTCTGGCATCTAGTGGATAGAGGCCAGGGATATGGCCCCATACCTAAAGAATTAACCAGCCCAAAATGTCAATGTGCCAAGGTTATAAAACCCTGCTCTAGTCAAACGAAATTTAATCTGAGGTAGACAAGAAGGAAATTAAGTTGGACCTAAGAAAAATGGCCACAATCAGGCTTACTATCAGAACTGGAGACATTTTTAGATAGAACATAAAAATGAATCAACATATTCAATTTCATTTTATATAACTTATATCCAGCTCTTTATTATTTGCAATAGAGATTTTAATTATCTTACTACATTTGAATTTCTTTGGCATATCTGTCTCCGTACTAATCTCTTTCATTTTCTTGAATCCCTGTTCATAGAAAAAAATACATTATATGTTTCATATTTTTAAAAAAATCTCAGGAGGATGTTTATGAATTAGTATTACTTTTCTTTTTCAAAAGTTATTCTAGAGGTACTCTTAATCTTCAATGCATTAGAACAGTGATTAAGAGCATGAGCCAGACAGAACTCAAACAAATGTTACTCTTGTCTCTTATCAGCTTTTTGACTTTGGGGAAACAATTTAACCTTTCTGAATTTCAGGTTTTTATCTTTAAAGTGTGACTAATAATATGTTTATATCTTCTTCATAGGATCACATAAATTGAGTAATATAAAATATATTACATATTGTTTGGAACATAAGCACTCAATAAGTGTTTTTCAGATTTTAGTGTGGTTATACATGTAGTCATCTCCGTCCCCACCCTCTACCAGGTATGTATTTACTCACCGTTGAATAAATATAGTCATATCCAAGCTTGCTAATTGCTAGTGAATACCATGATGAATTGTCCTTTTACACCTTCAATAGCCACTTGGGTTGACTGTTTCCTTTTCTCACTTCTAAATCTAAACATGGAGAAGAGCACCCTACATGCTCAAGTGACATGAATTCCTACTTTGAAACATTGCTGAATTGTATTGTTTTTTTCTTCAACCACTTATCTAGTGTGAATCAGCATATTAACTGATAGCTCTGTATAAACTCATTGAGAATAAGTTATCAGCAAATGGAAAGGAATGAAGGATATTTACATTGAAATATGAGAGACAACTTTATTTTTCAAATACACTTTTCCAGAAAAAACATACCTTGACAGTAATATGTGTTTTAGAGTTAGAAGTTGAAATTAGTGCCTTCCTCTTATTTTTTTTTCAATTTTAAGCACTGAGATATTTTTAATGTAATTTAGTAGACATACAAAATAAAAATTAGAAAAAAATAAATTTATGAGAAAAGAAAGACACTAGTTATAAAAAATGTGAAACAGAAAAATCGAAATATTTAAGTTTGCATGACGGCTGTTTTTATTCATATAACCTACGTTGAATAATTAAACAATGAAATCAAAATAACTTGATCATTAAACCAAATTATGTGGATATTTTAAGAGGTTTATAAGACTGAAAATTTTAAGATAATTAATTAAATTGCATCCATAGGAAAAAAAAACCAAACCAATTATTAACTAATAACATCTAGAAATTCTTATTTTAATAAAAGTTTATCAGATTATTTCATATAAATTAACTTTGATTATATTTTAAGCCTTTCCTAAACCCATAATATGAATACCAGCAAAAGAAGGTTTTTTTATGATACTTATGAACCGGGCTGATATTTAAAATTTTATCAATTGGAACCATATAAACACCAACCAATAAGACAATGGTATTGGCCAATCAGAAGGGATACTGGTGTACTATGACATTACTATGAAAAAATAGTAATGTCATAGTACATATTGACTGCACGTCAGTTTGTGTATATACTTTAACAGTGGGGCTATTCTTATTTTGCCTAGACAAATAATCTCAAAAATTTGTAAGAATATAATAAGATTCATTAGTTTCTGTTGATACGTGTTTCACAGAGCCAGAAGAAAAAAAAGGTTAAATGTCAATGTAATGAAGTTTATTTTATGTAAGGAATGTAGTAAAATTGTAGAGCTTAAACAACAGATTCTCTCTTATCTAATTATCATTATTTTGCTGTAATTAGAAGTTATACAAATGTCAGACATTAAATCTAAGACAAATGTCAAGTGGAATTCCTCGCCTGTACAGTAACATCTCAGGCATCAACATACATTTCAGCTGATCATTAGCAATTAGTAGCGTTTCTCTGTCCATCTAATTGTTCTACTAATCTTTCCCAGGTGAATTTTTAGTTTCCTCAGTGCATTGGCTTCGAGTTAAAATGCTATTGGCTTTTCATCTTGCAACCATTTCATTAGAGTTTTAGCCTGACTGAACCCATTAAAATCACTGCTGTACACTTGGACTGTGTTTACCCATGTGACATACAGTGGAGCACAGGGCAACCACTCATAATTCAGGCCCAAGAAACTCTTGTCTGAAATATTTAAATAGTTGAAATTAAGTGTTTTCTCTGTGTGAATTACAAGAATTACTTCAGTTCTCCACTTCAATTTAAGTGAATCAGTCTGAGCTGATTTTAACAGGTTAAATTATCTATTGCAGCCAGAACTGTCTTCTAGAACAGTCATAAAAGGAAGAAACCAGGTAGTTCTTTCTCAGTTATTAGTGCATTTCTGTTTTGAATCTCACATACCCAGTCTGTTAGATAAGGAAACGGAATCCTACATAGGTTCAGTACTTCACTTTATTAGGATGAGAAAGGGGAGCATCTACCTGGCCAGAATTTTAACCCAGGGCCTCCTGATCCCAGAGCCCATGTTCCTATGAGTACTCTGCACTGACTTTAGGACCAATACTAAAGATGAGAGAAAAGTGAGATAGTTTTGGATCATTACTGTTAGTTTGGCTTATTACTGTTAGTTCAATATTGCAACAAAAGCATATTTTCTAGGTATAGTGTTGTTGTCTAAGCACACAGCACAGAACAGAAATTTTTCCATCATGGCCACAGAATGTTGTAGTCAGTTACCAGTAATTAGTGCAAAGTATCACAGCAGCATAACAAAGTACCAAGCAGAAACAAATGTATAGAACAAGATGCAAACACTTCCTATAAATAGTACCCATATGTAAATTATCAAACAAAATCTATGATATGAAAATGTCTTTAGAACATGATTGCATTACCTTCTATTTGTATTTTACCTGGACTGCCCAGCCCACAATTATATTCATTCATGCCTATCTCATCATCATATCTCCTTGCCAACATCTCTCAAATAGATGCTTTGAGGATGTGACAATCTTGGTATCAACAGAGTAAATAGCACTGTGTATACTTAAGTGGTAAAATATTAAATTCAGAATTCTTTTTCTTTTTCTTTCATCAAAATTTTTACACAAAACTAGGAATGGTTTATAATTTGAGAAGTGAATATATAGAGGTTGTTTATGCATGTTAATATTAGGTAATTTTCACCTCATTACCATGTATGTTTGTGTGTTCTTTAATTCTGCTAGCATAGATTTTAATAATAGCTAACTTTCATAAGGTCCCTGTTATGTTCCAGGCACTGTCTAAAACAATTTAGAAACAATAACCATTTAACTCCTATACAGCTCTATCAGGTATTAATATCTACATTTCACAGCTAAGGAAACTGAAGCATGGAGGGGATAAGTAATGAGTCTGATGTCCCTCAAGTAGGAAATAAGAGAGCTGGGATTGGAATTCAGTCTGGCTATGATATATATTAAGAGTTTTATGCGGTATTGTTAAAACATAGTTAGAGAAACTTAAATTTCTCCTTTAACTTAATCTCCATTGTCTTCTTTTTATGGAATTTTAATTTCCAAATGAACTTTTAGGAAAATGGAAAGACAAAAAGTAATCTTGCCTAATTTCATGTACAACTGATTTCTTAAACTTCTGAAAAATGTGAAGAAATCCAAGTTCTCTTATTTATTAAAATAAAATGTCTTTTAATATTTGACCATAATTATACATTTCAATATAATAAAAGATGTGTTCACGTAACATTTTAATTTTAGTACATAAAATAATGCAAAAAATTTAGTAAATAGTAGTTCTAGATGGTGTTAGCCATGTGTGATATACCACTTGTTCTATGGCTCCAAGTCTTTCATGAAGATATCTATTTGGCAGCAATGAGACAATTTCTGTCAGAAACTTAGTAAATCTGTGATAACTTTTAAAATAATTTCTAGAATGTTATATTGATGATTTTTAAAGTTTCAGATATTCATATATCAGTTAAAAATGTTTTTTTTTTCCATAATGTGGACTTCAACAATCTTAACTGCCTAAACCATTAATTTGAAAATGTGGTTATAATTACCTTTTTTGTATTTGAATGTGGTCTGAATTTTAAGAGACACTGGAAAGTGCTATTGTGTCATGCAAAGAGGCCAAGAATGGGAGGTATGTGACTTATGCTGTTGCTCTTCTCTCTCAGGCACTTCTGAGGTATCCAGCATTCCTTCCTGATGAACCTGGGCATCATATTATGCAGCTCTGCAGGGAGGTTCTACTACCATTCATTCATTATCACAACAAAAACATGTTTTCATTGGAGCTACTACTAATAATTAGAACTGACATGAGACTTGGGGCCTACTTGTCATTCCTATTTAAAATAATGACGATAATAATAATAATAATAATAATAATAAATTAATAGCCCAACAACAGCGACAATGACAAAATACTTTGAGGAAATAAATTTTAGCCAAGGAAAAGTCGCTTGGAGTTGCAAGTCTTTTACTTTTTTACTTACTAAAAGCTGTAAGTCCAAGTTTCTAATGGGAACTCTACCATACATTTGCCCCTAGATAGGATAACTATTAAATTAAATTTGATATAGGAACACTTACAAATGTCTGCCTTGTATTAGAATTTTTTATTTGCTCATCTTCAATTGTTAATTGCAAGTGTCTTAAAGGCAGAGGACACATTCTTGATAACCGTTCTCCTTTATATGTTATCTGTGATTAATAGTTATCTAATAAAAACAATTGAATAAGTGATTTCATAATTACTAACATATCCCTTCATCAGTTTTAAAGAGTTTTATTTTCTATAAATATCTTTGCTACGATCTAAATAAATATGTGTGGTCATCTGGTTTATAAATAAACTAGTACCAGTAAGGGCTAAAGCTCCCTGAACCTGACCTTACCCACCACTAAGAACATCTACAGCAGATGCCCAATTTTGCTAAATTTAATCCGCTACCAGACAGCCACACTATCAGTCTTTAGATAGCTCAATCTAGTTTAATTTCAATTTTTTTGATTTCTCATCTACATTTTTTCCTGTGGCTTAATAGTGATATCTATTTTTAATGGCTGAGTTAGTCAAAAAACCTACTTTCAAAAGAAGTTTAATACTAATTTAATGACTGACATGAAACAGGTTAATGATGGATCCATTCAGTTAAACTATACTAAAACATAGTGAATATAACCTAAGATTTCATTTTGTATTCTTAGTATGTTACCACAATGTGTTCTCATTTTTCTGAGCTCTTTTGGTTTCTTTAAAAAAAAATGTGTTATATAGATGGAGGCTCTTTTATCAGCCTCTAGCAATTCAGCCTCTATCTTCCACATTTTCATAACCTAAAGAACACCAGAGTCTTATCTCAAAATTATTACATTTATCCTTAATTTCTCTCTAAAAACAACCCACAAATCAGTTATGTCAGGGAAACAAATACGAAGATATCAGTGGAGGTAGAATTTGTTTTATAAGCTTGAGATTTTCTTTTCCTTTTCTTCTTCTTCTTCTTCTTCTTCTTCTTCTTCTTCTTCTTCTTCTTCTTCTTCTTCTTCTTCTCCTCCTCCTCCTCCTCCTCCTCCTCCTCCTCCTCCTCCTCCTCCTCCAATTTAATTTAATTTGGGGGGATATTCTTCCTGGTATTGAAACGATTATAAGAAAAAATAAGGAAAAACTCATTATGGTCATAATAAACATTTGACTAGAGTCTCAAGGCTCAAAAACTTACAAATTCTTCCTGAAAAGAAAAATTCTTGTAAGGAAAAAAATGAAAGAGAACTAATGTTTTCTTATACTTTTTAGAGGTTAATGGGATGACTGCCCTCATAGTTCTGGCTGTTGATTAATATTTTGCAATAAGCACAGCCCTGAATTACAGAAGAGTTATGAGTTACTAGACTCACTTCAGAGTAAATTTTCTCTTGACCTCAGCTCAATCCTTACCCAAGCCCCCTAGCCTTAACAGCTCAGGCTTCATTCAAGTTATGAAAAACAGTAGTGGAGAAGGGAATTGCCTTTTTTCTCTGTAAACTCTCTACCACTTCTCCTATTTCGTCATTTCCTAGGTACAACAGGGGCATATTTTGTAGTAAGTGCTGTTGTTATCTGGTAATGAAAATTTTGGAGTGGCAGATCCCCAATTATTAGTGTTTTTCTATAGGAAAAGTTTTGTAAGTTATTTCAAGGATCAGCCCCACTTTTCCCCTTTTGAGGGCTTCTCAATGCCTGATCAACTAAGTGACACAGTCGCTTGATGTATATCTCTTCTCCATTAGCCATTTTTCTGGCTTTGTATACCGCACACACTACTTACACTAAGGATAGTTTCTCCGTTGGGTCTTTTTAAGTTTTCTCACATGTGCCTACCTTCCTTCATTTCTATGGTATCCTAGAGGAAACATATATTCTTTCTGTGTATGTGTAGCTGGCTTTCACTCTCATCCACCTGCCATCACAGGAAAGTATTACCTCCTTCTCTCCCTTCTATTCTTTTAGTCATGTGTCACCCATCAGTCCTTGTGATCCACAAACTCTTGAAGTTCTCCTCTTATGATTTAGAGAGGTAAGTGGAGTACCTCCTTCTTTACAATAAGAAGAATATAAAGAATAACACAGCTCTCTCTTGATATTCTTTACTCCCAGTCTTGTCTCTCCTGATAAATTTGGACTTCTCCTTTATATAAGAAGAAGCAAATGAGAAACTATGGTGACAAATTAGTTTTAGGCTAATAGTAAGGTCATAGGGCATAGGGCATAGGAATTCTAGTTGTCCTTTTCTGAATATGTATTTAAAGTTGATTGTCTTCAGTTTTAAGACCTGAGCTAAAATGCCAAGTCAAGAAAAAGACCTATTTGGCATCCTGTTATACAAACAATAAGGAAGTCCAAAAAGTTTAAAAGTGTTAATATTAACGAGAATGCTCTATGACAGCACTACCTTTTTGGTTCCAACAATGAATTGGCAAACCATAGTCCAACCTCATGCATACAAATAAAAAAAATTAGTAAGGCTGGATGGAAAATCAAAGACAACAAATATTTGCTCTATATTTATTTTCTAGATCAAACTTTTACAGTATGAATTTATATTCACTAAATTCAGACACAAAAATATGAAAATATTAAGTCTAAGAAAGTTAAGTAAGTTACCGAAATATAAAGAAATTTATTTAGTAACATTTGAAATCTAAATCTAAAATCTTACATTTTAGCTTTTCATGTACTCCAATACAGGTAGAATTCTAATCAGAATCAGCCTTGCCGGATAATTATGTGCAACTTGTTCATAATACTAATATGATCCTTATGAGAACTATAGTTAATTATATAAAGTATAATCATTTTTAGTAATAAAGCATTGATGATAGAGTAATAAAGTATTCCTGTATGACTGTTTACTAAGGCTTATTGAGAATGCAAGTGAAAAGTGGGCATCATTACAAGAGGGAATGGGGAAGGTTAGGTTAAAAGGGGAGAACAGGGGCTGTAGCTTTAGGTAAAATAATATCAAGAGTGTTCAAAAATAGTCCATTAAGAAAAAAAATACTTCAGTTCTGAAAAAATAATCCATTAGGGTTTTGGGAATTTAAAGGTAAAGTGTTGCTCTAAACACAGTAAATTAGATATTTAAAAATTAGAGAACACTTTCGTCATTACTGCATATAGATATAATATATATATATATATACATATATATGATATATATACACACATATATATATAATATACCTATATATAAAATTGGTTCATCTTTATTATGGGAAAATGTTATATATATATATACACATATACATATATATATATATATATATATATATATATATAAAACTTTTCATCATGGAAATTTCTAGCATATACACATTAAACAGAATAGTATAACACACTTCTCTGTAGCCATTACCCTGCTTTAATAAATTATAAATAATCTTCCAATTTTGTTTCATCTATACCTTGCCATATTCCCCACCTTTCAATTATTTTTTACATACCTTGAAATACAATGTATCTGAAAAATTGATACCTCACTAGAACTCATATTTTGAATTATAAATGTTTTTAAGAAGATATTTTTGGTATAAATAGTAGTTAATAAGCTTTAGACTGGTTTGCAGTTCCATTTTACTTTTAATTTCTGTGGATAAATCAAGAAACTTATTTGATGCTTGGACAATAAATTTAATAAAACTTATTGTTTGCAGGCAATTTTGAACGTTGACTGAGGCTGTCAGAAATAACAAATAATCTTCTTTATATAGCTCAGTGCTGAGTAGGCTTAAACAGCCTCTGCCTCTAGAATGCAATGCAATTATAAGACATGATTACAACTGATTATAATCAATCAGCATAGTCTTAAGTGTAATTTATATTACTGCAGCTGTGGTTGGATTAAATCATCACATAAGATACAATTTCTACTAGCTATGTGAAATTATTTGAACAAACCCAAATACAGTAAACTCATAACACCATAAATGCATAGTAAATTTTGTCAATTGCATAATACCTTGGGACTCTGTTTATCACAAAGTAAGTTTCCCCTACAGACTTCAGTCTTGATTTGAAAGACAGAATTGTTGTTTCACCAAGTTTGGTAGATGTTTACTTCTGGTCATTGGTTCTGCCTGTGCTAATATTTTATGTTGTATAAGGTAGTGTGATTGTTAGTATATTTGAGAAGAATACTCTACCAAACTTATGAAGTTAATTTTTAAGTTTTTTTCCCAAGTAAAGATGAAACAGTAAAGATGAACTTTCATTTAAAATTTCTATAATAAGATTATTTTCATCTTGACTTAAAAGTTGAAACTAAGATTCACCAAATGTGTATTGGGTAGAGACTAGACTTGATAAATTAGGTACAGTCCTTGCTGTCAATACATTACAAGTGGAACTTTTAGAAAATAAAGAACATAAATGTAGATACTTTAGACTCACAATAATTATAAAACTGAAAGTAGCTTCTAGAGTACTAGGCTAGAGCAGGTAAAACTGGGGCCCATTTTATTTCTTACATTTATTGTCTATTGACATTTGCTTATAAAGTTGATTTCTCTGAGGTTTAATCACTTTATAGATAAAAGAGAGGAAATACTTGCCCTTTTTTCTAGTATAGGGTCGCTGTCAGGATTAAATAATATAATTAATTTAAAATTCTTTGAAATAAATTAAAAAGTAATAATGCTATTCTTAAATCATCTATTATTTTGTTATAATCAATTTCATTTTGTTCTTTGAGTTAAATATTGTTGGAAAAATAACAAATAGTATATTAAAATTTCAACAAAAATTTGTCTCTATGTAATTTCTCTTCTGAGAATAATATTATTTCCATTATATTCCATATAATAATATAATTACCATTATCCTGTCCACTTTTTAATTACTCTGTGGAAAGAATTTATATATATAGTAATTTAATCAAATAACATGAAAATATGCAAAAAGTTACTGTGGCAACCTATAGGTGTATATGTATGGCTAGAATAGAAGTTAATAACCAAATATAACACATTTTAATGACTTAAAATCTGAAAAAAATTCAGCTTTCAAAACTATAATTCTGCAGTATTTTGTGCAGACTCACAAAATGTTACTAAACTAAAAATATCCTTTTTTTCTTTAAAATTTTTGTCATTAAAAATTAATATTCAAAATTAGTAAGAGGCTATAGTATAGAAAATTTGAGGCAGATAGATATCTCTTCAGCATTAATAGTTTCTAAGCATATTTAAGATATTTGTGTTTTTTTTAATGTTTCAAAAGGAATAGCTCTTCTTCTAGACCAATAAACCTTCAACTTTCTCTGAATATAAAAACTTAGCCTTTAAAAAAGAATAGGAATATTGATTTTGGGTAATTATTACATTTTCAAAAGCAGAAAAATAAGTCTCACTGTGTCACAATATAGAGATTCTTATTTAAAATCAAACTCATGAACTATTGATACACCCCCTGGTAAACATTAAGTTTATATGGAACGCAGATGATTGGTGGGAGCAAAACACAGATAGTAAATATAGAATCTACAGAGGCCATCTGTCAGTAGATGTTAAAAAAATTACCTACATTTTCATAATTACTTATCTTTGCCTACTTTATAGAACTATTATGTTCTTCAAATAAAGAATACAAAATAATCCCACTCAGTTTAGACTATTTTATAAAAGTAGAACCACATATAAATTATCTTTCAGAAGTTTCTTGCCTAATATTTTCCTCTGAAATGTAGGAGTATAAAAATCCTGGATTTCAGAATTTTTCTTACTGGTTATAGGTGTGGAGGAGAAGCCTACTGTGGGACTAGGTAAGCAGGAAATGATAGCAAGCAACAACTAGGTCTGATCTCAGTTGCCATGGGCGCCAAGTACTTTTACAGGTGGTGCTCCTTACATCACTAGCACATTTGGTGAAAATAGAGGCCAACATTCAAATGCAGACACAAGTGGAAACAGGTGTTTAAACTCAAGGTGTGCGTGTTCCCCTACCCCATCATATCCCCTAAACACCATCACAAAGAGGGTGAGTGGGAAGAGGTAGAATACGAATGATTAAACATTTTCTCAGAATAAACCGAGTCATCTAGAAAGGTTAAACTAGGGAGGGAAATGAGATGTTAAGAATTGTCAAGTCTCTGTTCCCCATCACCTGGAAACAAAAGACAAAGTTGAGAACACTTATAAAAAATAACAGAGAGATACTTTTATACATTCCTGATCACACATTTTACATTGTCCTAAAGTATTATTATGATTTGCTAACATGTTTATTTGCCTGCTTTCAAAACAATGATTCTGTACTATCTACCTCTTCTCTCAAACTTCTTTACTCCTTCCCTGACCACTTCTTCAATTCCTCTTCTATCACTTATCTCACCCCACCCTCAATTCCATTCTTCCTTCTGCCATCTGACTTGTTGACTTCATTTCTTTAGGGTTGCCAGATTAAGCAAACAAAAAATCAGATGCTAGTTAAATATGAATTTTATATAAAACAAATAATCATTTTTAGTATATGTTCTAAATATTGCCAAGACATACTTGTAATAAAAATTATTCATTGTTTATCTGAAATTCAAATTTAACTGGGTGCCTTTTATTTATCTAGCAAATCTATACTATTTCTTATTTATACTATTTGATACTTTTTTCCTCCTTGAATTGTCCAAGCAATTAAAAATATATCTTCCTTTGCAGAATATACATTGTTTTAGTTTCATTTTAAATTATCTCAATAAGACAATATAAAAGGTCTCTAAGTATGTTAACCTCTGGATTCAAACACAAGCAAGGAAGTTCTCAATGCCTGTGAAATTAAGATTCAACCTCTGATTTTCCATACAAAAGCTAGGTCAGTAGGCCTCCCCGTGGCTATTTTGCAAATATAATACTAACTCAATTTCAATTAAGATAAAGATAATTCTTTTGATAGAAATTTAGGTTAAATTTTAAAAGACTCAAAATCTATTATATGTTTCATCATTCTAACTTGAGGTGAACAGAAAAGTCACTTGTGGCAACCCCAATGCTCATCCCATTTAAGTTCTGCCTAATTATCACCTTAACATCAAACTCAAGCTAAGTTAATGATATAATACTTCAGTTATCTTTTCCTGCATAGCAAACCACCCTAAAACTTAGTGGTTTAAAAACCAACTATTTTATTTGTTTATAATCTCACAGTCAAGGCTAGATTCAACTGAGTGGTTGTTTTGCTTGCCAGCTTGCTAGAAGTCTATTGGATAGATGTGTTTAGAGACTAGGCATAGCTAGGAGCCTGGAACAGCCAAACTTCTGTTTCTTCATGTGGTTATGGACTTCGCCCCCTTTATATGGCCTCTCTATGTGATTGTTCCATGTGGTCACCCCAGGAGAATAGCTGACCTTCTTCGTTTATTATAGTTCTCAAGCATGAAGAATTGAAAGCTACTAGGCCTTTATACAGCATAGGCCAGAAATTTCCACTTAGGCCAATATCAGCTCCACCACATTTTGTTGGTTAAAGCAAGTCATAGTCTCAACCCAAGCCAAAGGGAATTTGTAGAAGTATGGTTCATTTGAGACTAACAGTGCAACACACAACCACGTAGAGTTAAGTGTTGGTCAAGTGATGGTGCCTTAAAAATATATATACATACGCTCATTTAATCAAGTTTTGATTATTACAATTAATGAAATAGCTTGTCAATTTTTATTTCAGTATTTCTTAAATAAATATTTAAGAATAGGAAAGAGACAAGCTCCAGTGTCTGGTGAACTGAAGTTCTTTTAATGTGAGTAGAACTTTAGATCCTCGTTTGATTTTCTATTAGATATTAGTTTATTTATTTGGTATTGTGGTATAAGTTACATACAGACACTCACACAGATCTTAGTTGCACAAAGTCATGAATGTATGTCTTTATGCACTGTTGTGTAAATGTTACCCATAAGATTATACAGAACCTTTTTAGCATTCCAGAGCATCCTCTGTGCCCTTATTTATCAACAGAGTAAATAACACTGTGTATACTTAAATAGCACTCTGTCATCTTTCCACAAAGGTAGTCACTATTATGATTTTTGTCACCCTAAATTAATAATTAATTTACTCTGTTTTAGTCTAAGACATGGCCAATTTTGGTAAATGTCCAAATAGGTCAATGAGCTAAAGTTACTGAATTGTGTTTTTCACATCATCAATATTTTTACTAATTTATTTTTTCCTGCTTTTTCTATAAATATTTTGAGAGGTATATTAAAATGTCCAACTATGTTTGTGTTTTTATCTATATCGCCTTACAGTTCCATCAATTTTTACATTATAAATGTTGAGGCTATGTTATTATGTTAATACACATGGTTTTGGGGGGCTTTAGCTGCTTTTTCATTGAATCCTTTATTCTCACTTTCTCTATTTGATAACTATAGTGTTAAACAAAGAGATGTGGGGAAAACAATTTTGTGTTGGCATAATAAGCATAGTAATCACCTGGACTATTTTATTTTTTAAAATTACAACAGTGGAGCTTTTTTCTATTCAATTAGAGTCTGAGATGACAAATACTAAATGTAGTTGTTGAAATTTCAAAATTAAAAAAAAAACACATATATTGCAATTTTCTGATTTTTTGATGATTTTTCTTTGTACACTTGCAACTAAACTTATGCATTGATCACAGGCATTTTATATCATTTATTCTCTAAATGAGTTTATATTAGCAGTTCACAGCTTATTTAAAGGCCGTTTTATACATCCCTCGTTTTCCTTAAGTGAGTAGATGCCTCAGTTACTACAGCATTCAGTTCAAGTGGAAGATACGTTCTTTTTAAGGAGAAAAATTACACCCAGTAATGTGGTTTATTTGTAGACTTTTCCTTACACTTTTCTGATCATGGTGCTGTTAAGTATCCCATCTGATTATCCTCTTGGAAATAATAACATACATGCTACTGGAGGGATTAGAGCTTTTTTCTGTCATTTACCTTAGCAAATGTCCAGAGATGTTAATACTTTGGGTCATATAACAACGATTGCCTTTGATAAAAATATACAATTGATAGTTTTCAATTATTTTTCCCTATCTTCACTTCTGTTCTCCCAAGGTTTTCCTCTAAAGTATTTCACCAGAAGTTGAATAAGACTATTTGTGAAATGCCAAATAATTTTCTGAAAAAATAATTTAACCTGAGCAAAGTTAGAAAAGGATTGAATACATTTTTTAAAACTTTATTTTATTAGTTTCAAGTATATGGTACTTTGGTTAGACATTTATATAATTTATAAAATGATCTCCCTAATTGCTCTTTCTCTCTGGCTCTCTACCTAGCCATTACATTAATGCTAACTACAATCCTTACGCCATGCTCTCCATCCCTGTGACCATCTATCAGCTACTAATTTATACTTCTTTAACCCTTCACCCCATTCTCTTGGCCCCCCAAAACTCCTCCCCTCTGGACATCACCAGATTGTCCTCTATATTGTGAGTCTGTTTTGGATTAGTTTGTTCTTTTTGTTTCTTAGTTTCCACATGTAAGTTAAATCATATGGTATTTATCTTTCTCTGTCTGAATTATTTCATTCAGCATAATAACCTCTAGGTCCATTCAGGTCATTGCAAATGATAGGATTTCATTTTTTTAATGGCTGAATAATATTCCATTGTATATATGAATCATAACTTCTTTATCTAGTCATCTGCTGATGGGCATTTAGGTAACTTCCATATCTTGGCTATTGTAAATTGTGCTACCATGAACATAGGGATGAATAGATCTTCACAAATTACAGAACCACTCAAAAAAATTTGTCAGTTCTTTGTTTAATTTTAGAGGATATATATACATACACACATACATATATATATATATATATATATATATATATATATATATATAGATAGAGAGAGAGAGAGAGAGGATATGTTTACATATATAGAGAATATATATATATTTGTATACACACATATATACACAACCTGTGTAATGCCATTAACGTAATATTATCAAACAACTTATTTATGTGAACTCATACAAAACATATATATGTGTATGAGTATGTGTGTGTGTATGTGTGTATGTGTAGTTTATCATAATTTCCATCAAGTCTGCATGGAATATATTTTCTCAGAAGTATTCATTAAAATCACATAAAATGATAAAGAGTTAATTATGGTGACTCTATTTTACTCGTATGTTATATTAATGATTAAAATTTGTTATTTTTGAGAGGATTAAAATATAAAAACTTCAAAATACAATATGATGAATATATAGCAAATTTTTAAGATGAGAAATTATGTATTTATATTTTAAATGATATATTTCATGATCTATTTAAAGTACGATAATTTAGTGAGAATTTTGATAAATTTTAATCATAAATTTTATTCAAGAAAAAAAATGGGAGTTAAGCTGTATGAATTATGGTCACATCTCTGCCATTATCTAACTAGTCAACTAACAGTGAGCATAAGATTATCACGTAAATTCCATGGACATCTGTGAAATATGGAGACTAGGACGAGTTGATTTTTTGGTAATTATAATAATGAAAATTTATCAGGATAACCACTGAGAAAAAAATACTAATAAGCAAAATGTAATAAAATTAAAATGTATCTGACCAGGAGAAAATGTTGATTTTCTTTTTTCTTGTCCTTCCTTTTTATTTTTTTGCAAAAATGTAAAGAAAAATTAGGAGAAAAACATTAAAGAAAAGTTGAAGGTATTTTAAAATGTTAATTTAACTATATTTATGCATAGTTTAATATCTAAGTTGTAGGACAAGAACAATAATTGATTCTCTAGTGAGAGAATCATGGATTAAAATGCACTTACATGAATTGAGTTAATTAACTGGTTCTATGAACTTGATAAAGGTTAGTATAAGGAAAAGGTAACTAATAATTTAAAATTCATTCACTCATTTGTTCTTTCTGGTTCTATGAAGTGAAATGATATATAGATGGAGAAAAAATAGGCTGCCGAAAAGGAAAATAAAATCTTTTCTCCTGTGTCCTCACTGACAGACAATGATAATCTGGCTTCTGCCTGGCATTTGGAGGGAGACATTTCTTAAAGAGTTTTAAGTATTAAGTAGGAGTTAGTGGATCCTGATAATGCAATGACAACACCAGCATAGTGTAACATAGGATAACAGGAAGCTCGAGACCAGTTCTGCCCTTTGTTTGCCCCACTGGCCCTTCTGTCATTCAGTTCTGCCTGTGTCCAGAATCCAGATTTCTGTGAGGACTGATAGTTGTTTACTGAGTGCTATAAAAGGAGAGAGAAATTAACTACATTTAGGTATGTTTGTGTCTGTTTGAAAGACAAGCTTAAACTATTCTAATTTGTACCAAATAAATCTGTTTTTTGTTTGTTTAAATAGTGATTTTACATATAACACAACTTGCATGATAGTGAGATTTCAGTTTAGTTGAAAATTTTACTGAACACCTCTTGTTATTCTGGATATGCTCCATGTGCTCATATAAAAGGAATCAAATATGACTTTGATATTCAATTTTTTATAATGTAGCATGGCATCTAATTGCTTATATTCCCTTTGTATATGACTTCTCTCACTTCAACATCTCTCCTAAATAGATGAGTTGATTCCTTAAAATAACTTAATTTCCTTTTGGACGAACATGTATGTTATTGATTAAAATAATCATAGTTAAGCAACTACTATATTTTCAACCCTCAGCTTGTTCACATGAAAGAAAATCTCATGTATTTTTCAAAATGATCTCCAGGTTATATATGGTATTTGTTTTAGACATATTTCAGAGCTCTGTATTTTTCTGTCTACATGCCAATATAGAGAAACATAAATTTAATTGGTTTTTCTGTATTGTATTGTTTTGTTTTAATTTTGGGTAACAAAACAGATCAAATTAGTTTTATTGAAAATAATTAGTCAAACAAAATTCTAATTTACATCCAAGGAGAGCACTGCATCATGTAAATGAAATATATAAGATGGATGAAACTCACGAAGCAGGTTTTTTCATCAAGTAGGGCATGCTCAGTGGGATTATTTCTGAGGTCCACTCAAATTCAGTACCCTCTTTTCTGCTGAGTCACATTTGATCAGCATATTTTCTTAGTGAACAACAGGTATGTTTCCAGGCTTTCACACAGTAGATGTAATTGGATGGGGTGTGCGGTAAGGCTGAGGGAGCACTTGTCTTTAACTGTGTTTGTACAGGAAACACAGCTTAAGTTTCATAGAGATTGAGAGGGATTGATGTTGATGAAAAGTGAAAACTCCTCAAAACCATTTCTTGGCACTGATAGTGCAAAGCTAAATAATTCATTTTATTATGTATTTTTATGCTTCCGAATAAAAACCATACTTTTATTTTATAATAATCTGTAAATATTAATCTATTACTAAAATAAAAAGAGAAGTATCAAGAAAGTGACTTTCAGCCCAGTTCCAGCAATGATTTGTTAGGTGATACTAAATCATTTAATCCCATTCTACTCAATTTTCACACTGTAAAATTGTACAGATAAATCTTTAAGGAGTTGAAATTCTATAGTCATATATATGTATGTGTATATATGTATATATACACATATACATACATGTATATATGTATACACATGCATGTGTGTATATATACTACTCACAGTTTTAGTAATATATGGATAATTTTATATTTAACAAAAAGCGAATTAAATATTACAAATTTTCTTATATTTTCTAAATGAGGAAACAATGCATCATATTATACGTTATTATATTGCCTATGAAAGAATTGATCATTCTTCTAAAGTGATTCTTTGGTATACAACGTATAATATAGTGGTCTTAAATGGGACATTTTCTATAGACCATAATTCTATAGAAATTTTTCTTAGACTAAAGCCAAATCTTGATTTTCTCATTATTGGAATTATGCTGTTATCTGACGTCTGCACCATCACAGACCTGTGACTGTTTATTTATAAGAATATAGTTTCAGATTCCAGGGCCGTATGATTGAATAAAATGTGTTTGTGGCTAAAGAGATGTTGTATATCCTAAAGAAATAACCCTCTGCATGTAGAGCTTAAACAGGGAGTAAAGCATGTTATTTTCAATTGCACACTTTCTTTACTGAGCCTGAAAAGCATGTAGCACCTTGAAAACAACCATGGTAAGAAAATATCCTGTTTAATTAAAACAAAAGAAAGAGCTTCCCCCCTCACTTTTGTGTTCTTACAACTCACATGAGTGTGGCAGTAATATTTAACTTGTCAGTCGAGATGTTTGACAAAATAATCATATTAATGTTTCTTAGGCAGTAATGAAAAGATGTGCCTGGCATACTCGTTTGTAAAATTTGCCAGACTTATTAAAAAATCAGTTACATTATATTAGCAATAATCTACATATTGCTATAAACACAACAGCTTGGCCATTTCTAGTTGTAATTACCAGTGATAAACTTGCTCAAATGTAAAGCTAAATAAGCTAGGTGATACAATCAAAATCAATTTTATAAATACTTTTAGTAAGAAAACATTAAAGAAAATTTGATATTCAAAAATCCCTTAAAATAGATAAATTTTTCTACATATCAGAATGTTTTAGATAGATAGATGATAGATGATGATGATAGATAGATAGATAGATAGATAGATAGATAGATAGATAGATAGATAGATGATAGATAACATTCTTTGGCCATAATAAAAAGACATATATAAATTACATTTTTTTACAAGATAAGTTTATTGGCTATAGTCTCCATTAACATAAAGTGATTGTTTAGGTCATTTTCTAGGATGACTATTTAAAAAAAATCTTTGTATATTTTTCATGACTCTTTAAATATGCCTTGTTAGAGGTGTGTGAAATGTAAACCTCAGAATCATTCCTTCATAATTCCCCTATGGCTAATTCTGTTCTTAAGTACTGCTATATGAAAACCATTCCATGCATTGTGGGCAGCTGAATTAAAGCTCAATGATTGGGCATATGCTACAAGTTCAACACTGTAATTATATTAGTAAATGAGATAGACATCCTCTGATACGACACTTGGAACTCAGAGATGAGTAAATTAATGGTAAATGTGGGGTAAGAACTAACACTTTTTATTCACATTTAAAAATTATATTCAACCATCATTTCAGTAAGTAAGCCTTATAAGAAACACCAGACCAGGACAGTGCTCTTTGTTATACCTAACAGCAGTCAGTTCTCCATGTGAGTCTATCTATAGCTATACGTGTATATATGTGTTTATATGTATATGTATGTATGTGTATATATACATATAATTTAAATTGTAATTAAATCATTAGGGTATTTGATGTTTAATGTCTATCTTTTATGTGCTATATCCTCAATGTCTAGAAATTTATTTGCACAAAAGTTAATGAATATGATTTCATTCAATTCCACCAAGGATGTCCTGATAGTAGCAGACTCAAACAAGTTAATGTAACCACCCCAGATTTCTTGGTTGACAGATTTTTTCTTTCAGCATTTTGAAATATCATCCCACTGCCTTCTGGCTTCTATTGCATTACTCCATGAGAAAGCAGCTGTTAATCTTTATTCCCTGCACATTATATTAACTGAGTATAATAACAGAGCTGTTAATTGAGAATCCATTGTATGTGATGAGTCACTTCATTCTTGAAGCTTTCTATATTGTCTCTTTGTCTTTGTACTTTCACAGTTTAATTGTGATGTGTCTAGACATGGACCTCTGCCCTAATCACTTCAGGATCTCTGTCCTAATCAGCTAGGGATGACTTCATTAGCTAGTCCTAAACCTGTTCACTCTGCCTTGTCCATTTCTTCCCACAGAAACCATAATAAACACTCTTGCCCATGTATTCCTCTTACTCTGTCTTCTGAGGAACCTTGATGTTTCACTATGTGATCCTATATGGCTTGCTGTACCTTCTCTCCTTGCAATTGTGAGTCACAAAATATCTTTTCAATGACAATCATCTCCTGATTTGTTGGCCTCATCATATGTCAATAATAATAAGTCCTAAAGTTTAAAACAAAGGCTACCACAGAACTTGAGGAAAGGGCATGGGGAAATCAGTTATATTTTAAAAAGCATGAGTAAACAATTGGATTTTTTGTTTGTTCATTGTCTGGCTACTTACAACATTTTCTCTTTCTCTGTTTTTTACAGTTTGTGAATGAAGTGTTGAAGAATGGTTTTCTTGGATTATAAATCAATGTTTTTTTTCACTGAATTAGGAAAATTGTCATTTGTCATTTCTTTAAATTTCTCTTAATTATATAATTTTTTCCACTTGAGTCTAAAATTACACATGTATTAAGTTACTTGATATTGTCCTTCATGTTACTTGTAGCTCTCTTCATATTTTTTTTTTCATTTTTCTTTCCCTCTGCTCTTCAGATGGGATAATTCTTATTGGTCTGTCTTCATATAAAATAATTTTTTTTGAACATCTTTCTATTGATCTACTGAACCTTCCTGCTTGACTGTCCAAAATGCTGTTAATTCTATCCAATGAAGTCTTCAATTTATATATTGAACATTTTCCAATTTTAGAATTTTTATTTAGGTCTTTTTTATGGTTATCATTTCTCTAATAAAATTTTCCATCTCTTCACACATTATGTCAATCTTTTAAGTTTTTGGCAATATTTATAATTGCTCTAAAGTTCTTTACTATTAATTTCAAAATTTGGGCTATCTACAATCCTGAATTGACTTTTTTTT
>CM053502.1:50413490-50636965 GCA_028627145.1 Eidolon dupreanum
AATCTTTTTTATCTATATCTTCTTCACTCTTATCAAAGTTCTGGCATATAGTAAGCACTGGATCAATAGTTATTGAACAAGTGAATAAATTGGTTAATTTCACATTAAGCCCCAACGAATGCAGTGGGATGAGAAAAAGAAACATGTTTTTTAAGCATCTTCACAATTGACAGTTTTCAGAATAGTGTGAGAAAGTATGAAACATGCCAAGATTTATAATGTTATATATTTATCATAATTGATTAATCTGAAGATTTGTATTACAAACTATCAAAGCCATTTAAAGTATATTATTTCTTTTTATGGTGCCAATTTTCTTTTGTAAATTGATTCTGTTCTTGACATTTTGACATTATGGAAGCATAGGCTGCTGCTGCTTCTCTTTCTTCTTCTTCTTCTTCTTCTTCTTCTTCTTCTTCTTCTTCTTCTTCTTCTTCTTCTTCTTCTCTTCCTCCTCCCCCTCCTCCTCCTCCTCTTCCTCCTCCTCCTTCTTCTTCTTCTTCTTCTTCCTCTTCTTCTTCTTTTTTTTTTTTTGGTCATCCAAGTTCCTTTTTTTTTTTTTTTTGCCAGGAAAGGCATGGAACCTCTTCAGTTGAAGAACTGGGAACAGCTGTCCTATACAGTGCTAGTGCCAACTTGAATATTTTTAGGCCAATGATACTCTAGGCAACTCATACACCAAACTATAAGAATTATTGATGTCTGTATTAATAATTTTTAAGGAAAATGCATTACACATATAAAGTCTTCATTGAGAAGCCAACTGAAAATTTACAACGAGGGGGAGATTACTCTCAGAAAAATGTATTTTATTCTCTATACCAGACTATTAGAGCTATTTCTCCAAAGCAGTTTTCTCTTTTGAAGCTGAACAGCAGCAAGATGAGTAATTATTAGAAGCACAGCACATTGCCGGATGTAGCCTGTTAGGTGAAAATCTCATTTTAAGGCATTAGATTGCATTGACAGAGGAAAAAGCATTTCCAAATCAAGCAGATATCTTTGAAGAGTTTTTACCCCTAAAGTGATCTCAAAGCAACAAATTTAGCTCTATTTGGGAAGTACAATATGCCCAGCTTCAGATATATGATGTTATAGTAGGCATTTGTTAAAAGAGATGGTTACCTATAAAGACTCAAGTTCTGACAGAATTAAAACGGTTTTCTAGTTATACACAGATCATTAGGTTGAGCTAGAGCTATAATCAGAACTTCATTTATGGATTACAGTTAAGGGCAAAATTTATTTTTGAAAAAAAGCATGCACCATTTACACAGAATTTTTCTGCAC
The DNA here is from genome assembly GCA_028627145.1 of Eidolon dupreanum. Lineage (NCBI taxonomy): Eukaryota > Metazoa > Chordata > Mammalia > Chiroptera > Pteropodidae > Eidolon > Eidolon dupreanum. Next base: position 50,414,781 of record CM053502.1, read on the forward strand.
TTTTATTAAAAAGCATTTACCGATTCATTAAGTTCTCTCTTTTTCTTCCTGTCTTGGCCCCGTGTGGCCAACTCTCAGCTGTGCACTGATGGAAAGGCAATCTTAAAAGGAGAGTGTTATGGAGAGAAAGATTTGTTTCAGTGTACAGTATTGTACAAGAAGACTGGAAATTTCATATTGTAAAGACCAAACCATATTTGCCTTCAAGTACTTAGGTTATAGAACTATTTATTGTAACTACCAACAAGAAACTGAACCATAAAGGGCACTGTGCTTTCTACAATAACTACTGGTGGACAGGGTGATTTATTTACTTTTACTTTATATTTACCTTTCAGGTGCTTTAATCACAGAGGTGCTTTTTCCAGGTCATGGGTTTTAATTGCCATTTACACCTTAGCATTAGCACATAATTTTATACTGTTTGTTTTTTTTTGCATCACTCATGACCTTCAGGATATAAATGAATGTCTTTTGAAGCTTTTGAATGACTAAATAAAATGTACATTTTTCTGTGTATATAACTTAAGGACATAGTTTAAAGAATATTGTTACCAAAACTAAAAAGAGATACAAAGACACACATGACATTATACTTTCCTGATATCATCAGTCTTTATTTCATAATTTCATTTTCTAATCTACTGCCTCACTGCCCTCTCCTGGGAATAGAGACAGAAAATCAAATGAGTGATTTGTTTGCACTATAATGTTGAACTTTGGAAGATAATTTTAGACTGTCAGTGGACTGAAGATGAGTTATTCAGTGAAATATAGAATATTTTATAGAGAGATAGAATAATACAAGCGAAAACATTAGCTTTTGCCTCAGACTACATTCTAGGATCATCCAGACCAAGACAAAAAAAATGCAAAAAAAAATATTGTGGAAGCTCTGTTCTGTATAACTGATGTGGAATGTGTATATATGTGTTTACTTCTAGGTGTGTATTTCTATCAACACCAACAATATTGCTGAGATTCACTTAACTACCTGCTGGATGTCAGTGTTACTCCATCATTAAAAAAATAAACAAAATATTGAGTTCAAAATGTCTTAACAAAAAAAATATATATAGAATTTTTCATTTACAGAATGCATTAAATAAAGGCTCATTAAAATAACTTTTATCTAACTTGCTTATTTTATTTAGTTTTTTATTAATATAATTAGTTTAGTTTAATCTAGTCAAGGCTTAAAGTATTAATAAGCTTTTAAGATATATTCTCTTGAGATATTTTAATTCTCACATAGAAAAAATAGTAAAACGAGGTAAGGAGAGATAAAGTAGTGCCTTTAAATTACTATCTACCTATCTATCTATCTCTCTACTTACCTAACTACCTTTGTACATATTTCAACATTTTTTTATGTTTGTTTTTGTTGTAAGGAAGAGATTTGAAATTAGCTTACTTAAAAACAAAACAAAACATCTGAGATATGTCCTGGCAAATACTCCAAAGTAAATCTTAATCTAAATGTGTTTCATGTTTCACATGCAGATATTTTGCTTTTAAATATTGCTTTTTTATAGTTAAAAATCTTTGACGTACTCTATGGCAGTATTTATCAATCTTTTTTTTTATTATTATCATCTCTAAGAAATTATCACAATGCTAACATAGGGCATTAAATACTAAGGAGTAAAAATTTATCTATAGATTTGAACTCTGAAGGAACAAAAACCATTGTGATATGTAAACATTTTTCACCTTCCCAGGCCAATTTTCTTCCCATTAAGGTCAATATCATTTTCACTGAAAATTCCTATTATATACTGATTATATGTCCATTGCATCATGATAATTATTTTTTTCTCAAGTTTTGCATTACCTTTTGGATTAAAAAGAATTATAACCAATTAACACACAATTACTTTTGTGACTTTTGATTCAAAAGCTAATCTAGTGTGATAATTAAAAAATTAAAAATGAGTCATTTATTACTTAATCATTATTTTTCTGACTTAACAGGCTATTTTCAAAATATGTTTTGATTTAGCCATCTTAAATCACCCATGAAATAAAGACATACTTATATACAAATATAAAAACATTACAAATTTTAAAAATAAAGCTTTGGCTTTGCTGAACTACTTCCTCCCCTTCCAAATTCCTTTTCTTTAAATTGTGTAAATATATGGTCTGAAAGTCACACACTACATATTCTTGTCAATGAGTGTTTTCAGAGTTGATTTCCTCAGTACTCTAGCTTCCATCTGTGTTTCTATTAGCATTTATTTCCTTTTCTAACACAAACCATTTCAAGAAAGGGAAATTCATTATATTTTCAAATAAATTACATTTGTAAATGAAATAAAAATCCTCAGGGAGATTTGACTTCAAAGTATCCAAAGGTCAAAAATGGTTATTGGATTATTACTTATATTTAAAAAAATAGTAAATAATTGCTACATATACAAAGATCCAACTTGTTGAATCCGCCTTCATATAGCAAATCATTTTTATAACTGCCTCCTGGTAAAAATATAAGAAAATTCATAGTTCTTAATAATTTTCAAAAAACTAGCCAATAAAAATTTCATTTTTATTTCTTGTTATTAGAGAATTTCCGACCACTAAATTAGTGTGGAGATTTTTAAAGGAACAAAAAGTAAAACTAGCCCTTAATTTGGGACATACCACTTATAATATATTCCCAATGAGTGATTCGGTAATACTGTTTAGTTAATTTCAGAATGACAACTGACTCCTAAATTTATTCTACTTTGTTGCTTTTCATGAGAAATAATAGTGTGATTATCCACAAAACAAATGCAACTGCAAAACTAAGTAAGTAGCTTTAAGCGTTTATAATTTTATCTATTTGGGAACTAGAATTGAAATAGTTAATTCTTTGAGTCATTTAGCTAAATAGCACTACTAATCCAAGATGGAACTCAGAAACTTAATGCACGAATTATTGGTATCAAACTTATATCAACAACTTTTAAAGAGGGTTTAAGCAACAAAACATATTACATATCTGTATTATATCTCACCTCATAGAAAGAAACCTTTACACACAGTAGGACCTCAGTAAATGTCAGTAGGGAATTGAATCGTAGGCCTTATGTTGGACGTCACAGTGAATACCAGAATACTTAGACACTGTCATGCTCTTAAAGAGTTTATGGTGTGGTAAAGGAAATGACCCAGATACACCAGTCCCCAAGAGAAATCACTTATTGTTGAGATCAGGTTTCGTGAAGGAAGTGGCACTTAAACTGGTCTGGAAGTGGTTAGTGGAACTTCATTCCAAGTGAGGGGTAAAGAGCCCCAGAAGGTACAAGGCCCTGAAATAATAAAGGTCAAGGAGAGTTCCAGGCAGTGAAAAGTCCATGGAAAAAAGCCTGAAGGAGGGTAGTGCCAAGCATGGCTCTCTTTTCGCAAAATGGGAGATTGAGTTAAGAGCTGAAATGACCTACTCTTATATTTTTAACCTTAATAATAATCTTCATCATTTTCACTCTCTTGAATCTTCCAGTTCAACATTAGCAATTGACCAACTTTAATATCACAGAGAAACATTACAATCTTTTGACCTTTATGAGTCAAAGGCTTTCAAAGCTGGAATGGAGTTTTACAACTATAGATATAAGCAGAACTTTGCATCTTTAGGTTTATTGTTTTTATTGTTGTTTTTGTTTCTAGTTTGTCATGATATGAAATTCTGGATTCCTAGGTTTCAATAATCATAAAAATTTGGAGAATTTTTTTTACTTAATATCACATTGATAAGATTCATCCATAAATTGCTTGTTATGTGGTTTGCTTTGACTGCTATCTAATCTCCATTGTATAGAGAGATGCTCAATAAAATGAAATGTTGGTTCTTTGAAACAAACTAAAAAAAATCAGTAAAGCTCTGACAAGATTTATCAGAAGATACAAATAAGACAATTATAAAAGTAAAGAAGGCCAGAACTACAGGTCAATTTGAAATTTAAAAAAATATTTGAATACTATAAAAAATATATGCCTACAATTTGGACAAATATCTAAGAAATATAATATATTAAAAATAATGAAAGAAAGTGGGGAGATAGAAATCTTGTACCTCTTAAATAAAAGCAGTGATTAAAAATCTATCCACAAAGAAAACACAAAGTCTAGATGTTTTATGCATAATTTCCACCAAACTCTCAAAGAACAGCTTCTCTCTATTTTATACAAACTCAAACACTGGAAGAAGGGAGAATATGTCACAATTCATTCTATGTGACTATCATCCCTAATACCAAAAGTAGATGATATTCTTAAAAGGGAAAATCACAGGCCAATTTCTTTTATGAATATAGATGCAAAAATCCTAACTAAAATCTTAGTAAGTAGAATTAATAATATGCTTAAAAGATATTACATTTTGAGTACAGTGACTTGTATAAGAATTTTTTTAATGTCAGAAAAATCTTTTAGCATAATTAATTCCTTTAACAGATTAAGGAGAAAACCATTTGTTCAACTCAATAAATGAAGAAAAAATATTTATAAAAATCATTAGTCATTCATTTTTAAAAGTCTTAGTAAGTTAAGAAGATGAGAATTTCCTTAACTCGATAAAGAGTTACTGAAAGCAAATGTGGTCCTAAATAAACGAACATTGGAATCATTCTTTGAAAAATCAGAAACAAGACATTCAATACTCTTTTGTTCAATATTATATTAGGAATTCTAACCAATGTAAGGCAAGAAAAAAGTAGAAATAGAAAGACTGGAAACTAGAAACAAAGCTATAATCATTTGCAGATAATAAGATTATACGTTAAAAAATCTGCATGTTATTACAAATAATAAGAGAGTTTAGCAAGATGTGTAAATAGAAAAATAATATATAAAGCTCTGTTACATTGCTATACATCAACCAGAAACAACTAGGAAAGATATTACTTATAATGGTATCATAGAATATCGAGTATCAGGGAATAAATTGAACAAAAATGTGCAGTACAGTATAGGGAAAATAATATAACCTTATAAAGAGAAATGTAAAAACACCTAAATTCATAGATAAATACCACACTCGTATAGAGCAGGGATCAGCAAACTTTTTCTGTAAAGGGCCACATATGAAATATTTTAGGTTTTGTGAGCTCAAGGTCTCATCACTGCTACCCATGTCTGCCATGTAGCATGGCTGCAGCCATAGACAAGATGTAAAGAAATAGCTATGGCTGTGTATTAATAAAACTTTATTGACCAAAAAAAAAAAAAAAACAGATGGCAGGCTATAGTTTGCCAGCCCCTGATATAGAGGAAGAATTAATATTGTGGAGATGTTCAATTTTCCCTGAAATATACCATAGAAAGTATAATTACAAGCAGAATGCTTACATAGATCTTCTTGGAAATCAATAAATTAAAGAAGAACAAAGGACAAAGAATAGCCAAAATATTTCTGGAGAAAGGATTAAGAAGCACAAATTAGCAGTTACAAAATAGTCATGGGAATGTAAAGTACAGCATAGGGAATATAGTCAATGATATTGTAGTAACCATGTATGGTACCAGGTGGGTGGGTACTAGACTTATTGAAGGGAACACTCTTTAAATTATATAAATGTCTAATCACTATGCTGCACACCTGAAACAATATAATAGTAAATGTCAGCTGTAATTTAAAAAATTAAAATTTAAATTAAAAGGTAGTTAACTTAATTATATATGATTATCAGGTGGTAAAAACATGAAGACATAATTTTTGAAAAAGCGATTGTTTTTATAAATTCTTCCTGCTTAGTTTTGTAACAAATGTGATCTTATGGACATCATTAAGAGACAATTTTCCATGGTCACTCACATTTTGCATATCTGTAGAAAGGGCACTGACCACCTTTGGACTATCTTATCAAAGATATTTGTAGAGAAACAGCCTTGAAAGATAAAGATGCCCAACCCTGTTCTCTCCCCATCTACCACTCACATCCTAACCAAATGGGGAGTTAGTTTACTGTCCACTATAACAAAGAAAATGTTTGCCTTTGAAGCAAATGTCAGCTGGCTTATTGTGCATTATAAAAAATTAATTTTCCTAACTAAAGGCACACTACCATGAAAATAGATGTCACCTGGCCCTCTTTGCATCACCATATGGGAACTGGATTTCCAAGAACTGGTAAAAATGCTGAAACACCTCTACTGCTATTGCCATGAGCAATAAAAAAGGAATCTTTGTGTTCTGTTAACATTCATGAAACTGTGCCAAGCCAACCTGTTACACTGCAAGTAAGGTAAAACTTCAGACTATTTACAGTTCTTGACAGTCACCTCCCCACTTAAATGTCTCCAATAGTGATGCACAGCTTTTAAAATAAATATGAAAATATTAACAAAATCCATAAACCTTGTATATCCATACCTGTCCTTATCTCCTACACAATTTTCTACAACTTTTCTCCATAATTACTCTGATTTTCCTTTTTATTTCTCACACTGGGCATGCATTTCCACATTTCATGCCCTCTGGCCTAAAAATTCTTCTCTACATATTTAGCATCTACTCATGCTTCAATTTTCAATGCAGACATTGCCCTTTCAGAAAAACTCTACCTGAATCCCAAGACACAAGCAATTATTTCTGTTATACATTTATACAACTTCCTCTATTTTTCTGTTCTTTCATTTGTCACATTTTGAAATTAAATATTTTTGTAATTACATATTTTTTAACATTGTCTCACTTAGAACTAGTGTATTTTGTGACAGTTGTCACACATAAGGTGTTAAAAAGGGTGTCGCACATATGAGAATCTCAATATGTGTTTAATGAATAACATAATATTTATTAAGTGTTTAATATGCATTCAGGAACTATATAATCACATGGGACATAGTAGTAAACAAATCAGACTTTGTAATCTCATGAGCCTTATACTTCTGTAGGAGAAGAAATATCTCATAGTGATTAGATTTTCTGTTTCTGAGGCCACAGTGCTTAAATATACCTCTGGTTTTGCCACTGATGAAATTCAGAATATCTTGGCCAAGATTGTGATATCTTTGAGTCTGACATATAATGAGATGCTCCAGAGTTTTAGTTATTATATATATTAATGACAATGTTCAAGGTGCCTGAAACATAATAAGTAGGTAGCTACAGCAGTTAAAATTTTTCTCCCTCCTCTTCAACAATATAATGAAGCAGTCCTTGGAAAACCAACAAGAGAAATGAAGGCATTTGTCTACCCTTCCTAATGTGTGTTCTTTTTCTTTAGAGTCTACTCTTTGCATGTGATAAAATACTAAGATAATAAAAGTTGTTCCTTGCCTATTTCTACCAAAAATCTCCCCCAAATTATGAACAAACTTTTTTCTCATTCTTGGCCATTCAACCTCTGTGATATAGAATAAAACCTAAAGTTGGAAAATTTTAAATGACTAGTATATAGGAGCTACTCAATCAATAAATATTGAGTTGAGAAAAAATAAAATTCCACGTATTAGTCACAGTTATATAGGGGGATAGAATCAATAGGGTATAAAATATATATGGTTTATTATGAGGAATTGTCTCACATGATGTGATTATGAAAGGTGGAAAGTCCCTTGATCTACCATCTGGAACCTGGAGACACAGGAAAGCCAGTGGTATAATTTAGTCTGAAGGCCTGACAACCAAAGGTGTAAATTCCAGTTCATGGGCAGCAGAAGATGAGATGAGATATCCCATCAAGCAGTGAGGCAGAAAAAAAGTGGTAAGTTTTTCTGTCCTCCACCTTTTGCTGTACTCAGGCCCTCAATGGATTGGATGATACCTACCCACACTAAAGAGAACAATCTATTTTACTGAGTCCATCAATTCAAATGTTAATATCATCTGGAAACATTCTCACAGAGACATCCAGAAATAATATATAATCTGTGCACTCTGTGGCTAGTGGAGTAGAAAAATAAAATTAACTATCACAAGTCCATCTCTTGATAACTGACAGCCATATACATCTCTTTATATAATACTTAATCTTTGAGTAAAGATAATAACAAAGTCTTAATTCAGCTTAACATGATACAACCATCTTGCATACAATTGAAAATGTGCTAACAGCTTCTACACAAAAGGGGAAGTCCTTGAGTGATATTTACTCTTCTCCTGAGATCCCATAAATTAAATGCTGTGATGTAAAATTAAAAAAATTTAAATACTATGATATAAAATCAATTCATTTTATGTTACAGATAAGGGGAAATAAGAGAGGATAGTAAATAAAGTTTACACACACACACACACACACACACACACACATATTCATAGCAAAATGAGGAAACATTTATGACAATTCAGTCCTCACTTTTGTAATGATTACTTGGCCATAGCTGGTATTTATAAGTACCTTTTCTACTACCCATATTGACTTTATTTTGCCCTTCATAAGAACCTCATCTGGCTGTGTCTATTTATCTGGTGCAGTGGCACAAATCTATATTCCTGAAGGGTTTGAGTCATTAGTAATCATGCCTGGATTAGATTGCTTTAGTTTTTCATTGACCTTAATCATAAGGCATGGTATGTGACATTGTGATTTATAAGGGATACATTTATTCATTCAGATTACTGAAGTATATTTCTCATATATATTTGTTCTTTGTCCACAGTTCCTGGATCGGAGCTTCCAAAATGCTCCTGGATCGGAGCTTCCAAAATGCTTAAAATTTTTTGAGTGATAACAGCATCTTTTGTTATATTTGGTCTCTTGTCCTTAGTTTCTGAAATGCTTCAAAACCATAAAGATAAAACACATGTTTTGTTATTCTTAACAATCCTGTTTCCACCACAACTGGGTTTATGTTAATGAGATAACATTTGAATAGCACCATGGATTGGGCTGGCTGCCAGGAGAGCAGATCATAAATAGAGGGATGAAACTTTCAGTTCCACACTCTGATTTCTGAGGAGGGAATAGGGCTAGAGGTTGAATCAATCGCCAATGGTCAATGATTTAATCAATCATGCTTATGTAATGAAGCTTCCATAAAAAAACAAAAAGAAGGGGTATGGAGAGCTTCCAGGTTGGAGAACCATAATATATTCATGTGTCACCATGCTGGACTCAAAACTCCATGAAGACAAAAGCTTTTTTTTTTTTTTTTAGGACCTCACTTTCTGTATTTCTTTATCTACTTGTTGATCTGGATTTACTGTCACTTAATAAAATAATAACCTAACAAATAAAAGTGTTTACTCAGTTCTGTGAGCCACTCTAGCAAATTGATCAAAGGGAGGGAATTGTGGGAATCTCTCATTTATAGTCAGTGGGTCAGAAGTACAGACAACAACCAGGATGTGAGATTAGCATCTGAAGTGGAGGGCAGTCTTGTGGGACTGAGCCCTTTACCTGTGTAATCTGATGCTATCTCTTGGTAGATAGTGTCAGAATTGAGTTGAATTGTAGGACACCAACTTGTGTCCTGAGCAGCACTTCGTGGTATACGGGGAAATCCACATCCCCCAACACATACACATGTATTGGAGTTCAGTCCAGAACTTATTTAGCAGCAGTAAGAGATGCCATAAGATCACCTGTATTCCAGACATACTCTTTCTTATCTCCATTGCTGAATAGTAATCCAATACCCCACTGGTAGTCAGAATCAATCACCCCAGCCAACATAGCAACTTCCCTCTTTGTCTATTGATGCAAAGGTATGAAAAGCTCAAAGTAACTAGGTGGCAGTTTTAACTTTCAGTTCAATGGAATAACTGTCATGGCTCCTGGTGGAAGCACTGTTTCATCTGGAACCAAAATCCCTATGTCAGCAAAATATACATTCATAAGAACAAGAAGAAAACATTTTGTTAATGTGTCACTAGAAATAATAATGGTGTCATTACCATTTCCAGCCTTTAACTTCTGGACCTGTCAATCCTGGCTATCAGAGAAGCAGCACCATATATTAAATGATGATTCAGGGCATATATATATAGCCTTCTTTCAATGTGTTCTCTTTCTTTAGAATTTACTTTTTACCTGAGATAAAATACTAAAACAATAAAAGTTGTCTCTTGCTTTTTTCTACCAAAGGTCTTCGTAAAATTATGAATAAACATTTTTTAAAAATTTTAAACAATTAAACCCCTGTGAACTGGGATAAAACCTAAAGTTGAAATTTTTTAAGTAACTAGTATATAGTAGCCAATAAATCTGTAAATACTGAGTTGAGAGGTAGAGTTCCATAAATTATTTTAGGCATCTCTTAAATACCAAAGATTGGGATGCAAAAACAAATAAACTCTCTTATCCTCAATCTTTTTTCTTATTTTAAGAAACAATTAGTTTTAAAATATTTAAAAATTTAAATAAAAGATAAAACCATATTTTCTATAAATAATGTAAAATTTAAATAACATATAACAGGTTCTGAATTACTCTGATAATTAAATAAAACACCACATGAAAAACATAAGATAGTTTTGTACATAGTAGGTGCCAGATAAGTGTAAGTTACCTGAATGATTAAATCTTTTTTGAGTGTCTTTTAGGCTTCAGAAACTGATTTAAGTGTCAAGAATACTGAGGTGAATACAAGAACCAAGAGACTTTGTTATGGGTTGTCAACAAAAATTCCAGAAGATCCTTCTGGGAGGCAAAAAAGAATTTTATTCATATATGGTTTGCAAACCAGGGAGACATAGCTTTAGCATAAACCAAAAGTATGTGCCAACAAGGGAGAGGTGAGGTAGAGTTTTAAAGGCAAAAGCCACAGAGAGCTTACCTCCAAGGGGATTGGCTGATAAGTAAAGTAAAGCCAGAAGTATACAATATATATATATTTTTTATTGGCTAAGACAATGGGGATTTCTAGTTTTAGCTAATTTAGGGGAGCATATTATATCTTGCTCCCTAGCAAATGTTATCAATTTGGCTCAAATAAACTCGTGAAAATTCTCAAAAACAAACAAACAAACAAAAATTAGTATCAGCAGGTGGAGTCATGGGAAATGGCTTGGTCAGCATGGAGTTCTTAAGACATGGGCCAATTCTTCAGTTTCCCTTGGAGCCTGCAAAATAAACTGGTAAAACAATTTTTGTGGATAAAGGAACAATGCAGGGAGTTTGCTTTGTCATATAGACAGAATCGGGGTTCAAACTACAAAACTCCTTAGTCACTTAAGCAGGACCAGACATCAAAATGCAGAAAGGTCTAGGTATTTGGTTACAAAATTATGTTATTGGAATCCTCAGGGTCAACTTAACACTCTTGCTATATGTATGTGAAAGGGAGAGAAGATTATTCTTTGAAGGAATAGTTAATGGCCCTTTCCTTTCAGGAGGAACAGAAGAGAGGACATTAACCTTATGTCCCTTTGAATCCCTGTCCTTGATATGACCACTCAGATTACAATCTTCCCTGTTTTTGCAGGAGTAGAGACAAGTGAAAGGAAAAGTCTTATCTTCCCTCTTTGGATGCCAACAATAACTTAATATGTGGTTAAGTCGCTGAGGCCCAGAGAGTTAGATTTCTCAATTTGTATAGTGGGTTATATTCTCTTCACAAGATTCTTGTGAAAGTGTAATGCAATAGTATATGCAAAAACACTTTGAAAAGCATGAAGCATTATGTAAAGGAACATCATTATTCTGGTTGAAGAAAAATGTTTTTTTAAGCAAGTATAAATTTTTTAAGCTAGCTGATACTGGCATATATTAAGAAAACTGGATTTAAGAGATACTTCTCTGTTTTTGAATTACAAGCTATGAGTCAAGGAATGTTCACTTAAGACTTTGCTAGAGCTCCTAAAATAATGATTTTCTCAGACAGATTGCTCAGTAAATAGATGTAGATGGAACTATCATTTTGAATATTAGGAAAGTAATGTGTTTTTTAAAAAAATCTGGTATAGAAAACTTTTTAAAAGAGTGATTTGTTGTTAAATTATGTAAAGCAGAAAGTATTTTGAATTAGAGGGGATAGTATAAGAAATTAGTAGATTGATATATATAAGTAGAACAAAATTAATGCAATTAAATACACTAAAATAAAAGAGTATACATTTTAAAATGCATCTTAATGACTAAACTATAGTGACTATACCAATGGTTCAATCGATCGGAGAAAAATAGTCTGAAATGAACCAAAAATATTGATTTAAAAGGACAGTATATATAGCGGTTATATGTGGGCACTACATATTTGGCAGGACATTACAAGGGAGTTAATCTTTTCTGTCTTCATAATAAGAAAGAACTATGAAAAAAATTCACCTATATCAGAATGAAATTTTAGAAGATCTTTACTTACTAACTCAATATAAGAACTGATTTTCGATAGTGAATCTACTGAAAACTATAGAGACATATTTGCCTTGTAGACTATCAAAGAAGAAGAATAATTTTAAATCCTGACTATGTGCCATCCAGAGCATTAAATGCTTGTATTTATATTATCCTCACAATAAAATTGTAATTGTGACTTTTTAAATATTAATTTTATTGATGAAAATTAAACTCAGAGAACTTCAGGGAAGTTTACCGAGAGTCATAAAGCTAATAACTGATGAACTGAAGATTGAAATAGATGCGCTAATAATTTTTATACTTATCCAATTATCACATAGCATCTGTTGTGGAGGTGATTCTACTTAGTGTGATCAGTCTTTAATGAAGCAGTATTGTGATTCAGGCTTCTATTCTCAAGTTAGCCTATTTTAAATCCTTAATCTGCTGTTACTTTTTGAGTAATCTTGGGCTAGTTGCTTAATATTCCTAAGGCTCACACTTTTCATTCACTAAGTAGAACTACTAATATAGTATGCCCTCTATCTGTGGTTTTGTTATCTGCAGTTTTGCTTTCCTCAGTTTTAGTTATCCACGATCAACTTGGGTCTGAAAACGTTAAATGAAAAATTCCAAAATAAAGAATTCACAAGTTTTAAATTGTGCATCATTCTAAGTAGCATGATGAAATCTCATTTGTCCCACTCCATCCAGCTCTATTCCTCCTGGTCCCACCCAGGACATGAATCATCCCTTTCTCTATTATATCCACAGTGTATAAGCTACCTCCCTGTTAGTTACTTAGTAGCCATCTCAGAATATCAAGTGTCATGGTATCACAGTGCTTGTGTTCAAGTAACACTTATTTTACTTAACAATGGCCCCCAAAGCACGAGAGTAGTGATGCTGGCAATTTGGCTATGCCGAAGAGAAGCCATAAAGTGTAAGTATGTACTTATGTTTGTGAAAAAAATATAGTACATATAGGGTTTGGTATCATTCACAGTTTCAGGCATTCACTGGGAATCTTGGAGCATATCTCTTTCAGAGAAGCGGAGACTATTATAATACTTTCTTGTTGAGCCATCTGTGTTCTAGACTGCATATACTAAGTGAAGAAAGATAGAAAGACTGGGTCGTTTTAAGATTTAATACCAATGCTACATCTTGTTAAAAATTGAAACACACACACCAAAATATACCACTTACTATAATGTCTGTTAATAATTTGAATAAAAGTTTACTTTTATTATAAATGTTATCAACTGCTATTGTGTTCTAAATTTTTATGACATTATTAAGAAAGGAAATATACGGAGAAAAGTTGAAAGAGCCAAGGTAGAAATCCAGAGACACTTATATTTAACAAAATGGAGGAGAAAGAAGGGTTAGAGAATTAGAGAGGGATCAGAAGGATTTTGATAAAAGTGTCAAGGAAGTTGAAGAAAGCCAAGCATGTGTCAGCAGTGATATATACTTCAGTGGGCCTGAGGAAGACTTAATGTGAAAAGTGACATTGGGGCAAGTGAGGCATAAATGTGTTGATATCAATTGATTTAGTACAATATGTGAGAATTTATAGGACAAATATGAAGAGTCTTTACCCATTTTGTGTGTTGTCTACACTAGTGTGATTAAATCTAAATATTTTCAGAAGAACGGCAGAATGATAATAGCTAGTATAGAAGAATGTTTGACAGGACTGGCTCATAATTATGTTGGCAGCATGATTAAAACAAAATTATGGCTTATTTGATTTAAATGAGGGCTAAAAAACACAATCTTTGTTGATATTTGTTAATGGCAATGATATCACAACCAATTACAACCTCTTTTCTCTTGAAGCTCTCACTATTCCAGCCTCATTATTATTATGTTATTACTATTATTATTATTTTTTTAGATTCTTATGTTTTTTTTTTTTATCTTCTTTTCTCTTCAGGAACTTCACATGAACTATCCCTTGTTTGGAATGTTCTTTTTCCTACAACCTATTTATCCTTTCAACTGTTAAAATTCAACTCAAATGTCACTTTCTCAAAAAAAAAAAAACACATATGCACACACAAAAACAACTTTATTATACAAGCTTCCAGACTAGGTCTTATTATCCTGATACGTACTGGCCCTGTATATTAGTTTACAGCATGGTCAAATTGCAATTAAAATTAAAAATCTATAATGTTTTACTATCTTCATCCCAACTAGGAAACAAGCTTTATATGTGTAGAAATAATATTTGACCTATTCTCCAATGAACCTTCAGTTGCTTGCATATGTTACCATCTGTGGAGAAACAAACAGAAATTCCTATTAACTGAAGGTCTTTTTATTTGCATGTCAAGGATATGATATAATATAGTGGCTAGTACATGATTGTTGAATTTATCCATAAATAAATGAGTCTCATTTTTTTCATGTTTAACATTCCACAATTGCATATAGTAGTATTCAGTAGCTGGTACTCTGCTAAACACTGTAAGCTAAGGCGATACACTACAGGAGTTTATCCTCTAGCTGAGTAAAACATAAAACTACATGTGGAATAAAACAAATGATCAAAATAAAAATAAAAGTAAAGAAAATAAGTGATATTTCAACACTTGTGAGGTTAAAACCTCCTACTTATTTTATCTCTGAACACACTATACTTTTCCAAAGAAGTTATCAAAATATCTCTATAGGAGAATCTGTGAAGGTATAGAAACATGCTGCTCTTGAATCTCTTAGCCTGGAGTCAGGTCAGGAATACCAGCTGTGAATAAATTGTAAAGTAAGTATGTACAATTTGACAAGCTAAGAAAAGATTTGCTTGTTGGAGTATTCTAAATCTTTTGTTCTTAGTTTTGTCCCTTAAAATGTTCTAAGGTTGCTAAATAGCATTTGAGATAATGCATAAAGAGTGTAGCAACTGAAGAGTATATATTGTTTTCACTTTGTGCATTATTCACATTGTTGTTCTGATCATCAATTTGCATTGCACTGTTCTCTTTCATATTTATGAATGCTATTTTCTCCCCTTGTATTCATGCCTACCTACCCTATTACTTCCCACATCAGTCAGTTAATACAATATCCAGTGAAGTAAACACATGGACTGTGTCTACACAAAGATATTGAAACAGTGGAGTCAGCCCCAGGACTATAATAAGCAATGGATCTTTGATGCAAGGGAAAACACAGAAACAAAGGTGTTAGTAGAGGATAACACAAGAAAGAGATTTGAGGATGGGTCTATGTATGGACAGGTGTAAAAGTCAGTGGCCTTCAAGAATTGATCAGTGTCCAAATGAATCCTAACAAACTGAGTTCTTTTTATCATTTCTAGAAACTTTAGGTTAATATGTAAATAAAAGTGTTAAGAATTCACCATAGTCTACACTAAAAATCTTGATGTCATAAGAAAAATAGGTCATGGTATTTCTATTACTCTAATTTCAGCATAACATTTGTTAAATTAAGAAGCAAAGGCAATAGAACTATTTATGAGTTCACTACAACTTCTCTTGTCCAATATTCAAATTGTTTCTAAGTATTTGATGAACACGTAGTTCCTGTAAGAAAAACCAGAATTCTTACTTCATTAATAAAACTTAGTTTTCTTAAAAGCTGTTTATTCCCTTTCTAAATTGTCATTAGCTACTGCTCTTTGGACTATAGTGTCACTTAAAAAATGTGCATTCAAATGTTTTCATTGAAAAAGTTCTTCAGTAGGAAGTAAAGAGTTGTAAGAAAATATATATAGCAAGAATATTTAGTATAGACTAGGGTGTCTATAATCTTTTCTATATACTGACTCTCAATGGTATGATCCTTATTTTACTGAAGCATAGAGGAAAAATCAGGGCTTTCATATTTACATTCACTTCCTGCTATCATCTGTGCATATCCACTCTGCTTTTGCCTAGCTGCTTTGCATGAACCATTCACACTCATATTTAAAGCCAGATCATATACTTGTATATCAAGTCTCTTTTCCTAAAATCTACTCAAAGAATGTCTTTGGCAATTCTTCCATCTCACTTGCATCATCATCTTCATCTCTACTGGATCATTTTAATCAAGTGATTTCCACCAGCAGCTACACAAGGTAGACTCAGAGATTATTTTCAGGCTAGTGGTCACAGTTTTGTTGGAGAGAGGTGCCAGACATTTACCTGCTGAGGTGCCAGTGCTATTTCAAGGGGATATTGTCTCCCCTGTAGGATTCTAGGAAGGCACCTGGGATGTTAAGAAGTGGAGAGGGAGATCACTCACAGAAGCCTTGCTAGTCTGGTTAGTAGAATGACTTCTCAGTAGTACATAAATGTGGTTTACCAGAGTCACAAAAGCATGTGTGTTAGAAAAGTGAGATATTTAGAATCACTGTAGGATCAATCAATAGTGTTTGGGAATTTGGAACCTTTGGAAGACTGAATGGCTCTAGCACTAGCTAAGCCAAATAAATGCAGGAGGCAGAATAGGAGAAACCCTGATGTGACAATCATTAACCTTTTGATTACTAGATGGTCTGGAAGTCCTAGAGTGAAGAACTGGGTAAAACAGTTCATAAGAGAATACTTGGAAGCTCAGGACAACAGATAAAATGTCTCAATATTTTGACCAATAAAACCATCTTGCCAGTATATAATAAATGTGTATCAGTACTGCCTGTTTCTATTATTCGGTGGATTTATTTATTTATATTCACTTATATCTACCTCCTCCCAAACTAGAATGTGAATTCCATAAGATTTTTAAAATACTATACCCCAATACCTCAAATGCGTGCCTGATAATTTGTTCTTAATATATATTTGTTGAAAGAATGAATTGGTGGATGCTTCCTTGAGAACTGTTATTTAAAACTTGAAAATGAGGAAATAAATGTCAACCAGAAAAAATAAATGGGGATGAGTGACTATAACTGGAAGTGAGAATACTATACGTGAAGGTTCAGAAGTAGAAAACACATAACATATTTCAGGACTTGAAAGAAATACTTGTGCGTAGAGTTTAAACGACAAGATTGAGAGGTTAGTGGTTAATAGACCATGGGAGCATTGTAAACCATGTAAAATATATTAGATTATATTACATAGTTAAGTGGAAGCCATAAAAGAATTGTAATGATGAAATGACATGATCAAATCTCTAGTTAAAACAATCTTCATGTGAAGCAGTGTGAAGAATGGATTAGAAATGAGTGAAGGAAGAGAAAAAGTTCAGGTCATGATTTCTTGGCTAGGGTAGTAGAAGTGATGGTGGAGAAAACTGAATAGTTTTGACAATGATTTTAGAAGTAAAAAGCGGGGGTGAGGAAGAAAACATACTCGATGATTAGATGTAGACACAGATATAAGTGAGGAAGTAAATATATTAGCAACTGCGTAAAGATGCTGTCATTAAGTGACAAAGAGGACACCAAATATTGGACATGTATGAGGAATAAATTTAACTAAGTCATAGACATTTTGAGGCTCAGATTACTTTCAGACAATAAAGCAGTGAAGAATGAAGATAAATTTTTGGATACATTGCTCATAAGAGAACTAGCATAGAAGTTTATATTGAAAGTCACCAGCATATAGGAGATAAAGGTCTAAAAATGATTAAAATTCTTGAAGGACTGTAAAGAGAATGAGAAGATAAGAAAGCCTGCATGGAGCCCTAAAGAATTTTTTTTTTAATTTCAAGAATTATTTTAATGAAACAATTTTCATAACAATTTAGTATTGACATGAAGATGAACAAATAGATCAGTGGAAGAGAACAGAAAGTCCAAATATAATGAATATATAGTCAACGTATTTTTCTGCTGTTTAAATATAATATGTCTAGAGGTGAATGTGTATATACATATGCATACACACATGTTTTTATTTATCCTGCTTAGTGACATTTTTGGATCTGTGGTTAGTGTCTGTCATTAACTTCAGAAAATTTTTAACTGCCACTTTTTTTCCCCAGCTTCACTGAGGTATAATTGAGGAATAAAAATTATGTAGATTTTATTGTATAATATGGTATCTTTCTTTAAATTGTACATTGTGATTTATTATACATATATATTGTGAAATGATTGCTATAATCAAGTTAATACTTAAGGTATATTCTTTCAGCAGATTTCAAGATAACAATAGTATTACCTATAATCACCATGTTGTACATTAGTTTCTCAGAATTTATTCATCTTATAACTAAAAGTTTGTTTCCTCTAACCAATATTTCACTATTTCTGCCTCCTCTCACCCCTGATATTCACCATTCTATTCTGTTTCTATAGATTTTACTTTTTAGATTTCACACATTTGTGAGAACATACAGAATTTATCTTTCTGTGTCTGGTTTACTTCATTTAGCATGAAGTCCTCCAGATTCATCCATGTTGTTGAAAATGGTAGGATTTCTTTATTTTTTACAGTTGAATAATATTTCAGTGTGTGTGTGTGTGTGTGTGTGTGTGTGTGTGTGTGTGTGTGTATCACATTTTCTTTCTCTATTCATCCACCGATGAACGCTTAAGTTGTTTCTATGCCTTGGCTATTGTGCATAATGCTGCAATGTAGGGAAGTTCTTCAAAAATTAAAAATAGACTTGTCATATGATCCAACAATTCCACATCTGGGTATTTATACAAACAAAACAAAACAAGACAAAAACACTAACTCAAAAAAGATATATGCACATGCACCCTCATGGTCATTGTAGCATTTTTTTACAATAGCAAAGATATGAAAACAACCTAAGTGTCCACAGATGGATAAATGGACAAAGAAATGGTGGTATATACATGCAATGGAATATCATTCAGCTATTAAAAAAATGAAATTTTGCCATTTTTAATAACAAGGATGGACCTTGAAGGCATTATGCTAAGTGAAATAAGTCAGACAGAGAAAGACAAATAGATGAATACTGTATGACCTCTCTTAAATGTTGTATCAAGAGAAATAAAAACAAGTTCATAGATAAAGAGAACATATTGGTATATTGGTAGTTGTCAGAGTCAGGGGTGTGGTAGGAGAAATATGTGAACTGATTTTGTTTTTTGTGTAGTTTAAATAAATTGAAAAATAAAAAAAATTAAAAGGACAAAGAACTTGAATAGACATTTTTCCAAAAAAGACATAAAGATCCTAACAGGCACTTAAAAAGATTCTCAGCATCACTTATAATCAGAGGACTATGAATCAATATCACAATGAGATATCACTTCACACCCATTAGAATGTCTATTATCAGAAAGACAAGAAATAACAAGTGTTGGTGAGTTGTGGATAAAAGAGAACCCTTGTGCATTGTTGGTGAGAATATAAAAATTGGGACAACTATTATGGAAAACAGTATGAATATTCCTCAAAATTAAAAATAAAACTACCTTATGATCTGGCAATTCCACTACTGGGTATATACCAAAGAAAATGCAATTTCTATCTTAAAAAAGATATCTGTACCTTCAAGAAAGATAATATTTAAGAGATGGATGGATACAAATATATAGGTTAATATAGTTTATGAAATATCTTATTAAAGAAGTTGAATAAAGATGGAATTTATTAATAAATGGAGTTGGGACAACTAGTTAGCCACATGGAAAAATGAAAAATCTAAAATTGCAGATCACACCAAACACCAAGGTAAATCCCAAATGCACCTAAGGCCTAAATGTAAAAAAAAAAATTTTTTTAAATCTTACGGGTATAAATAATCTTTTTGTCTGAATCTAATCTATGCTTGAAAACATGCTGGATGGAAAATTATTAGATAGAGGGAGCCTCTAATTCATTATATTAAATGAGAATAATAATAATATAATTGGCCCATTCAAAACCTCCAGCTAATTTTCCCAGATGTCAATAAACACTCTAAAACAACAATATAACAATCCTCCAAGGAGTTTTGCATAACATAAAGCATATAAAACATCAATTACCTAATAATTTAACACTTCATGAACTTATTAGTTGGTATGTTTGAGTTTGGTATGTTGTAGTTTTCTATGGTATTCGATACAAATTATGCTTTAGTTCTATATTGCAATAAATATAGGCTGTCATGTAAATAAACCCTATTAAATATTTTGTTTCAAACACATAAAAATCCAAACAAGACTTAGCAAAATAACACAAATGTCAAAAAACAAAGCAAACAAACAAACAAACAAAATGTGGTGTTTTACTACTTGAAGAAATGTTCAAGCGAGATTTTATGGGAAAAATGAATCTACAGACCCTATTGCATCAATGATGGGTTAAGGGTTAGTGACAGAAGATATAAACCTTCCTGGTGGAAGGTATAATCCCACAGGGACAATAGCTGAGACATGAAGACAATGCTCTCCATGTTCTCTAAACAATTCTCATCAGTTACTTAAATGTTTTTGCTATGGCACATATGGCACGAATTCCTCATAGTGGATTTTCAATTCAGATAGTTTGGGGTAAAAAATTAAACTGTCAAATGTGTGTACCTTATATTAAAAAAAAATGCTTCATGGTAAAGCAAAACAAAACAACAAACAACAGCAAAACCTTAAAGAAAGTAATAACTGAGATAAGGTATTTATTATCTATGTTACAATGGGTTATATTCCTTAATAGAGAAAGAGCTTTAAAGTAATTGCTAAGAACAAGACAAAAAAAAATAGAAAAATGGCAAAAGACATATAGTTCATAAGAAAAAAATACATATATCCTTTCAACACATGAAAAGATGTTTTGCTTCCCTCATATAAAATAAATACAAATTAAAACTATCCTGAGATATAACATTCTTCGTATATCAAATTGGCTAAAATCCCAAAATTTGCTGGTAAAATGTAAGAATACACTTTTATACATTGTTGTTGCTGTAAAACTATATGGAAGAATATTTGCTATATCTACTAAAATTGCTAACACATACCCTTTAATACTGTCAACCCATTTGAGGAATCTGATTGAGACATACATATACACTAAAAAAATATGAAGTGGTATACGTACTGGGTTATTTACTGTAGCATTATTTATACTAGCAAACTTTGGAAGTAGCCCACACATACAGCAAAGAGACTGGTTGATTTATGATGACAAATCTACATAATGAGCTATTATGAAACCTTAAAATATTATGTACTAATCTGAAAAGAACTTTTGCATATATTACAAACTTAAGAAACAAATTACAGAATAGTATGTATCATATACTAACTTTTGTATAAGAAAGGGAAAAAATACATACATTATTTTGTTTAAATTAACAAATTATACACACACAGAAATGCACATCTGTAAAGTTCATCAACAATCTAATAAAAATAAAGGAGGAAAAAGAAATTTGGTAGACAGCAATTAAAACAAGATTTCTCTATATATACCTTTGTACAAAGATTTAACTTTAATCATAAATATACATTGATTATTTTTAAATCCCATAGATGAAATTAAAAGAAACAAATAAACTTGAGCACATATCAAATCAGTATTACATGCATAAAAGAAAAAATTATTTCAAGGGATATTAGAGCACAATATATTGAATGAATTTATTAGTGGAATGAATTCTAAGTAAATTAAATAACTAAATAAATCCCAAATTTTATTTTCTAAGCCAGAACAAATAAGAAGATAAAATTACAAACTGAAGATACTAAATAAAAACTATGAAGTGTTAAAATTGAATTAAAAATATAAACATAATTTAATCATTATATTCTTGCAACTTTAGTGAATTTGCCTGGGAGTTTTATCACCTCCCATAGCTATGAACATCCCTGGCAGAATGTCTTCTCTAATTCTACTCCCTATTGAAAAAGAACAGAATAACTTATAGAAATAACTAACTCTATTTTGCAAATTGGAAAGGTACATGGCAATCCTAGGACATCTTTTTATACCAGAAAACCAGAAAGCCTTTTTATATTTTAAGGCAGTCTTGTCAAAAATTATGTGGGAGTCACCTGGGTTCCTACACTTAAGGGGTAATAACTGATAATCAAAAACAATAAATTTGGAGCATTAAAAGACATCAAATCCACCAAAAAAATTGTGAGTTCAAAGTCAAACGTTGTTTCCTTTGTTTCTATCACTAAAAATTCTAGAAATACTAAATACTAAATTTTGCAGCGTGAGTACAGTTAAGGATTTAATGTCACACTCATGAATTATGTAACTGGATAATTTCTTGGGGTGGGTTGAGAAGTTTTTCTATCCTACTAATTTCCGCTCTTTATTTGTTTTCTTAAAAGAGGACATTATCAGAACTGCAATAACTACTGCTATCATGAAGGCCAGAGCAGAAAAATACCAGATATTCCTTCTGATCCTGACATTATTGACTCATGAAACCCACACTAATATTTGCCCAGAGCTAGAATTTTTGTTATATTAGAGAAATAGTTTGTTATTTCCATTGTGAGCTTTATTTTCTGTTGCTAACAACTAAAACATGCATTGTTCTCTTCCATTCAATGCAATATCTTATTCATGTATAATATTTTTTGTTCCAAGACTATAACTTCTGTAACTAGCACTGAGTAAACAGTGTTTACTGAATGAATGAGTTAATGATAAACTTTTATACTTAGTCGATGAGGTTTATAGTATTAATTAAAGTGTTTATAGGGTTTTTAGGCTAAATTACATTACATTATTTTATCCTTAGGAATCCAGAAATTTTTTTTCTTTAATGACTACAATAAGGTAGTTTCAATTAAAATATAACTTGATTCTACTTCCAAAATTATATGGGTTAATGAATGAACTGATTAATTGATTGATTTATATTTTTTATATTTTGCCAATCAACTGAACAAATACTTTTTAATTATTTACATTTACTTTCTTACTGATTCTTATAAATTATTTATTTATTTATTTTAAAGGGAATCCTGGAAATAATTTACTTTATGATAGAGATGAAGTTCATACTAATACTGAGTAAGATCTGAAAAATTTAGCATGGCATAAAAAAAAAAAAAAACACTTTTTTTTAACTTAAAAAGGTGTATTGAATACTCAGCACCATTAAAAAAAGTAGATTGCATGTGTTGTACACCATCAAAAGCACAATAATTATGCCAAAAATAAGTATTAAAACAACATTGGATTCAGTTCTTACTAAATTCAAGAGTAAGGACAATACATCAACCATATATACGCATACTAGAAAATTATACATGAACATGTGTGTGTATTACATAGTACAGACATTGTCATATATTTCAATGATCCCACATATGTCATTGTTTGACCCTGTATTTCTCAATAGTAATGAGAGGGGTTTTTTTGTTGTTGTTGTTACTAAGATCTAACATATTAATTCTGGCTTCATTATTAATTTAATAAATGTTTTCTGGAAAAAATTTGTAATACTAAGAAAATATTACAAGTGTTTTTCACATGTAATTCTTTTGTCCTCAAAACTGTAGCATAGCTATTGAAAATTATGTTGGATCTTCAAATCGTTTTATTCATTCCACTCATTTGATGAAGAATATATAATGAAAAAACTTTGACAGTTCTTCATCTGAGATTACAAAATGAAAATTTTGTTTTAAAACAATGCCCAGAAAATTTGCAACAAAAACAACATAACCATTTTTATTTAAACTTAATGTGATTTATATAAAGAGAACTATGTCATTTAATCCTCAAAAATCTCTGCGTTTGCTTATTTTTGAGAAACTGATGATTAGGTTTTGTTAAAAGAAAGTCAATTTATTTTTAATAAAAAAATTTTCTGACATTTTTGGTAGAAGCAGACTTTTCCAATTAATTAACAATGATAGAACTATGACATTTTTATATGAAAACATTCTTAAATTCATATAGACTAATTCTCATTTAAAAGGAATAGAAGTTACATTGATTTGAGTTTAGGTGACTCTAAGACTGTTCATTCTTATCTCAGTTAAAACCTCTTATTTGGTGGCTCTTTTGATACTTTTCAAACAAGTTTTATCAGGTCCTGCTTTGGAGGCAAGATCCTGCTTTATGTTCAACATATGAATGAAATAGTGAATAAGAAAGTGACTTTATAAATCTTTACCAAAATATGTTCTCTCATTCTACCATAATTTCAAATAATTAGAATATTATAAAGTAAAAGCCTCATTTAGTACTTTATGTAATTCCTGAAAATGTTAATATCCTAACAAGTCAACTTCAGTTATATAATCTGTTAAAAGCAGCACATTTTATTAATTTTGAAAACAAAGAAAAATGGTCTTAAAAGCTGTATCAGAGTCCAATGCATCATTCTTTTATTAATTTATTGAAATATTTGTTAAATACCCACTTTGCACAAGGAGCTTTATTATGAAAACAAAATACTCAAAGTTTCTGTACTTATGGAATATATACTCCTTAAGAGGAGACACATAACTAATAGATATGTAAATACATCTATAACATATCTGATGGTGGTGAGAATTACAAGAATAATGTATCAGGGTAATAGGACAGAGAATGAATATGTGGGGAGGCACTGCTGTATGTGATAAGGTATTTAGGTTGGGGCTTTCTGTTAAAATGACATTAAAAGAGTAACTAAATAAAGTGAAGAAGCACAGCTGTGCAGGTATCTGAGGAATGAGTGTGATTAAAGGCCCTTAGGCAAGAGTATTTCTAGAATATTTGCCAATCCTCAAGTGGCCAAAGTGGTTGGACCCATAGGAGTTGGGGAAGGTGCTGGGAGTTGAGATCAGAGCTTTAGCTTGGGACAATATCAACCAGTGCCTTCCAAGACATGGTACAAAGTTCAAATTTTTTATTTCTGGTTTGATACGTCAAAGATTTACCTATTTTGAGACAAATACAGCATAATAAAATTGCAAAATATAAATGCTTTTTAAAATTTCTGTCAGAAGCAAATGAAATTACAAAATAGAAAAAGCAGAGACTACCTGAGTCAATTTATTTTTCTTTCTTTAAAGTTCACTACTTTTCTGAAGGCTAACTCTATGGTAAATTCCAACCTAGGCAATTTTAGTACAATGATGTTAGCTAATGAAGAAAATTACATCCCAATACACAATTTATTTAATGTTTATTTATCCATTAGTTCCTATAAATTTGTAAGGGAAAAACATATCTGTATAGTCCATTCCTACCCAGGGAAACTCCTAAACTATGCTAGAAAACTGTTTTAGGATTAGGCTCATTTTACTAATCTAGGCAATAGATTTTGAACTCACCAAGGAATCTACAAGTAAAATCTCACAGCAGGTGCATCTGCAGGTGGCGGTGAAGCTTTCCAAATAGCCACTGAATCTGCCAGTATAGAAGATCTTATGTCATCTGGCAAGTATCTCTAATGGATAGGAATCACTTAGGGGCAAAAAATTCCCTTTTATATGGAGTTGGAAAGAATGCTATTAAGTTTATTTTCCTTTAGTTCCAAAAATTGGCAAATATATTTTTTTAATCCTTGTGAAAGAAGTCTAATGATATTTTAAAAAAATAATTTTAGTGCTATCTGATGACTTATGCTGAAATTGATCTGCATTAAATTTGTAATCACGGATAATTTATATGTAAAATGATTCAAATAATTGCCATTAATTTAATAGCATGTGTTTTGAATGTGTATCATCTAACCTGAGACATTACGTGCTTTACAATTTTTCCCAAGATATAAAACATCTTTTTCAAACAACTGAAAGTATCAGGAAAAAGACAAAGACGGGGAGAAAAGCCTTTCAAAGGTTTATACAGGTAAAAGAGAGGAATGTTGTGAAATCTTATTGCTTGAGAAGAAAAAGTTTCTACCAGACCACTCATTGACTTTAACCTGTGGGTTTTGGTGTTTGTAAAACAAGGTTCTAGGATAAAGGTCATACATGCCCCTAGGATTTCTGCAGATTAAAAAAGTAACATTCCTGAGGGTGTGCTATGAACTTTTCCTTCTGCCCTTTTTAGAATCACACGTTTGAATTATCATGGTCTGTTACAGTTTGAATACCACTGGCTTCTTGCCATCTTTTTGCTCTTGAACCACATAGAAGTCATTATTAGTGCAAAGATTTGAGAAGGAACAGAGAAATACGGTTTTCCAGCTCCTGCTCTTCCTCGCTATTTACTCTGAGTCTTCGGGGTCCATTTTAATACAGGACTCCCACAGCATCAGAAGAGGAAGCTGTTGCTTTTAATTTATGCAAGCAATTGAAGAACTTATTTCTATCAAGTATATTATCATGAAACTATTTTAATGATTAGAGAAACACAAATCTTTAATGTGGCTATTAAATCTAACACATTGAAACACATTTTTCGAGAGTTGGCAGTAATGATGGTGGTAAACCACAAGGCAAAATAGTTAAACAAATATGAATTATAGTTATGAGGAAAATCTGCCTAAACACAAAACCACTTTTTTTTTTTTTACCTTTTAAAAGTGGTAAAGTAAAAAGGGAAAAATACTATAAATTTAGCAATCTAATGAAGACAATTTAAAATAGAAGTGATCAATACTGGGAATTTCAAGAACAGGAATGTGTTATGTTCTTGGACTCTTAAATTGAGTTCTCATGTCTTCTTTGCTCTAAGAATCCACCAAGTTTTCTGGGAATGAGTCCTACTAGGGAAAATAACAACCCATTGTATTAATTATTTGTTCATAGAATTTATAAGGAGAACCCAGAATATTTTAATCTCCTGAAAGTTTTGAAAAAGTGAAAACTTGTTACATTCTAGAAGATATTTATTATTCTGATTATAAAGTTATAAAAGGAGTTCAAATTTAGTCCATTAATTTTTATATCTCAAAGGATAGTATCATTCAACATCACATAAAAAGAATGTTAGGAGAGCCTTCAGGTATATAGCATGAGCCTTAGTAAATAAATTAAAATAAAAAATGGAAAAAAATAGGTCACTGAGGCTTAGTGTAGAATTGAGAGTAAAATCAATTTTATTATGATTAAAGAAGCATAAGATAAGGATAAGATAGGTGATAAGGGAGATGGAATGGTCTGGATAAAGAAAAAAAGACTTTAACTTATAAACCGATATTCTCTATGAGCAGAAATATTGGCAGCTGGAAACACACACACACACACACACACACACACACACACACACACACACACACATTTTGACTGTTACTGCAATCCAGGTGCTAGTGATTTTCTCTCTAAAAATTCACCCCATATGTGCAATGGTTTATCCTTTGCAATATCCAAGGACGTTTCTCAAAAAAGGAAGAAATAACACTTACTACTTAAGTTGAATGTACTCGATTCAAACAAATCATTCTTATTTAACATAAAGCATGTTTTCAATGCTTAATTTTGTTTTCTGAAAAATACATGACTTTTATGATCATTTACCTATATTCTTACAACATTCTAATCACATGAAATGTATTCACAACAAAACAGTTAAATTCTTCGAAGAACTCAGAGCAAGAGACAACATCTGCCTGTTACATGTGCAATGAGGGTTTAAGTTAGCAACAGTCTATGAAAGTCATCTAACTCTAGTGTCTGTAAAAATTAAGATTATTCTCTGATTCTTTTTATCTATATTATGATAATAAGTTATACATATAAATTAGATTATATTTATAATGAAGTCACCACTCAGGTCAAGAATTAGAACATTACCAAATTTTTGCAACTACCTTTGTTCATCCATTCCAGAATTAATTGCCATCCTGAACTTTGTGTATTTAGCTCCCCCATTGCTTTTGAGAACAATGACAACCGAACAAGGAACTTAGATCAATCAAATGATTCACTCGCCTTTTATTTCTTATTGATTTCAATGCCTGACACAAGCAGCAGTACTTTATAGACTCTGAAGAGGCATATATATAAACTTTTTTTTTTTCTTGCTAACTATCTGCTCTGCCTTGGAGATATGAAATTCTCTTGGTAGTGAAAAGAGCCAGCAGAGCATTTTCCCATTTCATGCAGCTGAGAGTTTACAAACATGACTAAGGATTGTTCAGAGATAAGGAAATACTATAACATAATTTTAAAGCCAATTAATAATACCCAAACCCTGTATCTTCTTTTACCTTATTCAGGACACTGATGGACAAGTTATCCCCTGAACTTTCTTACAAATATCATATCAGAGCAAGTAAGTACAATATATAAACAAAACTGGTTTTCAACACGAGACCTATAGGGTGACATACTCTTTTCTTCTCCTGCAGATTATGCAGCCAAGCTTTTACCAGAGTCTCAGAAATATAGTGCATTCTATGTGAGAACAATAGCCTCATTCTATTAATTACATCTGTTTCAAATGAGAACAAGTCATTACTGGATGTTACTGGGGAGATTTCAGCTCCAAATAGTGGATTTTCCTGAGTCTTTACAGAAAATAATAATAATAAAAAAGCACAACTGCTCATTGATATCCCCCCAAAACAAAAGCAAAAACAAAATGTACTTGAAGAAAGTTATACAAGTTATACAAGAAAGTTATATAATTTTTTATATAAATAAAAATTTAGACAGAAGCTTCACATGTCAAAGTATGAAAAAAGTTTGCCTTGTAGATTGCTTGAACCTACAAAGAGTTTTTTTTTTTTTTTCAGAAAGTGATATGTGAGGATTATTTTGATAATTTTCAGGTAAGTGAAAGTTGTATTGTATTGGATATGAAATCAGTATAGTACAATAATATTAGGAAAACAAGTGTCTTAAGGACATTTAGTATGTTTTTTTCTAATTTTCGAAAATATACCATGTGGGGTAGTAGTAATCCTGTGTATAGAGCACTCTTTTGTGAATGTTTATATATGTATTACATCTACCTTTAATCATTACAATTACCAAATGAAGGTAGTACTATTATAGTTAATTTTTAGGCAAAGTTAAGAGGGGAATTATATAATTTACCCAAGATCTCAGAAAAGGTAAAGAGTAGTGTAATATTCATTTTTAGGCACTAGTGTACTAGTATATGTTTAATAATCAGCTCTTTTGCTGTGCTGAGTGGGAGGAATAAGGGAGTAGAGTTGTCAAATTGTGATGACAATTTTTATGTTGTAAATACTTCTACCATTGCAGATTTCAAACTACCTATGTTATATCACTTAATGAGGAATTTGGAATTGTGGTTCAGTAGCACACCATTATATGGTACTTTTATCATAATGTAATGGACACAAATAGCATCAGGGGTATAGAAAATAGTAAAACGAAGCAAAAAAAATATGGTGGCTTTTAAGTGTTACCTTTTTTCTAATATAGCAAATTAATTGTGTTTATAGTTTAACTTTTAATTATGCATGTGTTTAACAACCAGTTACCAAAATTCCTGAAAATTTAATAAATCAGCTTTCATGAGCTGATATGAGTTGGCTCTAGACTGCCCAGATCTCTTTACAGATCCCAGTTCCTTTCATGATGTGATGGTTGGCTTCAATATAAATGTATCGTGTTAGAGCATAATGTAGAGAAAAGACCTTGGGGTTAACAGACCTGACTTGGACATGGCTCCACCACCAGCAAATTTGTGACAGAGCAAATTATGTCACTTCTCTGGCTTCAGTTTCCAGCTTTTAAATAAGAAAGTTGACGTCTTTGGTTTCAGAAGTTTGTAGTCATGTAAAACTTCTTTATTCCCTATCCTCAAAATATTCCCTTTGTCTCATTAAAGGAGAAGTACTCTGGTTAAAGCGGAAAGTGGGATTGGGATAGTTTTCCATATGTTTCTTAACATACTCCAAAGAACTCTTAATTTTTAAAGTTTTCTTGCTGTAATAGTCTATGATTCTGTTTGGTCAAAACAGTTACAGACTATGATAGGTATTATACTATTAAATCTATTTCAAACCACCTTCAAGGAAAAGTACTTATGATTTACTTTTCTGACTTACTTACCTTTAACCATGTAAACCAAACTCAAACAATGTAAGTTATCATTTCCAATCAGAACACCCAATTTTTGCTCCAAACTCTTTCTCTCTCCTGATCCCCATCTCAGTGAATGAAGTCACTATTCACTCTGTTTCTAAGGATAAAAACTTTGGAACCATCCTTGACTCCTCTGTTATTCTCACATTGGACTTGTAATTCCACCTGCAACTTGAATTGATGTTATCCTCAGTTTCTCATTTACTTATTAAAAAAAAAGTATCTGGCCAAAATTGATGTACCAGGTATAGTTCTAGGTTTTACCAATACATAATGAATAAAACAAAAATCTTACTTTCAGAAAACTTTTATTCTGGTATATGGAGACAGAAAATAAACAGTAACCAAAACAAGCATTTTTTAAAACAGTTTATTATATGCTATTAATTCTGTGAAACAAAGTAAAGTGTGGTCATTTGGTAGAAGTTCTCTCTGATGAGGTGAAATGAAAACAGATACCTGAATGGAAAGGACGAGGATGCTATTTGGAATATCTGAGTAAAACTTGCTCCAAGGCTAAGTGAGTGTCAAGGCCTTGAGGTGAAACCATGCTTGATATTTTTGGGAAGCATTGAGGAAACCAATGAGTTTAGAACAGAGTGCATATAGAGGAGCTTAATAGGATATAAGGACATTTTTTTAGGCCAAAAACTTTTCAGTTTTTTTATTGGTGAACACACCAATTATGGTGAACACACGATGCAATATGTTAACAATGTATTATTAAATTGTACACTTGAAACCTATATAATTTTATTAACCAATGTCACCCCCAAAAAATACACAACCACAAATCACACTTTGTTTTTAAGAAGAAGTATCTGTAATTTAACACAGATTCATATTATTTAAATTTTGAGCACTATATACTTTAAATGCTTTTTATAAAATTAAGTTTATTGGGGTAACATTGATTAATACAAGTATATAATTTTTGGGTGTACATTATAATTTGACAACTGTATATTCTATTGTGTGTTTACCACCCAAAGTCCAGTTTCCTTCAGTTACCATATATTTGATGCTCTTTACCCACTTCATCCTCCCCCTATCCCACTATATTTGATCCTTTTTGACCTGTCTACATCCCCCTCCTTCCCCATCCCCACACCCTCTGGTAACCATTGTCTATGTCCGTGAGTCTCTGTTTGTCCTGTTCATTTGTTGCTTTTAGGTTTATATACCACATATAAATGATATTATGTAATTTTCAACTTTTCCTGTCTGGCTTATGTCACTTATAATTGTTATCTCAAGGTCCGTCCATGTTGTCCCAAATGGCAGTGTTTGATCTCTTCTTGCGGCTGAGTAATATCTCATTTTATATTTTTTAGCCAGTCATCTATCATAGGACACTTCGGTTGCTTCCATATCTTGGCCACTGTGAATAATGCTGCTATGAATATCAGCATGCAAATATCTTTTCGGATATGGGTTTTCAAGTCTTTGGGGTAAATACCCAGTAGAGGGATTGCTAGATCATATGGTAGATCAATTCTTAGTTTTTTGAGTTTTTACTGTTTTCTATAGTGGCTGTACCAATATGCAGTCTCACCAGCAGTGTATGAGGGTTCCTTATTCTCCACATCCTCTCCAACATTTGTTATCACTTGTCCTTTTGATGATAGCTATTTTAATAGGTGTGAGATGGTATTTCATTTTGGTTTTTATTTGCATTTCCCTAATAGCTAGTGATGTTGAGCATCTTTTCATATATTTGTTGGCTTTTGTATGTCTTCTAGGGAGAAGTGTCTGTTCAGGTGCTCTGCCCATTTTTTGATCAGATCATTTGTTTTTTTGTTGTTGTTCTTGAATTGTATGAGTTCTTTGTATATTTTAGATATTAGGCCCATATCGAAGGCATTGCTTGCAAATATATTTTCCCATTCAGATGGTTGTCTCTTTAACTTACTGATGATTTTTTTTTTTTTTTTTGATGAGCAGAAGCTTTTTAATTTGATGTAGTCCCATTCATTTATTTTAGCTTTTACTTTGCTTGCCTTTGAGGTCAAATTCATAAAATCCTTTTTGAGTCCAAGGTCCTTGAGTTTAGGTCCTATGTTTTGTTCTATGCATTTTATTGTTTCAGGTCATATATTCAGGTCCTTAATCTATTTTCAGTTAATTTTGGTGTGTGGTGCTAGACAACAGTCTAGCTTCATTCTTTTGCAAGTGGCTTTCCAGTTTTCCCAGCACCATTTATTAAAGAGACTTTGTTTTCTTCACTGTATGTTTTTGGCTTTTTTTGTCAAAAATTATTTGCCCATATAAATATGGGTTTACTTCTGGACTCTTGATTCTGTTCCACTGGTCCGTGTGTTTGTTTTTCTGCCAATACTATGCTGTCTTGATTACTGTCATAAATCAAAAATTGTAGTATAATTTGAAGTCAGTCAGAGTGATGCCTCCAGCCTTGTTCTTTTTTTTAAAGGATGACTTGGCATTTTGGGGTCTTTTGTGCTTCCATACAAATCTGATGATTTTGTGTTCTATTTCTTTAAAAAATGCCGATGAGATTTTGATGGGGATTGCTTTAAATCTGTATGATGCTTTAGGAAACATGTTCATTTTAACCATGTTAATTCTTCCAATCCAAGAACACAGAATATCTTACTATTTCTTTGTATCTTCTTTGATTTATTTTAATAGGGTCTTGTAGTTTTCATTATATAGGTCCTTCACATGTTTCATTAAATTTATTCCTAGGCATTTTATTCTTTTTGTAGCAATTGCAAAAGGAAGTATTTTTTCAACTTCTTTTTCTGACACTTCATTATTAGAGTATAGGAATGCTATGGATTTTTGAACATTGATTTTGTATCCAGAAACTTTACTGTATTTGTTTATTGTTTTTAGTAATGTTCTTGTGGAGTCTTTAGAATTTTCTATATAGAGAATCATGTCATCCACACATAGTAACAGTTTGACTTCTTTATTTCCTATTTGGATGCCTTTTATATCTTTCTCCTGTCTCATTACACTTGCTAGGACCACCAATGCTATATTGAATAAGAGTAGCGATAGTGGACAGCCTTGCCTTGTTTCTGATCTTAGAGGGAAGGTTTTTAGTTTTCCACTATTAAGCATAATGTTGGCTGAGAGCTTGTCATAGATGGCCTATATTATGTTAAGGTACTTTCTTTCTATACCGATTTTGTTAAGTGTTTTGATCATAAATGGATACTGTATCTTGTTGAGGTCTTTTCTGCATCTCTTGATATGATCATATGATTCTTATTTTTTAATTTGTTTTGTGTGGTGTATCACATTAATCGATTTGCGTATGTTGAACTATTCCTGTGCCCCTGGGATGAAGCCAACTTGATCGTGGTGTATAATCTTCTTAATATGTTGCTATATTCGGTTTGCTAGTATCTTATTTAGGACTTCTGCATCTGTGTGCATGAGAGATATTGATCTTTAGTTTTATTTTTTTGTGTGTTATCTTTACTAGGTTTTCTTATCAGGGTGATATTGGCCTCATAAAATGAGTTGGGAAGTATTGCCTCCTCTTCAATTTTTTGGAAGCGTCTGAGGAGAATAGGTATTAAATCTTCTTTGAATGTTTAGTAGAATTCACTGGTGAAGCCATCTGGTCCTGGACTTTCACTTTTTGGTAGGTTTTTGATCATTGTTTCAATTTCCATACTGCTGATCGGTCTAATTAGATTTTCCAGATCTTCTTGATTCAGTCTAAGAAGATTGTATTTTTCTAAGTACTGAAGGAGATAAGGACATTTTTCTAATATTTCTCTAATAAAGACCTTTCCTCTATATTCCATCTAAAAAACCAGCTACCATCATTCTTTTTCTCTCATTCCACTTCAACTTTCCAACACATTACTTAATATCACTACTTCAAATATATTATGTATTTATTTTATGTTGTGGGTCTCCCCCACTCCATGACAATTTATTTTATTCACAACTGTCAAAACCAAATCCGAATTTCTAAAACATTTTGTCATTTCCACATTTATAATCCTGAATCATTACATATTTCCTAAAGTTGTGATTGTCATACGGCACTGATAAATATAATGACCACATCCTGGTAAGTAACACCATCCAATCATTCACTTTCTTCTATCAGTCAGTTTTCAAATTTCAAGAAGGGACGAAAGTTCTGAATAAACCTACTTTTTGGCACAGTTAGACCCTGAGATAATATTCTTCAAGTGTTTGCATTTCAGTATGCATTTTCACAGAGCCAGCTCCCTGTTTCCAACCCAATCTGCCTAGATCTCACCTTGGTATTCTAGGCATAATGATGCAAAGAATGAAGCAGATTGACAAGAGCTAAATTATTTCAATTGTGCTTGGCTTCTGCATGAAGGGAAGTATTGTATACACACGAGGAGTCAGTATTAAAAAATGTTTGCTCTTTGAGCTTTTATGCTAGAGGGATTTGAGGTGCTCTTAGCTCAGTTGATTTTGTCCACATAAAGCACTTTTGTTAAAAGTCAACTTTTCTCCTGCTTTTTATTATTAACCAAGCAGCCTGCTTTTGTCAAAATTATAAAGTTGTTGCTGTTCCTCTTTCCTCTCTCAATCCCCATTATATTTCCTGGAGTCTTTTACCTTCCTTCTTTTTTCATAATGAACCCACCTTACTTTTGACCACAATAAATATCAACTCCCATTTCATTTTTCATATGCATTTTAGTTCCTAATAAATTAGGCAGAAAATAATACAAATAAATGAATTATACTAAGTAGTGATAAACTGACAGTACACCCTAGCTCCATTCCCTTATTGAGAGCATGCACATTCACTTTTTCCAGGTCATTTTCTGATTCAGCTTTAACTTCAGGCAATGTGAAGAATTAAGGTTTTGTTCTGTGTCACTTTAACTTAGGGTACACTCTTTAAGGGAGCGAGAAAGAGAGAGAATGGAGGCTAATTAGTCCACATTCATGAAGCCTTCTTTTACTTATAAGGGAAAGGTGAAGAAATCTGATCTTAGGCTCTTTTAAAGACTCTTGGCATTTGTCCAATAAAACATTTAACATTTGAGAACTTCAAATGTAGCTACTGCAAATGAGGGAATTAATTTTTAACTGTATTCAATTTTAATTTATTTACATTTATATCATCACGTGTGGCTAGTGATTACAGCATTGGACAGCACCACATTAAGGGATAGGGGACTGACCTAATGGAGTCAGGAAAAGGAATGCATAATTTCTAGTTTCTTTATTTTAGGAGATAGAATTGCAAGGAATGGATACTGTCTTTGTACTTTCCCACTAGTTCCTTACTTTAAGCTCACACTAAACACTGATAAATATTTAGAAAAGTCTCCTAAATAGGAAAATTTAGGCTAGTATATGCCCTGTGTGCCTGAGAACCTCCAGATATATCTTGTCACAAGAAAACATAATGTTATTTGGCAAATGCTAACGTGTGTTTCCTTTGGATATTGCTTAAAGACAACTTCCTGTTTTATGTTGTTTCCATTTTCTTTTCTTTGGCTATTCTAAGAAATGTTTGATTTAAAACAAATAGACAAACAACCCATTAATGAATAGTTATGTAAATCAGTAGCAATGTTCACTTATGGTTATCATCTACTTTTGCTGAAATTATTTTTCTGGATTACACTAATCCTTCATGTATATTCATTCTAGAGACCTGACTTGTTTAACATAATAATAAAAAGTGACGTAAAACACTGACTGTGCTTACCAGGTAGGGCTTACAATAAGTGCTCTATATCTAAATTCCTTTTATCCCCTGAATAGATATAATTATTATGCTCATCATATAAATTGGAAAATGATATGCTCTTTTATTTATAACTTTATAATTTCAGGACATATAGTTCAACTATATAAGAAATATTCCAAGCTCTTATTCTTGACAATGTATATTTTAGTTGTTATGAACTTATTATTTGAGAAAATTTGATACATATTAAATTAAACATTAATATATAATTTAATCTAATAAAAATCTAATTTTTAAAAATTTAATTGTCCAATGTATTTAGTCTCCTATGTATATTTCAAACTTTTGTTAGGGAAGTGATAGGACAAAACTCATCAATTCTTTAGAATTTTCGGGAAAAATTATGCCTAACAGTTTTTAAGGCAAGTAGGAGAGACACCTCAGTAATTTCACGTGAGCTAGGTCACACGATTTTTATGAACTACATGTTTTACTCTAGTTGCTAAAAACTGACTTTCTTTTATTACTTCCTTAATAATTTTATTCATTGACTTATATTTTCCTCCATTTATTGTTTATACAATGTGTGTCCATTATACATTGTGTAAGGTCCTGATAACCTATAAAAGATCCTGACTCTGTGATATTCATAATCTGTTAGAAGCAATGTACACAATAGAACCATTTACTTAGAAAATATTTTTAGACTAAACCAAAATAAAATGCTTAAAGTACATTTTTCCAGAAATTCATAATGATCACTTTACTTTATAATATTGCTACAGTCAAATATTCTAATTGATAATCTTATAGATTTAATTTTCTGAGCCAAATAATATTCTATACTCACTATGCTAAACTCAGGGAGGATGGATAGCATGAGTAAGACTTTAATACTCTGTGGTACTGTTTCTCAAAACTGCTGACTGTGAATATGTGTCCTCTGAGTTTACATTAGGCAATTATCTATGGAAGTCAAATATCCTCAAGTAACTGGGTGAAACTGCCTTTTGATTAAGCATTTTCTTAAAAGGCGGAACAACAGCAGTCTGTTTAATTTTTAAATTATAATTACATTTTGCATTGATTCTTTCATTGAATTACTATCAAATATCTCTCTTTTCTACATCAACTTAAAGAGTTTGTATTTTGAACATTGTTCTTAGAGCAAGAAGATATGGATTTAAATCTCAGGTTTCTCATATCAATAATTGTAAAATTATTGACCTGATAAGAGACAATATAGTTTTTTTGTACACTGATTATATACCAAACATCCTAATCAGTAATTGTCAGGTCTTAATTTATTTAAATTAGTCAAGGTTACATAAATAGGTAATTGGCATTTAAAGCATAGAGTTCTCTAAAGTATGAGCTCTGAATCACCAAAAATGTATATTCATCCATCTCTGCCCTTCACTTTTTTTCTTTGTTCCTCATTCACATTAAGCATTTCTTTTGGTTGTCTCTTCAGCACCCCTATTAAAAGTCAAATCATAAAATATAGTTCTTAAAAAATAAATAAGCTCACAAAGCAGGCAAAAGATTAACCATGAATTTCACTATCAATGTTTTATAGGAAAAAAATTGTTGTTAGGTTCACTAGTATTGGATTTTATCCAAATAAATTTATATATTTAATATCAATAGAAACTCATGAAGAAATCTCCCTCACACATAAAACTGTTCCCAAAATTTGCTGTTTTATTTAGCAAATAAAATATTGGACACTTCATTAAGTTTGAATACTGACACTGAAAAAAAATTAGTTACTGTTTATCTAAAATTCAAAGTAAACTGAGCATGCTGCATTTTACTTGGCAATCCAAGAGAAAACAGTCTTTCTCTCAGAAGATTTAAGCAGTCATGATTACATATTTTAAAAGAGAAAAAATATAGTCAATATGACCTTTCATGATCAACCAATGCAAAACATTATGCTGCTTTTCACACATCAGAAACTGTCTGTGAACTGACAGAGTCTAAGACCTGATGACATTTTACATGCCAAGGAGATATGTGGACACCTTGAGGCTCTGTGAGGATAACAGCAGTGAAAGCTCCACATTGAGTGTTACATGTCAGATTTCATACTAATAACCCAAATGTAGCTGGTCTCCCAAGAGATTTTAGACAGAAGATAATGGAGGAATACAAGCTTGCAAATTTAGGTCAGCATTTTATGAGCTCATGATTAGTCTGGTGCCAGGTTTCTACACTGTAAAATATGATTTACATAATTCAGAATGTTTTTAATATTTTAGGTAAACGCTTTCTTGAATTAAGTGTACATTTCCCCACTTCTGACTCACATATGATCTTTATTATTTGGTCCTTCATCCAGAGCAATGGCTGAGTAACTAAGCCAGCTCCCTTTTCTCTGGGCCCTTTGAAGAACTTTCCAATTTTTTTTCCTGAAATCAGGTCATTTTTGCTGATTGCAAATTTCTAGTGTCTCTTGACAGTCTGAAAACTTTCTGCCTCTGTGTAATCTTTCCCTATCCCCCAGAAGTTTTACCCAGAGGCAGACACAATTTATTCTTCAATGCTTATTCAAGAAGACTTTCCATATCCTTGCCAAAAAGCAAGCCTTTGCCAAATGGAATTCCTGTGTGGAGTTCTTTCAAAATCGTGTCTCCCAACCAGAGGTACAGCCAAAGAACAATCTGGGCAGCCACATTAGCTGTCATACTTTTCATAGTGGCTGGCAGGCAGCCGAAAGCACAGTCTGCCAAAACCTCCGCTTCCATGTTAACCAGAGCACAGGTCTTCAAGGACGTTCTCTCAAGTCTCATAGCCACTTAGAAATGGCTCCAGAGGCTCTGCCAGTTTCCTGACTGAATGTAAGTTTCTACTGCTTTGAAAAAGTTTGCTAAAGGGAAACATCTGCTTCTCTGTGGGTTTTATTCAGTTTCCATTAAGGCAGTGAGGTTTTTTTGTCTTTTATGAAATGTTAGCAATTTCGACATCCGTGTTTTTAGCAGCTTCCCATATTTCAGACTTTAAACATAAATATGTTGGTATTTTATGATGTTTTTTTGAAAGCATGGGAGGTTGATCTTTTGAAAATCAGATCATCAGTGTGATATTTATTGCAGTCTAATATATATTGTATCCTCTCCATTGTTTAATTGCTTCCCTCTCCCATGATCCCCATTAGGCTTACATCATAGACGTAGCTCTATGTAGAGATGTTTAATTAACAGATACACATATCTGTCATTATTTATCTTAACTAAATACTTACTTTCTTTATAATGTATTTTGGAATGGTTTACTCATTGGCATAAACATTTGGTCCTTTGCTCTCTCATCTAAAACTTGAGACCTTGAGACTACTCAACAACCTCAAATGTGCATCCTAATTCCAAAACTCAAAGTCTCTTGTACCATTTGGGTACCTGAAATTTCTTTCTCAATAATATCGCAAGAATATTTTCTCTATAAATTGTTTGAAAAATTTTTACTCCATAAAGCAATAAATCAACAAATAACAGTAAAAGAATATCCATGGAAGATAATTAGATTTAAATCGTGAGCTTTAGAAACTAGTTATCCTTTACTAATGGAATCAAACATCTGTTTAAAAATAAATTCTTAAACTTGTTATTAGCTGGGTGTATTTTGACTATGTATATTAGGTCAGTCATACCTAAATGTAATTCTTTGCTATGTCACCTTATTTCCTTATTCGCTCTATTTCTTTAGTAAGTATTAATATCCAAATAATTTCCAGAACTACATCTGTATAGCTGTTCTCTCTCTTAAGTACATGCATCCCTATATTGGACATATCCTTATATTCACCTCTCTATTGGACATTTCTACTAAGATGTTCCATAGGAAACTTGAACTTAATGTCTTAAAATCTGGGAAAAGAATGCATTCATCATTTTATTCCTCAATTCTTTCTAGTCTCTTTCTTGTCACTGGAAGTGGTACTGCCATTCTCTAAGTAATGCATGCCAGAAATCTCCACATCGTTCTTGGCTTGTTTTTTTTTTTTTTTTTTTTTTTCTTACTTTCATCATCTAAACAATCACCAAATCCTATTAATTCTACCTTTTAAATCTCTCATCAATCTGTCTTTTTATTTACATCCTATCACTTCTCCAATTTATGCCTTGGTAATATCACTGCCAAGTCTTCAGCTGACCCTTCATACTCCAGTCAGCAAGCCAGAATGTTGCTCCTATAACATAAATATTAGTGTGACACCCCTTTGCTTTAAAATGTTAAATTCAAAGTTCTGAATAGAGTTTAAAAGACATTTATAATCTGACGCCTGTATGTCTTCTACCTCTTTGTCACTCTGACTTTTTTTTTCCCAGATATATTGAACTGCTTCTGGTCTGAGGACTTTCTTCTTGGGGCTTTGCCATATGCTGTTCTCTGGAATACACTCATTCCACACATACAGAACTAGTTCACATCCTTACTTATCCTTCTCCAGCTTGCTTTGTGCCCTAGGAAGGTTAATTTTGAGAGATACAGCTATACCTTTCATAGTTTCCAGCTTCTTGTAGAGCTCATCCAGCAGGAAACATCGACAAAAGGTTGAAGGGAGGAGAATTAGCCTAAATAGCCGTGCCCTTGGCTCTCTCTCTTCAGGGTTCTCATGGGTTGGCCGCCTCCCTTGACCTTCCATGAACTAAGATCATGGTTCTTATAAAGCTGCCCTTTCCACTTAGCCTCTGTGTCTCCAGGGTTCGTAATCTCTTCTTTCTCTTTTCCCTCTAACTTTAGGACAGTACCCTGCTTTCTCCCTTGTGGTGTCCTTATACCATACTCAAGTCATTGAAATTGCCCCTTGATTAATTTGTTCTCAAACAATGTAACGGTAGTGTTCCATCTGTCTCCTACAGAAACCTGTCTGAGACAATGATATTCATATCCATATTTGGACATACCAGTCTGGAGTTCAAAGGAAAGGCTAAAGCTAAAGATATAAATTTTGAAATTGTTGATAATATAAAAAGTGAAAGTAGATTTAATGTCACAGGATTAGAGGAGTCTCTTAGGGAGAAAAGTATAGATAAAAAAATAGCCACTAATGACTGAGCCCTGAATCCTTCTGATGCTAATATATTTAACAGAGGGTGATTGAGAGAGAGGCTGTGAAGAATAAGTTCAGTGAAAACTCAGACAAGACACCAAGAGAACAGTACTTCTTCAGTTTGTTTAATGTCTTTTTAATATCTCCCAGGGTAACTTATATTGTTGTACATCTTCCCTCAACTGCAAATTCCGCAGTGAAAGGGCCCAAATGACTGTCCAACAGTGTTGTAGATAATTGTGTAAGCCAAGACACATAAGCACACATTAGCATTTATTTGAGTAACTACTTGAAGAAAAATGCATGTTTGCACCTATGCATACACACACACACACACACACACACACACACACACACACAAACACACACACTCACTCACACACATCTTAATCAAGGGGAAAACCAATAATGTGATTAATCGTTTTTAAGAAACATTTTCTAAAGAATACATGAACGGAAGATACTCTCCTGTTTTATGTGAACACTTATCAGAGAAACTTAGTTCATTTGGTCCACATTGCCTAAACTCTGTATTTTACCATAAGGTCTCTGCTAGTCTTTTGTCTAATTAAAATACTTCATCTATTGAACTTCAGAGATTCCTGTAATCATTATTTTTTTAATAAGGTGACTATTCTTGCCACAAAATAATAAGAAAAAACAAAAGCAATAAATCTCAACAAAGCTTTGAAATCATTGTTTTTTTCCAAGGTGTCAAATACAAGAGCACTTTGTCAAACCAGGTCATCCATTATGTTATTTGAGCTTCCATTTTGCTAAAGATCTGTGCTAGATAAGTATTTTCAAGCATTTGAAATAATTTGCAGGTATGATCATTGTTCTGAGGGACATAGAAACACCATATTTCCTTTTTATAGCTAACAGCAGGGCTAATTAACTTTTCTCTATTATAACTATCACTGAAACAACAGAAGAGAGATTCAATGATTACTTCATTTCTGATTTGTTGGGAAGCAAACACTAATGAAAAGCTAACAGGTCAATTAGAAAATGAAGTAGACAGTTAATTGAAAGATATTCATAAAATTATGATTAGGGCAGTGAAAAATGAAAAAAGAAATAAATTCATACCTAGTTAGCAGGATAAAAAGATAATATTTATAACTCTAATTGCATTTTTAGAAAGGAGATCCTATTTATGATAGATAAGTTGTTTGTTTTTTCTACTAAGCTATTTGCTAGATTTGAGAGCTTGGGTTATAAAGAAAGGGATTTGATGCAGAAAAAAAGAGGAAGTAGAGAAATTGTTGGAGCCCATAAAATATCAGAAGGTTTGCACTATTTGGGATAATCTTTCTTTAACTCGAGAATCTTTAATAAATTAAATAGAATATATAAAATGTATGGTATGAGTGAATTTTTGCCTTAGTTTGTGTATATAATCATGTGAAAAAAGAGGAGTTTACCATTCAGAGTAAAATAAAGGCTTTTAATGACAATTTAGTTGTTAGAAACAATGAAAACCATGAAGACTTAAGCCTCTAAGAATTCTTAAATTTCATGGAATATTGTTTTAAATATTACAAACAATGGTATTGGCAAGTTAGAATCAGTGCTTAAGCCAAGTTTGTTTAGATTTCCTAGTGACAAGTAAATCCTAGTGGATAACAAGGTTATATAAAAAAATATAAATGAAAGTTTTTGGGCTATTGAAAATATTGGGAAGGAATAACAGCTTTCCATAAATAATAATAAAAATGATTAGTGGATGCAATTTGGTTAATTCAACGGATCTGCAGTAAGCATCCTGACAGGAACAGTATAGCAGTTGAAAACATTAATACTTGGGTCAGATCCCCACTTTGTGTACTCTCTAATCATGTGATTTGAAGGCAT
The DNA here is from genome assembly GCA_028627145.1 of Eidolon dupreanum. Taxonomy (NCBI): domain Eukaryota; kingdom Metazoa; phylum Chordata; class Mammalia; order Chiroptera; family Pteropodidae; genus Eidolon; species Eidolon dupreanum. The sequence goes on from CM053502.1 coordinate 50,457,413, forward strand.
GTCTTAAAATCTGCTCTATTTCAATTTTCCCATATTTAAAATAGGAGTAATAATAATATCAACCTTCCAGAACTGATGATAAACTTAAGATTATTGTATATGAAATAATTGTTTGAGCCAGCTTTAGCAAATCCATATTAAATATTAACTATTATTAATCATAAAAAAGTCAAATAACCCATCAGCTATCTAACCTATACTTTATTCAGAAAGAAGTAAAATCAGGGAAGTCTTTTTTAAGAAGTAAAAATGTGCTAATGTAATTTTAAAGAATGGAAGTTATGAGTCCAGATCACATCTTAAAATAAAAATATTTAAAAGAATCAAAATTATCTCCAAATTCAAAAATCATGTGTTTCATGTTGGTTAATATTTTGTGGGACAGCAGTAGTTCCTTACCATGACTATGCATTAAAATGATCTGGGGATATTGTAAAAATAGATCTATTAAATGATATAATATATAGATGGTGTCTGTGCACATTTCTTGGAATGTAGAACTACTACTGGCTGAGAAATGATGTTGCTGAGTTAATTTCTGCACTGAATGTGGGTTTGTATCAGTTTACTATTACCGTTCCCATGATTAAGATAATATGATTCTGATAATGTTGGACTTCATGGCATGATTTCATTCAACCTCTTCACCTTGCTCTTTGCCTTCTTATTTATATGAATGTTATAATAATTCTAGAATTTCTTTTATTTAAAGAGATGAAAAATTGTAGGAAGGATTTACTGTTTTAACCTTAGGTTTTCAGCCATATTCACTTAAAATCAAGAATTTAAAAGGTTGATTTGTTTTGTCAGTCTCTTGACTACGAATGAGTTTTGTAGGACATGATGTTTTTTGAAATAATTACATTTAGAATAAGTACCTCGATTTATTTTTAAATTAAGAAACTTAGAATATTGGTATTCAGAATATACACTCTGATTGATTACTGAAATGTGCTATATGCATTGCCTAAGATTTAATCAGCATATTGTTGAGAAAGATTTCATAAATATTTTAAAAATTCATATTTTTGCTGCATTTTATATCTCAAATTATATTTTTCATTCGACTATCCTATCTAACCTAATACATATTTGTAAATCTTAATTCAAACTCAATGGGTATGGATCCATACAAGCTTAAATTGCAATTTCGCACAACTGTAGTTTTAAATTACAAATCATAAATGCATTTAATGTGCTCTGCTGTCTGGAAAGTGGCTTCGAGAGCTACGTGATTAAGAGGTGGCACAAAACACTATAGGGCAAGGTGAAAACATTTGCTATCCTTTTGCATTAATAATCACTCTTAATTCCACTTTCTTATATTCTACCTCATTACATTTTTTCCTAAAAGGTATATTTTTTTGTATTTTCTGATATTTATTCTCCAAATAAAAAAAAATGTATAAATATTCTAAATGTGTGAGAAACTAACCTCTGACAAATGCAATTATAATATTATATCATTAAAACCTACTGCCGTCTTGGTAATGGTACTACTTAGAATTGACCAGTGCATCAGTATATATCCATCACCCATGTATTTTTTGATGAGTAGACATTTATTCCAGTAGGGGCACTCAGTATGTAAAAATAATTTCCTTTAGTGACCAAACAATATATCTACATTTGACTCTGTTTTATCTCCAATACTAATCTTCTGAAATTATTTAGCTCTCTTTTTTTTCTTTATTAATAGTAGAGTTAGCTTTCTAAAACATATTACAACAAGTTTTCCTGACCTTAAGAACTTGTAAAGACTCCCCATTGCTAAAGAAGACTAAACAACTAACTAAAATGCCCCTCGAAGTCTTGTATGCTCTCTCTTTGAATTACAGTTTCTTCTCATTCAAAACATTCCTCTTTTTGTTCTCTCCTCACTTTTCTGTCAGGCATGCCCCCAGCTCTGTGACTTTGTTCAGGATTTTCAATCATTTTCAAATATACTTTCTTTCCTCATCTATTTTTTTTCCTTTACCTATGCCTCTGTCAGATACTCTATTAGAAATTAAAAATTTCTGGACCCTTTGTTTCTGAGGTTTGCTTCTTTCTCTGCATCCCCACACATCACTTAGATCCTTAATATTTTATTTTGTTTGTTTCATTAATCTAATTTCCTTGTCCTCAATACATTTTAAAGTCTTTAAAGAAAGGATTCATGTCCTGTTTATCTTTGTATTTGTAAGACCTAGCACAATTTGTTTACAAATGATGTTCAAAATATGTTAAATGAAAATAAAAATAAAATGAGTAAGTGATTATTCCTCATTATTTCCTTTTGGAATGCTACAGTTTATTTGAAACTGATATGCTAAATGAAAGCCTACTAAGTCATTGATAAGTGTTTGTGTGTAAGATATTATTCTGAGTGCACTGTATATAATTTTGTATATCATTGCATAGTCTGTGATTCTTTAAATACTCAATTATCTCAGAATTTTAAGATCTTTCCTGGAAATATTAGAAAGATAATTAATTTTTACATAATATAGTACTTTCTGAAATTGCTGTTTAAAATATTTTCAAACTTAAATGTATGTTTTCATATAATTATTTTGATCAAATCTTTATTAGATTTAATTATTATAGGCATGAGCAATTTTGTCAAATTTAACAGACAACATGGTTAAATAGAAGGAAATGCTTGTTTAATCTTATTCTTTAAGTTATATTTAAACACATCAGAGGCTTGATTCTATTATATTCATAAAGAAAATGTAATAATTCTAATCTTCAAATGTCATAGAAAATTGAAGTAGAAGGATCAAGAGAAGCACATAAACATTGCCACAGCAAATAAATGAGCTGCTTTTTTATAGTATATATTTAGATATTTGATGAGTAACCCAGATTTTGAAATGTAATCCTATTAGTTGTGAACAGTTTCAAATCAAAACTTTTTTTTGTTTTATTCATTTATTTTTTTTTCTTAATATAAACTGGTGAAGAGGGATTTTCAGGAAGGATCTCTGCCAGGAAAATCATAAATACTATTTTTTCAAAGTTGATACTGTGTTAGATTTTAGATAGAAGAAAAAGTTATAATTTTCTTTTCCATCTATGAAATATTTTCAGGCCCCATTGTGTGCTCTATTCCTTAAACCAGTCCCAAAATTCCATAGACATAGAAAAGCTCTACAGCTGTTGTGTGAAACCAGTAAGTAAAGAATGAATAGAAAACATATAACACAAACTTAAAAATCACAAAAGTGATAAGCCCATGAAAAAATATAAATAAAAGGCATGATATATCTTTTTATTTCTTATTCTATTTTTAGTGTTATTACCTCACATAAGAAGATAAAAGGATTTATAAATATCAAATGTATATAGACTGACTATTTGGGATTTGGATGTAGTCTTAGAGCTGCACTGAACTCAATGGAGTTATATTTCAAAAAAATCTGTGGGTAGTTCTCAGGGTCTAACAATATGAAAAGTCCTAATATTAAGAAAATGGTTGCAATGGCCTACCTAAAAAATAAACTGTATTCCTGAATAGACTTTTGAGTATTTAATAACTTATGGAATTTCTAAAGATTGTAGATAATTACTTATTTTATTGAATCTTGAACAAGCCTACAAATGTAATATTTTTTACAGAAAAATTACCCAAATATAACATTATTATTTAAATAGATGGATTGAGATGAGCACACTAAAACACAACTTAAAGCAATGAGAAGTATAAATACTGACTGCAGCAAATAGACTAAGCTCTTATATGGCAACAGAAATAAAATACTACAAAAACTGGTAATAATACGTTTTTTTAAATATGTATATTATTTTGCATGGACAAATGATGAATAGAATATATTTTTAGTCCTATCTTATCAGTACATATACATTTACATTTTTATTCATAAGATGTTTGACATAATAATATATAATTATTTTAAAACTTTAGCATAGTGCAGTAAGACGATGTCCACATTTTTCCAGTATAAAAATATTGCTAAACTGCCTTGAGATTATGTGTTTTATCAAGAAATACCCAGCATTGGGGGAAAATATCAAGAAGATTTAGTTCTAATTCTTACTAACTAAAAATCAATTTAGTCAGAGTTCTTTATCACAATAAATAATCTAACTTTAGCTGATCTAAGATAAAAGCAATTTTTGAAGCTGATATCACAAAATTGAAATAAGCAAGAACAAAAGACAATCTACTAGAAGTTTTAGCTCAGCAGATAATCTGGCCAGGATGCTGCCATGTGGCATAGAGTAAATGTTCTTATTGCTTTATTTTTAATGACAAATAGAGTTAGCACAATGACAATTTTTTTTTTTAATTTTTTTTTTTTTATTTAGGCTAGGCAACCCTTGGTTGACCTCACAGATTGCAAGGACCTTGTCAGTTTACAATCCCCTTATTTATTATTTATTTATTTATTTATTTGCTTACCTTTTTTTTTTTAAACGCCTACAGCACCTAGTCTTCTTAGGTGGTCTCCCATCCAAGTACTAACCAGGAACTGGCCCTGCTTAGCTTCTGTGATCAAACAGGATTGGGCTTCTTCAGGGTGGCATGGTGGTAGACAATTTCTAATGCCATCAAATCCTTTGAAGAGTTGTCACAGAAGATGATTGGCAACAGTACCTTGAAGTTTTAATATCGAAGAAATCCTTAAATGTACTCGGCCTTCATTTCTCAGTGCTTCTAAAATGATTGTTTGTTTCTCTATAATAAACTACTAGATTAAGTTAAGGCTATTAATATATCTCTCCCTTAATTTGTAAATTCTTTAAGAATGATGAATTGACCTTATGCAATTTGATATCACAGCATCTAGCACAGGGACTAGATTTAAATGGGGGTGCAATAAATGCCAGATGAATTAATAAAGATGTACACACCAAGTAGGGAAGAGAATACTCCCAGAGTCTACAGTACTAGTGTTCCTATCCTCAAAAGCTTGACATATCCTAACTGGGATACTAAAATTTGCCACCAGGGTAGATTAATTAGATGATCTGAAGCTACTTTTATTTTATTAAGCTTCTTAATTCAATTCAAGAGAGAATTATTGTGTCTGTTGTATGTCAGCTGTAGTGCCAGGTACCAGCAATATAGAGATTGATAAAACCTCTTCCTTCCCTTAAGAAGCCTACATTCTAATTCAAGTGCGCTATTATCAGTTACTGAGTTCTAAATGAGATGTACTGATGCTGAATTTCTAAAGATATAGCATGGGATCTGATTTAAATAAGCACATATGATTCATATATTAAATAATATATTAGTATATTAAATCTTGAGAATCAGAGTCTTAGTCGAAGGTAGATAAGGTAGATTATAGTTATGACAAAACAATTAGTGATCTTCAAAGAGAGATAAAGAAGAAAAAGTCATCAGAGAAGAAAGCTTACAGAAAGCATCAGGGGATTTTGTGGGTGTTTGGAGATTCTTAAAATGAGTGTGAACAGAAATATTGAAAATGGTATATAATTTTTATGGGCAGGTGACCAAAGTCAAATTGGTTTCTGTAGAATTTTACTATCTACTTGTCTATATCTTTTATTCTATCTATCTATCTAATTATCTATCTATCTATCTATCTATCTATCATCTATCACCTATCTAATCTATCATCCATCTATATCAGTTGGATTAATAGCATGATAAAATAAGGAAAAGGGAACTTTTTTAAACTTACCCATGTCATCTCAAATTTGGATAATTCATCATAACTGCCATAATTTACAATATGTATTCAGAAAGGCTCCTGAATTAAGAAAGGTGACATAGGTCTCTGTCATGGAGATTGTCAGCAAGGGAGTTACGTACAGCAAAATCTGTCTTTTGTTTCTGTGTCAGAGATAAAAGAAGATTGATATTAAATCAATTGTACTATTTCAAATAAGAAGGAAAAGCACAGTGTTCACAATGAAAGAACAGCCTATGATCAAAACACACATGTAAAACAGCAGATCAATGTCCAGAATGCTATTAGATAAGGACAATTTCTGTAAAACAGAAACAGCTGCATAGTTTTGAAAGAATTTATCAGTTTTTATCTGGTTGTGAATGTAAAATAGATATAAATCTTATTATTTTGATCCTCCATATGTTAAGTATTTTTTATAATAAGAAAAACAGTCACTTTTATGGATACGACCTACTGTTATTTTCAGGAAAATTGTATACTTTTCAAAATATTGACCCAAATCTGCATCACTGAGTATGTTTGTGCATATACATACATATATACATATATATGTGTGTGTATATATATATATATATATATATATATTCAATATATGTGTGTTTTTTATAGAGTATGACCAAAACATTATGAAGCAGTAGAAAAAGCAAAACTAAAAATGACATGGGCTTATGTATGAACTTCGAACATTTATTTTCAAATAAATTAGCTCTTCCCTGCTACTGCATAAAAGTCTTTCAGATAAAATGGGTAGTAAGATGAGCAAAAGATGGGACAGATTAAGATAAGCAGGATAAATGCCAAGGAAATAATAAGAAATAAATGTTGCAAGGGCCAAGATTGAGAAATTTTACTTAGATAAAGTTTTTATTAATTCTCTTAGAAGGAGGATTTGGAACCTAATACAAAATTCAGTATATATTATCTATGTATTATTTATAATAATATATAAAGTATTTTTAGATGTTATTATATAGTTCTAATTCCATTATATATATATATTAAGAAATCTCAATTATCTGTGTTTTCTTTATAAAATCTGAGTCAAAAAAATTCTAGGCATATTATTAAATCAAACTCTAGACCGAATGGACTTCATGTTAATATTCAGTGAATATATTTTCACTCAAATTTGGGAGTCCATTATAAAATCTTGCCTTCAAAAAATTTATCACTTTCTTACAGAGACATTCTAAATTTCCGGACTGTGCCAAATAAATTTAAATTATTTTTATATAACAAGCATAGAAAACATTCTCTATATAAAAAAAAACAACTATTCTTTCATGCTGAATTTAATTTGCTTACATCTTGCCAAATAAAAGATAGTTTAAGAGTCAACAAATGAATTTAAAGATATAATCCCTGAAAAGTGATCAGAGCTGGTAAATTAAGGTAACCATAACTATTCTCAATAAATGAATTATGCTAGACCATCAGCTATATGAATTTCTAGATTTCAGATACAACTTCTAATAATTAGTAATTTACAATATATTATAAAGTTAATCCCGATGTGGTAATAATTCAGTTCAAACACTAGGTGCTTAAAAGAAATACATGTTGAAGTATCTATATACCCTATTAGAGTTTCATTTTTTTTAAATAAAATATGATAAGGAAACAATTGGAACACAATCAGTAATTAAAAGGAAACACAGAGAAGTTTTAGTCATTTGCTAACATGTTTTCCAATGTAAAAAAAAAGTAATTTTAATTTTAAAAAAGTTAAATAGTTTTATAACATCTTTCCAAGAGAAATGGGTTTGTTTTAAAATGCAACTTTTAAATTCAAAGATAAGGGGAGATGTGTTTTTTAAACATCTAGGACTTTACATAAACCATCAAATGGAGCAGGAGGAAGAGAAAGAAAACAGAAGGTTAGCCACGTTCATACAGTGGAAAGATCCTCTATTTTTCTCTTACCATTCTGTCAGCACAGGTGTAATGCTAGAGTTCATCTAAATGTGTCTGCAGTTCTCTGCACCTGTGGATCACCATCAGGCCAATAATAAAAATGCCTTCCCCACAGTTTTACTTGAAGATGTTGCAATTTATTCAGACTTAATTGAGGTAAAAGAGAAAAGCCTCTGGGATATTCTGCTCCTAAAAATCAAACTTTTCTTTTTCACCTCAACAACTGACTTCTTCCATAGTTGATATAAAAGAAAAGGTGAAATTTTAGGACTCATGGGTGCCTTTATTTAGCCATAATAACATCTGAGTTCTATAAGCAGGTTAAATAACAGTTAAGTAGCTTGAAGACATGTTGTTTTTCAATCACAGTGCTGTCACTCTATATCTGTGATATCTAGATACAAGAAATAAAATATTCTTAGTTGGTGCTAAGCAAAACGCTTCAGTTATAAAGTGGTTGAATAAATCTCATCATTATGCAAGAGAATAGAACTAAAGAACTTGGAGATTATGTTTGAGACACTATGACACTAAAATAGTGCAAAAGGTCATGACAGGCTGATCAACAATGTAATTCTATGATACAATACACCCTGTTAATATCAAAGCTACATCTCTGAATATTCATTATAAATAACACACTGTGATTCTCTATTTTCTCTATGGAAGATTAAAAGTTTAGATCTATATCTTATAAAGAAGATTGACAAGCATTAAAGAGAGTGCCAAAATAATATTTACTGGATTATGAAATGATATATTTTATAGACATTTTTTCAGTTGTAGAATTTATTGTAACACATTTTTTGCCTGTAATGAGCAAAAGCCATGATAACACCATGATTAAATTAGGGGTAATATCAAAATGATATGTGGGACAGCAGCAAAACTTATCATAGTATATACTTTCAAGTATATATTGAAGATGTCATAATTGATCTGTGAAACTGTCATGTGTGTATGGCAGAAGATGACTTATAATAACTCTGCTTGGCCAGTAGTGCTAAAATTACATGTTACACATGTATATATTAAAAATATGTATGGAAACCCACTTACTGTATATGTTACAGACAAACATACATAATGCATATAACATATAAGCAATTTTACATTTATAAATTATATATATACACATATATATATATATACACTCAGAGAGGCATACTTATTTCTAATAATCATACCTTTACATAGACTGTAAACATTCCTAAAGCTTAAATCATATTCATTCACCCTGTAACAGAGTATTTATGGCTTACAAAGTGCTCCATAAACATGTGACTAATTACTCTATTTATTAACTATTAAATAAACATCTACTTAATGCCAGGCACTGGTAATACCATGGTGAGCACAATAGACATGGCTCAAGAATGATATGATACTAGTCTACGGCCATACCACCTTGAACAAGCCTGATCCCATCTAATCTCAGAAGCTAAGCAGGGTGGGGGCCGGTTAGTACTTGGATGAGAGACCACCTAATAAGACCAGGTGTAGACATAAAAAATAAAAAATAAGGGATTGTAAACTGACAAGGTCCTTTCAATCTGTGAGGTCAACCAATGGTTGCATCATCTAAAAAAAAAAAAAGATGCTAAAATGTTTAAGAATCTGTGTAAGCAAAATATCTGACTCTGGTGGTCATTCATAAAAGTCTTCCCTGAGGAAGTGAGTTTTGAGTTACAAAATCAATTTTACATAAAACTTAATTTTGTAAAAATTATGGGAGCATGTCAAAAAGACTTGAAACAAAAAAATGGCTTCCTTGAGTACCTGTGACTTTAACAGATTTAAATCCATCTTACGAAATAAGCATTACATTAGATTAACTCTGCATAAAGTCTTTGTTCTACTAGTTTGCAATACTGAAAATATGTATTAGTTTGTGCAATGCATATACAAAGAGTTTTTCTTTGACTTTTAGTATAGAGCTATTTTAGTTTCTAAAAGGTACATAGAGACATATTGTGGATATGTTCACTCACATGTGAGAGGCCACCTGCTTGCTGTTGTCTCTGTCTAGTGGTCAGGGTCTAAGCTGAAGTTACTCTCATATATCTTCTAACAGCATTTTTTCTCAACTTGCATGGGGCCTTTCCTTCTCAGGTCACCACAGAGCAACCGCTTTGGGGTCCTACTATTATACTTTCTCCCTATATGCCCAGTTTAGAACTCTGAGAGGCAGTAAGCATTGCTTAATATTGGTAGACTGACTTCATTACAAAAACATATCTTCTCATTTGATCAAAAGAATGGTAAAAGATGAGAATTAAATGATACAATTAAAGTGCTAAGATAATCTGAGTGCACATGTAATCTAATAGCTGGCGTAAAATCAACATTAAAATAAAGCATTAATTTTATTATTAAATAAAACAATAAAAAGTCTTATAAAATACAATTGCTCTATAACTTTCCTTGTAATTCCAAAATATACTAACAAAACCCTTAGTGTATAGCTCCTTGATTAACCAAATATATGTTGTAAGTCTCAGTAATTGACAATCCACAAAAATGCATGCATATTCATAAAATAAATTCACCAAACATAAGAGTCTGACTGACTGTCTCTTAACTGTCTACGTTTTTGTAACACTTTTAAAGATTATAAGCAATTATTTATGTCTGTTTTCATATATATTTTTTCTCTAGCCTATAAGTACCATGAAGACAGCAAACTTATCCTGTATTTAGCTCAGTGCTGGAAAATAGTAATAATGATGATAATAACTGGCATGTTCTGAGTCCTAACTACCTTTTAGGCACATTGTAAGAAATTTTCATGTATTAACACATTATCTTTTAATGTGCTATAAACTTGGTTACAGCTCCAAATAAGATGGAGTAAGCACAGTCCACCCTGTCTCCTGACTAAATGAAGCTCTGAAGCCTGAACAGAATTCATGAGCTCTTTGAGGAATTATATATATATATAAAATGAATATTAACACTCAGAGCAGGAAAGAAGATGAAAATTTGAGTGAAAACGGAAAGTGGTGACTTTACCACATTTTACCCCTTTGTATTTCATGGCTTGGAATCCACACAGATTGACTGAAATGCTCTAAACCCAGATGTAAGTATGAGCATTGAGAGAGAGCAAATCAGCAGAATCTAGTCTTCTCACTATTAAAAGATTTGATTTTGTACTTAAAAACTTTCTAAAAAATAAATGTATAAGCCTAATGTTAACTGATTTGATAAATTCTATCAAATATTTTTTAAAAATGTAGCACTGGTCTGCATAATCTTTTTCATAAAACAGAAGAAGGCAACACTACTCAACTTATTTGTGAAGCCAGTATTACTTTGTTATCAAAACTAGATAAAGACACTAAACAAACAAACAAACAAACAAACAAAAAACTACAGACCAATAAAAATACAGTCATGAAATCTTAACAAAATATTAGAAAATTGAATCTAACAATATATTTTTTTAAATAACACATTATGGCCACGTGAGGTTTAGCCCAGGACTTACAAACTGACTTAATATGGAAAAACTCCATCAGTGTAATTTGTCATAGCAAAAGAGTAAATATACTAAAATACTAAAGAAGAAAAATTGCATAACCTTAGCAGTCAATTGAGAAAAAAATATCTGACAATAGTCAACCTCTATTTATGGTAAAAACTAGTAAACTCAGTAAACTTGGAATAGAAAGAAACTTTTCAATTTAAATAAAGGCATTTACAAAAAACCTACAAATAACATCATATATAAAAGTAAATTTTTCCCTAGAAAATTAAGAACAATTCAAGGATATTTAATTTCTCCTATTCAAAAACATACTAGCAATCATAGCCAGTGGAAGAAAAAAAGGCAAAAAACTTAGAAAAAATTAAAATATTTCTATGCATAGATGACTTGATGTCTACATAGAAAATCTCAAGTAATAAAAATAACAAAACACCCTTAAATTAACAAGTGAATTCAGTAAGTTTCCAAGACATAAGTTCAACATTAAACATCAGTTGTATTTCTATGTACTATTAATAAACTATGTGCTATATACTATTATATGGTATGTTATTAATGGATTGGAAACTAAAACTAATAAATAATAGCATTTACGGTAACTCCAGAAATAAAATGCTTAGGTGTAAGTCTAACAGAGCATTTATATTATCTGTATTCTGTAAGATACAAAAGCTATTAAAAAAAATACTGAAATAAATGAAGAGATATACTATGTTCATAAATTGGAAGATTCAACATAGTAAATATTAATTAAACTTATAGTTATGTATAAATTTAATGCAATTAAAATTAAAACCACTGCAGTGTTTTCTTCTTCGCTATGGACAAACTTATTCTAAAATTTACATAGAAAAACAAAGTATCTAGCATGCCTAAAATATTTGAAGAAAAAGAAAAAAAAAGAAAATGGACAGATTACCAGCAGTTGATTTTATAAGATTGCATTTATTAAGATAGTATGTTTTTAAAATAGTGCAGTATTGACATATAGATCAATAAAACAGAATAAAGAGTCCAGAAATCAACTCATACAAATATGACCAATCTACATTTTGACAAAAGTGCTCAGACTATATAGTAGAAAAAGTATAGTCTTTCAAAAAAATAATATATGAATAACTAAAATTGATATGCAAAATTATAAGCCTCAACTTAATCCTCACGAATTCTTATAACCTATAAAAATTAAATCTAAAGAAATTACATATCTAAATGTAAAATGTAAAATTCTAAATGTTTGAAGAAAATATAAAAGAAAAGTCTACACATGACATTATAAACATAATCCATAAAAGCAAATATTGATAAATAAACTTTATCAAAATTAAAATTTTAACTCTGAGAAAGGCATTATTAAAAGAATGAAAAGACAAGTTACGGCATAGGAGAAAAACATTTCTAAATTACTTAATCAAAAATAAACCTGTATCTGAATATATAACAACTCTCAAAAATCAACACTAATTGACAAACTAATTTTAAAGTTTATAGGAGGATGAAAAAGACCCAGAATAACCAACTGAATATTGAAGGTTAAAAACAAAGTTGGAGATCTGACACTATCTGACTTCAAGACCCACTACAAAATAACAAGAATCAAGACAGTGTGATATTGGTAAAGGAATATACAAATAGATCAATAAAAAAGAGAATAAAGAGCCAACAGAAATTTAGTTAAGTGATGTTTGACAAATGAGCAAAAGCAATACAATGGAGAAAAGACAGTCTTTTTAACAAATAGTGCTGAAACAACTGTACATCCACATGCAAGAAGAAGAAGAAGAAGAAGAAGAAGAAGAAGAAGAAGAAGAAGAAGAAGAAGAAGAAGAAGAAAGAACCTAGACATAAACCTTATTCCTCCACAAGAATTAATTTAGAATGGATCACAGACCTAAATGTAAAATGCAAACATAAAATTCCTAGATGATAACATAAAAGAAAACCTAGATGATCTTGGGTATGGCAATAACTTTTTAGATAAAACACCAAAGGCACACTTCATGAAAGAAATAATTGAAAATTTACACTTCATTAAAACTAAAAAGAAATCTACTCTGTAAAAGACAATGTCAAGAAAATGAGAAGACAAATTACATATTGGGAAAAACTGTTTGCAAAAGACAGATCTAATAAAAAACTGTTAGCCAAAATACACAAAGAACTCTTAAAACTCAACAATAAGAAAAATAACAACTCAATTAAAAAAATGGGTGAAAGAGCCAAATAGACACCTAATCAAAGAAGATTTACATATGACAATGAACATATGAAAATACATTCCATATCATATACCATTTGGGAATTGCAACTTAAAACAACAATAAGATACTACTATACACCTATTAGAATGGACAAAATCCAAAACACTGACAACACCAAATGCTAGAGAGAGGATGTGGAGGAATAGGACATGATATAGCCACTTTGGAAGACATTCTGGTGAGAATATGACATGATACAGCCACTTTGAAGACAGTCTGGCCATTTATTTCAAAACTGAACATACGCTTAACATAAAATCCAGTAATCGTGTTTCTTGGTAATTACCCAAATGAATTGAAAACTTATGTCCATATAAAAACCTACACACGGGCGTTTATAGCAACTTTAAATATAATATTCATAACTTGGAAACAATGGAGTTATCTTTCAGTAGGTGATTGGGTACATAAACTGGTTCATCCAAACAATGGAATTTGTATTATTCAACGCTAAAAAGAAAGAAGCTATCAAGACATAAAAGGACATGGGGGAAATTTAAATGGATATTACTAAGTGAAAGAAATCAGTCTGTAAAGGCTACATACTGTATGGTTCTAACTTTATGGCATTCTGGAAAAGGAAAACTATGGAATCATTAGAAGATTAGTGGTTGTCAGAGGTTATTGGAGAGAAAAGGATGAATAGATGAAACATAGAGGATTTTTAGGGCAGTGAAAATATTCTGTCTAATATCACAACGGTGGATACATGTCATTATACACTTGCCAAAACCTATAGAATGTGCAACACAAAAATAAATTCTAGGGTTATTGGACTATGAGTAATAATGCTGTGTCTATGTAGATTCACCAATTGTAATAAATGTACACTGAAGTGGGGGATGTGGTATATGTGAATTCACCCAATTTTTCTGTGAACTTCAAACTGCTCTAAAAATAGTTTATCTATTAAAAAAATAAACTCAGCAATAAAAAATATTGAACTCAACTAAAAATGACCAATAAACTTGAATAGACACTTCACCAAAGGGAATATATGGATAATAAATAAGTGCATAAAAAGATGTTCAACATCATTGGTGACTAGGTCAATGCCAATTCAACCATGATGAGATATCACTATACATATTAGAATGGCAAATATATATAATTATACACAATACCAAGTGTCAACAAGAGTGGAAAGCAACTTTCTCATAGATTGCAAAATGACACAGCCTCTCTGGAAAGCAGTATGCCACGTTTAATAAACATACTATACGATCTATCCTTCTCACTCTTAGATATATTTATCCTGGAGAAATAAAACATAAAACTAAAAATATGTTTATCCAAAAACCTAAAAACCACCTAAAGATAGAAATAAATAAAATGTCCTTCAATGACCTAATAGATTTAAGGAAGACTATGGTACATTTAAACTATGGAAAACTACTCATTGATTTTTAAAAATGATCTTTTGAGGCACCCAACTTATATGAAACTCAAAGGCTATGTGCTAAGTGAAAATGCCAGTATCAAAAGTGTATATTTTGTATTAGTCCATTTGCATAATGTCCTCAAAAAGATAAGGTTAGAAAAAAGATTAGTGATTGCTAGGAGTTAGTTGTGGAGGAAAGGTATGAAAACAAAGGGTGTTTTGAAGTTATGGAATTGAACTACATACCGGTTTTCATGGTGGTTGTATATGTATTAAAATTTCTAGAACTATATACCAAAAAGGTATAGTTTATCATATATAAGTTTAAAAATAAAGTACAAGTCTATAAATTTGATGAAATTATTATTCTCATTTTGTGATTTAGAAACAAACCCAATAAAGTTAGATAATTTTCCCAAGGACACAGAACTCATAAACTTTCAAGTCAGGAATCAATGTGAGACAGTCAGACTCCAAGGCTTATATTCATGTGGTAGAAAGAAGTTTCATAAATTATTGTTGAATTAGTGCATCAGTCAATGAAGGAAGTGATGAATCAGAAGTCTAATTACTTTGGAATTTCTTGGCAGCATGTTCATTTAGCTAGCAGAAATCCTTTCAAGGATCTCAGTTAAATAAGTCAATAGATTCAGGTGAAGCAAGACCTTTGGTCATTTCTAAAACCTCAAATCCTGACACAATAGCAATAATGGTACTAGTAAAAGTAGAGAGAGTTTGGAGATACCCAAACTTATCCTGTGACTCCTACAGGCATTTCAAGCCCCCTTAAGCTCTGCCTGGGGGAATGAAGGAATGTGCCACTAGAGCTCATACCTGTCAATCATTCAGTCATTAGTCAATGAGATCTGTGAATTTAAATATGCAAGCTGCACACAGATAGTTTTAAGAGATAGTGTTTTCAAATTTACACACACACACACATATATATATATATATATATATATATATATAATCAATCCTATTCTACATGATTTGTTCTAGATCATAAAAAATAGTTTCAAAAGACTTCATAAATATAGAATTATTTAAATTATTCTTAAAAAGTAATATAGCATTAATGAATTAAAGTTCAATCCCTCTTTTGAATATAGATTTTTAATTTATAAATAAAATAATGAGATTCAAATTGAGGGGTGTATTAAAATAATTTCAACTTAAAAATTATGGATATCACCACATTTATTGGGCAAAAGGTGAAAATAAATAGATAATGGCAATTGATACAAAATAAAAAGTTTTTAATATAATTATTTAAGCTAATGAAGCATTCAGATATCTTAATTAAAATACTCTTTCAATGTTAGATATAGAAAGATTTCCTACAATATGATTAAGAATATCTCAAAAATAACATATGAGCGCCGAGCTGATCAAGAAGGGAAGGCTTCAGTGGTGAGATGCCTAGTTGAAAAAAAATGCATGAGGAGCCAATTTGAGAATAAAACGTCAGGTACCAACTTTATTGCGGGAAGCGTGGGCTTCTGCACTAGGAGACCAAATGGGCTTTATATATGTCAGAGAACAATAGTAACATTCTGCCACACATGCGTGATAATAAATAAGCTGAGTCATACTTGCACAACTTAGGTGCAGTCCCCTTACTACATTAATATAACATTTTATATCCAGAGTCCTATCCTTAGTCGCAAGCCTGGATCACAGCCAGACCTGGGACCCACATAGCATATGTCATACATTGCTCCATAAACTCTGGTTTCCATTTCTGTTTTCTAGCACTTCAGTCTTATTCCTAATTCAAAGCCTTGCATTTATTTCTTCCACTTGTTTCTAATGACAGTCTTTTTCTAAATGCAAGTTAGAGCTCAAGTACCAGCGAATAATGGGCGTTTACTTTTTTTTATTTTTATTTTTTTGTCTGGTAATATTTGATTTTTCAATTTGGAAAAAAAATCTCATATTGTATAAATTTTGATTGGTGACTAGGTTCTAAGGCATAAATGGAAGGGTGTGAGAAATGCCAAATATTCATTCTTGCTTCATGATAACCAGTGGATGGGCACTGAACTTAAACTGCAAAACCAGATGCTTTCATCTAAGACTCTGAGTCTGAAGGTGTTCCATAAAGATGCAGGAATAATTAGATATTATTTATTGCAGTGTCAGTGGTGCACATATGGAAAAATCATCCAGCAGCCACGCTACCAGTAGTACCTACTAGCTATGGATAGTTATACAGGTGTGACTTGAGCAATGTTTCCTGCTTTCTAGTCTATTTCATTTTATCATTCTTCAAGACTGGTTCTTTAGAATTCTTATGAGTTCTCTTAGCTTTCCAAATACAATCCTTTTTTTTTTTTTTTTTTGAATAAAGTTCTCCAACGCTAGTTGCTGTTGCTAGGTTCCTAGGATCCTCAAAGTTGCAGTCATCACCAAAGAAGCACTTCTGATTATTCTATTGAAAAAATTCACTTTCCCGTAATATTGTTCAGAGGCTGCTTCTTCTTCCTTCTTTTCCTCTCCTTCCTCTCCTCCTTTACCTTCTTCTAATTTTATCTATATGGAATGATCTTATTTATATAATTGTTATGGACAATCTTTCCCCTTCTGATTATCTGCAATATAGTCTCTCTAATTATATATCGATTCCACCCACAGAGTAAAAAGCTTAACTATTTTGTAACCCATACATCATTGGCCCCCTATATGAGTGTCAGGTCCACAATAAACTCACAATAAATATTTACTGAAGGAATAGATACTATTTGTGAACTATTTTTGCACATACCTTGTGCATAAAAATTGTCTATAAGTTATAACAATATTATTAAAGAAGACAGGAATAAGTGACAAAATTATAAGCTTCCTCAGTGGGAAGACTTAACATTTTCCAATTATCCTAATACATGAATTCATAGGTTTAAGTCCCATATAATTAAAAACGAGAAAATTAGGGAAATAGTAACTAAATTAATAAAAAGAGAAAAATATTCAAGAACTTTCCCTTTCCCCTGCCAGATTAATACCAATAGTCAAAACAGCAATAAGCAAAACAATGTTCTCCTTGAACAATACTAGATGAATAAAAGAATAGAATAAAATCTAAAGAAAACACATGTATAATTATTTTAATTTTTGATAAAAGAAAAATTCAAATGCTGATGGTATACTAAACTATATTTTTGGAAAAATAAAATTCAGCTGTATTAGACTCAAAAGTATATAAAAATAAAATTGTAAAATAAACAGAAAGAAACATCAATTGATGCTCATCTGATCTCAGGAAAACCAAGTGATTTCTAAACAGAAAAGGAGAAGAAAAATATGAAGTAAGCGATTGGTAGATTTAACTAGAATAAAAGAAAATACATACCATGTAAAAATGATAAGAGAAACTAAAGATACAGAAAAATAACATAGTTGCAGAATGTTTATTATTATAATAAAAGTAATAGTAATATCTAGTGCTTGCCAGTTAAAAAAATAATTTGATGAAATTGTTTAGCAAGAATCAATTCATAAACATAAAATAAATTGATTACAGATAAATATGTTCAGCCCTTCTAGTCTTCGAAGAAGTTAATGAGGTATTGTATGTGTTATATTTAACAAAGTTAGAAAAACATACAATGTTATTGGATTGAATCATGCTAACTGCCTTTGATGTGAGTCTAAATTAGTTTTGATACTGGGATCTTCATATGTTCCAAACTATTTCTATCATGCATTGTCAATTCTCTTTTCTGAAAGGAAATTTGAAAAAAAAATCAAAATCAATATTTTTGAATAACATTTAAGTATTAATTATAAGAAAATGATCAGAGATCTACACAAAGTCATGTACAATTATACCACTTTGTATTTATATTAGTATTATATCATTACTTAGTAAAAAATTAACTAAGTTATTTTTATAGAAAGATATATGAAGTCACTAAAGTATCACACACTTTAAAACACTATTTCATTCTGAAGGGATATATTATTAAATGCAAATATACAAGTTAAAAGAATATATAATTAATATTAAACATAAATATGTTAGGTAGGTAGAAAAAAATTAATAAATATTAAAAGGTCGATTAATTGATAGATAAAATAAAATTATAATAAGAAAAAAGATTATTCATGAGAGAGATGAAACTTGAGGAAACATATACTAAAGCTAATATCATACATTAAACTGATTTTGTTTAATATGGGTATTGATTACAGTTACTTACATATTCTGCTTGATGTATATTTTATACTTTCTAATGAATAAAAATTGCTTTTAATGAGAAAGAAAAATTAATAGCACAAGAAGCAATAGTGCTGCAAAATTGTCTGGGTAACTAAATATATAATAATGGAGTACGTAAATAAACATTTTTCTTGGAAGTATGTACAAGGAATTTAAATGTGATTATCTTTGGGACAGTAGAGGAGTGTTGGGTGAAAGTTGCAATGGAGAATTTTTTGATCGGTTTTACACTATACTCCGAATTTCTTTAAAAATCATATACATAGTATACTTTTATTCTTTCAATGGTATGAAAATTCCTGTTCTTCTAGATTTTAAAGATTATAAATGGTGTTAATAAAAAACACATAGTTAAGCAAGTGGCCTACATTTACACTCCTTAGGTCATGTAAAAACATTCCTTTTTTTATTCCACTTTGGAAAGTCATGTCAGTTGAGGGCAGATTAAAATGACCCATAACTTATTTAACTCACAATTTTCATACATCCTTCAACCATATACTAAAATATTGACTAACTCTTAATTTGATTCTTTACTCAGTATGTTCTTAGACATTTTTATTTTTAAAAAGAATCAACAATCCATGCAAAATTTTGACACAGGAATATTTTTAATGGAAAAAATGGACCTTCCACTTCTACAATTGTCTCCAGAGATTTAGCCTGGTTCAAGTTGTGGAGCAAGATGGAAGCAGCATTCTCAAAGATAAAAGTATCGAAGCAGAAGAAATTTTTCCTTTTCATAGTTATCCCCCTCCAATATTAAAAATAACCATTAATTGGAGAAGATATTATAGTGATATGATTAAATGATAGCTTTAATCTTAACTACATTAAAATAGTTGGCTTCTTTCACTATTTTTTATTTGATTTCTTACTTTTTTTCTTTTTCATTCTCCTCCTTATCTCCTATTTACTTCTCCACTGCCCTTCCTTTTATCCTTCCTCTTCTCCTCCTCCATCTTAATTCTCCTACTTTACTTTTTCCTCCTGTTCTTTTTCCTCTTTCTTCAGTGTTGTCCATGGCTATAGGCTTCTGATTATGATATACAAAATTGTTATGTGTTAAAAATAGCTTTTGATTTTAAAACTGTTAAATTTGGACGGTAAAATTAAATATTTGCTTGTTGAGAAACCTAAATTAATTATATTGCATTGTCTTATCAACGTTCTCCTTTTGTAATATTAAGTGCATGCACACACACACACACATACATACATACATGAAAGAAAGAAAATAAATTCTCTTACAACAAAACATCAAATAATAAATCTTGAATGATGATAGATTTTGGAAGTTATCAATGGAAGCTAAAAGTAATAAGTAAATGTTTGATTAGGAACAAATTAATTACATAGCCCTGCAAGTAATTAATAAGTAATTTCCCCACAAACTATTTACTAATTACAAAAAGAAAAATGGAGATTTTATAAAGGAGTAACCTAGACATTGCCATCTTAATCAAGTAACCAAAATAATCATCACAAACATTGGTACAAATCACGTCCTCCCCACTCCATACAATGCTCTGAGAAAGACATCCCCATTTCTGTAGTACATTTACCAAATACATATAACCTGCATGTAATCATGAGGAAACATCACACAAACCCAAAGTTAGGGCATTTATAGAATAAGTGGCCTGCATTCTTTTAAAAAAAAGTCAAGATCGAGAAAGAGACAGAAGTGCAGAGAAATTGTATGAGAGTAAAGGAATAGACATGAAAATTAAATGCAGTGACAGATTCTAAATTTAATACTGAAAACAAAAATATCTATAAAAGGACATTATTAAAACAATTGATTAAAATTGAATACAGTGGTGGATTAGATAACCATATTTTAGCAATGTTAAATTTCCTGCTTGTGATCATTATATAATGATATGTGAAATAATGAAAAATTTACAACATGGCAAAAGCAGTCATAAGAGGAAAGTTCATATCATTAAAGGCTTATCTCCAAAAACAAGAATGAACCTAAATAAACAACCTAACACTTCATATTAAAAAAACTAAAAAAGAAAAAACAAATGAAGCCTAAAGTCAGCAGAAAGAAAGAAATAATCAAAATTAGAGCAGAAATAAATGGAATTGAAAACAAACGAAAATAAAACAATAGAAAAAAATAAATGCAACAAAGAGCTAGTTCTTTGAGGATACTAAAATTGACAAATTCCTGGCTAGATTCACTAAAGAAAAAAGAGAAAGAATACAAATAAACAAAATCAGGAATGAAAGAGGGGAAATTACTACATACAACACAGAAATACAAAAGATTATACAAGAATATTATGAAAAAGTATGTAACATCAAATTTAATAACTTAGAAGAAACGGATCAGTACTTAGAAAAATACAACCTTCCTAGACTGAATCGAGAACTGGAAAATCTAAATAGACTATTCAGCAGTATGAAAATTGAAACAATCATTAAAAACCTACCAAAAAGTAAAAGTCTAGGACCAGATGGCTTTACCAGTGAATTCTACCAACATTCGAAGATTTAATACCTATTCTCCTCAAACTCTTCCAAAAACTGAAGAGGAGGCAATACTTCCCAAATCATCTTATCATCCTAATACCAAAACCTGGTAAAGATAACACACAAAAAAGAAAACTACAGACCAATATCTCTCATGAACACAGATGCAAAAATACTAAATAAGGTACTAGCGAACTGAATACAGCAACATATGAAAAAGATTATACACCACAATCAAGTGGGCTTTATCCTAGGGGCACAGGGATGGTTTTAACATACACAAATCGATTAATGTGATGCACCACATAAACAAATTAAAAAATAAGAATCATATGATCATATCAACAGATGCAGAAAAATCCTTTGACAAGATACAGCATCCATTTATGATCAAAACACTTAACAAAATCAGTATAAAAGGAAAGTACTTTAACATAATTAAGGCCATCTATGACAAACCTTTTCCTCTAAGATCAGGAACAAGGCAAAGTTGTCCATTATTGCCACTGTTATTCAATATAACATTGGAGGTCCTAGTGAGTGCAATCAGACAAGAGAAAGATATAAAAGGCATCCAAATAGGAAATGAAGAGGTCAAACTGTCACTATGTGTGGATGACACAATTCTCTATATAAAAAACCCTAAAGATTCCACTAGAACACCACAAGAAACAATAAACAAATATAGTAAAGTTTCTGGATTACAAAATCGATGTTCAAAAACCCATAGTATTCCTATACTCTAATAATGAAGTGTCAGAAAAAGAAGTTGAAAAAATACTTCCTTTTGCAATTGCAACAAAAAGAACAAAATGCCTAGGAATAAATTTAATGAAACATGTAAAGGACCTATGTAATAAAAACTACGAGACCCTATTAAAAGAAATCAAAGAAGATAAAAAGAAACGGAAAGATATTCTGTGTTCTTGGATTGGAAGAATTAACACAGTTCAAATGATCATATCACTTAAAGCATTATACAGAATTCATGCAATCCTCATCAAAATTCCACTGACATTTTTTAAAGAAATAGAACAAAAAATAATCAGATTTGTATGGAAGTACAAAAGAATCCGAATTGCCAAGCCATCCTGAGAAAAAAGAATGAGGCTGGAGGAATCACTCTGCCTGACTTCAAATTATACTACGATATTTGATTTATGACAGTACTCAAAACAGCATGGTATTGGCAGAAAAACAAATACACGGACCAGTGAAACAGAATCGAGAGTCCAGAAATAAACATATTTATATAGGTAAATAATTTTTGACAAAAAGCCAAAAACATACAGTGGAGAAAGAAAAGCCTCTTCAATAAATGGTGCTGGGAAAACTGGAAAGCCACTTGCAAAAGAATGAAGCTAGACTGTTGTCTATCACCACACACCAAAATTAACTCAAAATGGATTAAGGACCTGAATATATGACCTGAAACAATAAAATGCATAGAAGAAAACATAGGACCTAAACTCAAGGACCTTAGACTCAAAGAGGATTTTATGAATTTGATCTCAAAGGCAAGAGAAATAAAAGCAAAAATAAGTGAATGGGACTATATCAAACTAAAAAGCTTCTGCTCAGCAAAAGAAACTGTCAGCAAGATGAAGAGACAACCATCTGAATGGGAAAATATATTTGCGAGCAACGTCTTCGATAAGGGCCTAATATCTAAAATATACAAAGAACTCATAGGACTCATTAACAACAAAAACTACAAATGATCCAATCAAAATAAGGCAGGGGACCTGAACAGACACTTCTGCCTAGAGGACATACAAATGGTCAACAAATAGATGAAAAGATACTCAACATCACTAGCTATTAGGGCAATGGAAATCAAAACCACAATGAGATACCATCTCACACCTGTTAGAATAGCTTTCATCAACAGGACAAGTAATAACAAATGTTGGCTAGGATACAGAGAAAAAGGAACCCTCATACACTGCTGGTAGGACTGCAAATTGGTACAGCCACTATGGAAAACAGTATGGAGATTCCTCAAAAAACTAAGAATTGATCTACCATATGATCCAGCAATCCCTCTACTGGGTATTTACTCCAAAGACTTGAAAACCCATATCCGAAAAGATATTTGCATGCCGATATTCATAGCAGCATTATTCACAGTGGCCAGGACATGGAATCAACCAAAGTGTCCTATGATAGATGATTGGCTAAAGAAGCTGATGTACATATATGCAATGGAATACTACTCAGCCATAAGAAGAAATGAATACTACCATTTGTGACAACATGGATAGATCTCGAGATAATCATGCTAAGTGAAATAAGCCAGACAGAAAAAGTTGAAAATCACATGATATCACTTATATGTGGGATATAAACCTAAAAGCAACAAACGAACAGGACAACCAAACAGCGACTCATGGACATGGACTACAGACTAGTGGTTACCAGAGGGTAGGGAGTGGTTGGAGAGGGGAGGTAGATGAGGTAAAATAGGTCAAATATGTGGTGACAGAAAGAAATCTAATTATGGGAGGTGAATACACTGTAAATATATATACGCCTTACTGTTAAAGTGTACAGATGAAACATTGGATTTCCTTAACCAATATTGCCATAAATTAATTAATTAATTTAAAAAATATAGAGTAGTTCTTTTATCTTTAAACTTTTATATACATTTGATGTTATAACATAATAAAAATTTTTCTAAAGTGGCATATTATAACTTTGTTTTCCTAGAGAAAATGATGGCTAAACTTTAATATTATCGCTTTCTAATATGAAAAAATATTTGCTTTTAAATTGAGGATTCCATCTTTAAAAATAACAACCACAGGCAAAATTTTTTTTCATTAATCCAAAAATTCAGTTGAGGTCCTTAACAAATCAAATCTCAGAAAAGAACATCATTTAATGTTTATATTGTGACTTATTTCAAAACTGTCTTAAAAAATGTTATTTTATTTAATAAAAAAAAACTTTAAATTTAGTCAGAAAGTCTAGCATAAAATAAGTAAATAAATAAAATGATTTAAAATAAATGCTTTCATCAAAACAAATCAAAAATAGTTTTGTAGTCTGTAGGAATTTAAAATAAAAATTGCATTCATTATTTAGTTACAGATCTCATTTATTATTATCAATGGATATTTTTTCTTTAAGGAAATAGGCTAGGATTTTAGGAGATAAACATATTTAAAATGGTTCTATAGTTTAAAAGAGATTTTTCTTTACTTAGAATAGTAAGAAAGTATGTTTATACTTTTTGAATTAAAAAAAAAATCAAGTTTTTAATGGGTGATCTTGAGATGTAAAAAGCCTAGTTTTCTAATTTAAGCACTAAGAGGAGTCTCATTTTCCTGGAGACAGCCAAAGTTATTTAAGGCTTTTTATACTCATCAATGAAGCCAAAAGAGTTTCTCCATGTGAAGGAAAGTAGATAAGAAAAGGTATCTGTTCCATGAAAGAAAAGGCAAAAATAGATTTAGTCCATAGAGAAAGCTTGTCACAAAGATCCAGTGTTAAATAGAATAAAACAAAATTTTATGAGAAGTTTTGGAAGAGAAAATAAAATTTACTTTTTTTTTTATGACATAGCTACTAGAATTAAGGCCTGCATATTATTTTTAACTACGCATTAACACTGTTTTACAGTCTTCTCTATCAAATCAAAACAGAAAAATATGAAGTATTAAGGTGTAGCTTTTTATCGGGGCCCCCTTCATGGGTGAGCAACTTACAACTTCTTAAAGTTTTATGAGAAACGAAAAGAGACACTTCATTTTCATTTTGCACTGTAATCCACAAATTATGTAGCCAGTCCTAATTTCTATCTTTTTGTCTCTGATATCATCAACTGTGTCTCCTACTTTCATTTGACAACTGTGAACAGATATTTAAGTTTATAATCAAAGATATAATTTGCCTACATTAAATTCTTATGAGATCATTTTTCACCTTTAATTTGATGATTTTGGTACTTAACATTTTTTATTGATTTTCTCTTTAGATTTTTGTGTTGGTGTGTGCATTTCTTCTAATTGTGTGACTTCCAGGATAAGAAAGTAGCTTCCTGGAAGAACAAATAAGAGAATAAAAGCTATCTGGGATCGAAAAAATCAAATGTGACCCTGAGAATGGAACCATTTGCTTTAAAAAAGTAAGCATGTCTTAGAGAGAACACCAAGGATCAAGAAGTACCTACCCTCAGAACTATAATCCATTAAAATGTCACTAACCAACCTGACTCTTTACGGCACCTGAGACACTCAGGGGTGAACTGGGTTGCAGAAATGCAGGATGATATCAGAACTATGAAAGATTTCCAAGGCCTAGGAGTAAAGACTTTTTAATTCTTGTAAGATGGTGTAATGTGGAGATAATTATAAAGATTGAATTCAGTCATTGAGTTAGTTTGAGGTGCCAGTGAGATTATTAATTTTAGTCTAGTTCCTAGTAATAAGTACAGACCTATGAGTGCTCATCGTGTGTTTATCATCACTGTCCAACTTTGTATAGACGTCCCACATCATTAGAGACTACTGTTGCTGGAGAGGATAGTACATTTCTATGTAATTTAACAATTGTTACATGTAAGGCAAAATTATCAGGAAATGTATCTCTGTTGATAGTAATCAATTAAAGCATATTAGGTTTTGCTGTTAACACGAAGTAAAATGGAAACTGGAATAAGGGGATACATAATAAATTTTAAAAATGTACATTTGTATGTGCATGTGATCATATGTATTTGGTTTATGTACAGATATATAAAGTGGTATGTATATATGTGCCTGCTTTTTACATTTAAAAAAGTTTCCAAATGATTTATCTGTTATGAAGTAAGATAGAACTCTTAACAATGAATATAATTATGGAGTATATATAAAATAGTTATGGAGTATATATAAAATATATATTTCATTGTGATATATTGACTTTGGAATTTAAATTTAATAAATATATTATATTATAAATATTTTATTAAATCATTTAAATATTTTATTTTATAAAATAAGAAATTTGCTCAAGTTTCATATAACTGTGAAGATCAAAAGATTTATGTTATTTCTTAAATTTAATAAGAAGTATGTTATGTAAAAGTTTAACAAAGGGTTACATTTTTACCTGTTGTACAATCACAGGTGCTTTGTAGAAAAATGTGAGTTTAGAAAGGTCATTTTTTAAAGAGATAAGCGTTTAGTGTCCTATCTAATTGATTAAAAGTAATACTTAGGAGATTGTTTAAAAATAAGTAAACAGAAACGACAGGGTTATCTGTGTATCTTCTTCCTTAGACGTTCCTGATACTTACTACCAAGACTTTTCAAGTGCTTAAAAATATTGTTTGGTACTGCATTTTGCAAGGCTGAGTTTGGATTATGAATTATTTTAATTTTTTGTTTGATATTTCAGTGTTATGCTGTACTTTCCACTCACTGAACATAAAATCTGACATCTTAGGTGTAAGTAAGTAGCAAGATTAAATCTATTAAGGAAAAGCATTTAACATACGTGTGTGTGTGTATGTGTGTGTGTGTGTAGTGTTTCACATGTAACTATTTTTAATGAAATAATACATATTTTAGAGATTCCAAGAGAAATACATGCTCTTTTTTAAATTTATGTCATTAGCATGATAAAAAAAGTTATGATCAATTCATCCAGCTTAGAAATTTGATTTTCTACATACATATAAAACAGTACACTCTACAACACCCACTCCCCTCTAGTCTCAATGGAGATAACAGTTTTCCAGAACAGCTGTGAACAATTTCAAGGAATATAACAAGTATTAGCTTTAAAAATTATGTATATATTTGGTCACATATAAGTTATTCATTTTATAGTTTACATGATTAGACAGCTTGTAAAAAAGAATTAACATACTTGTCATTTGTAATTAAGTAAGAGAGCATGAACTCAAGAAAATTTCAAACTCTCTTTACGATACCAACACAGCCAAAACAATGATGAAGAGGAAGTCTTTCACAGCCAGACATTGCCCCATCAATCAGCTTGCAGTCAGGAGAAAAATTGACTTTGTCATGATATGTTTCTTAAAGAAAAAGTAATAAATTCTATACAAATGGCAAGCTGGCAGTGTGGCTAATTTATTCATTATCCACCCTAGAAAAATAATTAAGTCATGCTTTCTTTCCTGGTGCTTCATTACCGTTTAGCAAGCAAACCCCCTCCTACCTGTCTTCTAAGGCGTCAGTAAGAATGCTTATTAAAATAAATTAGCTGCGAAACTTTTAACTCTGTCTTAAAGAAAAACTAATCCACTTTTCTAGTGGAAGCAACATTGATTAAATAAACCCAGTTCCATGCAGAGCAGATTAATTCCTTTAGCCACAGTTTCCAACCTTAAATGATGTTATATCTGTATTAGTTTGAACAGTGTGTAATAAGCTGTAAATTTATAATTGGTATTAACCTCCTTTAGTGTGTCTTTCTTTATCTCTTATGGGTGACATTCTTTATTTAAAAAAAGAAAATGTGAATACTAGAAATTTATGTATTTGATTTTTTAGTCATGTATATTATATATATTTATTTAGTGAACTCATTTTTTACACAACTTATATTGATTAACCTTACCACAAAACAACTTTAAATATTTGTGAAAATCCTTTTGTGGATCATATTTAAATCAAACTTTCTCAGAAAATCTAAGAGGATACATGGCAAAATTTGGACAAAACAATATATTTGTTTTTCTTTTGAAAGAAGACTTTTTTAGTTGATCATATTGATTATAGGAATGCAGGGGGGAAAGTTGGTGGGGTGAAAGGGATCAAATGTGTGGTGACAGAAAGAAATCTAACTATGGGAGGTGAACACACAATGCAATATATATATGCCTTACTATTGAACTGTACACCTAAAACTTACTGAATTTCGTAAATCAGTGTTACCATAATTAATACACACACGCACACACATCAAACTGATTGTTTTAATACTTATCAAAAACATATTTTTATTTTCTATAATTTAAAAAGAGCAATATGGTGTTATTTGCATATATGTCTGCCCTCAATCCTTTCTTAACATGTTTGCTGTTCTTCCCATCAAAAGATAAAATTCATTTCTCCTTTTTAATTTGTGTTTTCCCTGTAATTTTCTTATACCAATAGAATGCTGTGGAAGTGACACTACGCAATTTTTAGCTCAAGGAAACTTTTGTTTTCACACTTGGGAATGTAGCCTCTATGTAGAGCTCAGGCCAGGGTACTAACTGAATTAGTCAAGTCTCATACACATGGAGAGGGAAGTTTCTACATGGAAGCATCTAGCCATTCTATTCACAGCTAATAGCGAAGCACTAGTGATCGTTTCAGTCTCAGCTGAGTTCCTAAGTGAAGGAAATTTAATGTGTGATTTTGACCAACATTATGTGGTACTAAAGAGCCTGGATGAGAACAGCCAATTTACAGAATAATAAGTCATGCATGTCTATTTAGCCACTAATTTGTGAGATGGTTTATTATGAATTGATAGGTAACTAATAATGGCAATTTCTTGTTTAAAATGTTAAAAACAAGAAAAAATGCACTCTTGCTATTGCTAATATTCTAGAGTTAAATTGCATTTAAGATTTTTACATTTAATATTTCACATTTAAGATTTCTACATTTAAGTTTCCAGATGTATTAATTCTCTCTCCCCTCCTCCAAACTCTAACCTCCCACTTTTGGATATTAACTTTTTGGCCTTGAATAATTTCATTAATAAGCATTGTTATTAACTTAATAGTGAGATTTCAGGCATTAATAATTTCTGCTGTCAGTATATACAAACATTATGGGTTACAGGTCTAATGTTCATTGAATTAGTCCCAAAGGGATATTTTTAGGAGAAATAACTTTCACAATAAAGAGTATTCAGCAAAGAAAAATTACGTGTTCATTTGTGAAGAGATAAAAGTGGTTCAAAGTTATATATTTAAAGGCCACACAAAGATATTTTTCACTCTGACTGCAGAGTGATGTATATCATTTACAACTTAAACTGCTGCAGCTCTGTGCCTAAAACTTTTTAATAACTGATTATATATTTGTCATAAGGCTGCTTCCACAATATGGCATGAAAGTTCTTTATCTGTTTGTTTCGCACTTTTTTGCGTCATTTCTTTCTACTTCCTCTTTCATGTTCCATAAATTCTGATCTTGGTAGCCTAGACATATGATTGTTGCTTCTTTGCTTTTGTTTAATTTCTTCTATGTGTAATGTCCCTTCTTTACCGGTCTAATTTTTCCTAATACCTTAAGACTCAGTCCAGACAGCTTTCCTTGGTCTTTCCTGTAACTCCCCTGACACTAGTGTCCCCAGTCTGGTTCTCTTCCTCTATATGCATAGCATTTAGTGCATGCCTCTACCATAGCCCTTATCAGCGAGTGTTAAAATTATGTGTCCAATTGCCATTTCTCCTATTTGTAGCATAAAGCAAATGGCACAACATATGGAAATTAGGATAAGGTAGTTCTATAACCAAGTGAATTCAGGTGATGTACCTAAAGAATACATTATCTAATAGGTATAATAACTTTCTATAAATTTTCTATTAGATTTTAAGTAACATAACTATATTGTTAATGCTATAAATTTGGTAAATTTCAATTTCCTATTCATTCACTAATGACTCATTTTGAATACCAGTTAATGCTGATATAGTTATTTAGAAAAATAAAAGTACTTTTTTATTTTTCAAAATATTGGATTGGGTTCAAAATTATCTTTGACTTCTCAGTTTATAATTATAATGAATTACTGAGATTTGTTCATTGGGAATGAGAGGCTGTTGGAGAACTGATTCCTAAAAATCCATATATTAATGTTTCCTATCCTAAATAGTTTTGTATCTATCAATGGGATTTGGTTCTACATTTAGGATTTATCTAGATGAGAGTGGGAGATAATACTCTGAACAAATGGACATCATTTATTTAAACAGTTTTAATACTACTTTTTGGTCAATTGTAGCTGACACTTTGCTGCCACTGAAATCAAATAATGTGTCAGTTGTGATTTCATCATTTTACAAAGCAATTTCAGTTCTAAAGTTCTGATTTAAGATGACAGATTGAAGACATCTATTTAGTTTGGTTTTGATCTGATACCCCATAAAACCTGCTGTCAAAGGATTAAGTTAAAGTGTGTGTGTGTGTGTGTGTGTGTGTGTGTGTGTGTGTGTGTTCATTCCAAGGATGGTGAGAACAGAAAAAACAGAAAAGGAAATAACATCAAAATGTTAAATTCTATAAACAGGTTGTTGAATGGTAACTGACTTACTACAAACAAAAACAAACAAGCAAACAACAACAACAACAACAACAACAAAGCTAAATCATCAGCACAGAGATTTATTAGGAAAAGAATCCACACTACAGAGTAAAAGTCCTCAAAATGCTTAGGAACCCATATAACATGTGCCTCTGGAGTAGAATGGAGACAGAATAAAAATAAAGACTGGTTGAAAATTGATTGAAAAATGTTCAGTTCTTCACATCTCCCCCTTCTCCCTCTCCCATACTCCTTGTCAGGACATTTATTCCTGGAGCTATATAATAAAAAAGTTCCTTTTGGGAAACATTCAGATTTTCATAGTTTTTACCTAATATTTATTTTTCTGTTCCAGGGCACCACATTACATTTAGTTGTCGCATCACCATAGGCTACTCTTAGCTGTAACAGTTTCTCAGAACTTCCTGGCTTTTAATAATGTTGATAATTTTGAGGAGTACTGGTAAGGTCTTTTGCATAATGGCCCTCAATTGGAATTTCTCTGATGCTTTTCTCACGATTAGACAGAATTTATCATTTGTTTGGAAGAAAACCATAGCGATAAAGAGTCATTCTTATCAGGAGTGCATGCTATCAACATGATTAGTCACTGTTGCTGTCAATCTTGATCTCCTAGTTGAGGTACTATAGGTCTGATTTCATCACTGTTATTTATTTATTTATTTTTTCTCCACTCTTCATGTTGTTGTTTTCTTTAGATGGAAATCACTAAGGGAAAGACACACTTAAATAATAGGGAGTCATTCTCTATCTCCTTAAGGACAGAGCATCTACGTATATAACTTGAAATATTCTGCACAGATTTGTTTATTCTCTATTTTAAAATTCAATCATGTATTTATGTCAGTATTGATTATTTATTTTATACTTTGGGTTATAATCCAATACTACTTTATTTTATTGCTCAAAATTTTCCAGCTTTATGCAATGGGAGTCCTTTCTGGTGGCTCTTGTGTTCCTTCTATATAACACAATTTTATTTTTGTTGAATACTTCCTTGCTTTCTTCCTTTGGTACTAGAAGATGCAATGACATCTTATACATTTTCTGTCATGGTCCTAGAAAGAGCTATTTTTCCAAGAAGTCCTGTTTCCTTGTATTAAAAACTGGTATTAGAAACCAAGATCTAAGTGTTAGGTGTGCTCATTGCAGCTGGAGTGTCCTTACTTCTAGGAATTCTCAGCTGATAGAACAAAGGAATATATGTGGGCATACTACAATATGCATATCTGTAAGTATTTTAATATATTTTCATTTGTAACTATTAATTAAGCTAAACATGAATTCATACTAATTTCTCCAATTCTAATCCATTAATAATGGAGCGATCTAGTCTTCCTTTCCTGTTTATCTGCAACTTTCTACTCCAACAACGAGTGATAAACCTGGTTACTATTATCTGCTCTCCATTTATTTATTTGTCCAGTTTTATATGTGTGTATGTATATGTGGTTTCTATATGTACATATGTATGTTGGGTTCAAAATAATTAACTCATATCTTCATGGAAAATAACTTTATCAACTAGAATACAATTCATATGTAAATTCATTTTTACCATTGGTTTTAAAGACTTCACTAACTTCCAAAGTGGTAAATTTTTGACTAAAAAACTAATGCCTAATATTAATGGAAATAATCCCTAATGCAATATCTAAACAAGCATTTAGTCAGCTCTAAGTGATTAGCATAGAAAGAAAAGTTTTATAAGTATATAACCTGTATTTAGAATGCAAAAAGCTAATAGGTTTGGTAAGACACTTTGGAGGTCCTGAGAGAGAGAGTTCTCTAGACAAGGAAGAAAAATTTTGTTTATAATTAGCGATGCTGCTTCTGAATCTTAGTACAGTATTGAATTGTAAAGCAGATAACATTTTTATGATAACAAATAAAAAATCTAACAATGTAATCTGTGTTTAATTAATAAAGTTTTTTGAGGTTACTTTACATAAGTAGAATTATTATGTATTGGTAACTAAAGTAGTAGAAATTTCACTCATCTGAAATTCCCTTCACCAAAGCAAACAAGCAAACAAATAAAACCTAATAATATTTCAGTATATATGTCTACAGTAATATATCTGCCTGATTATCATTTTTTTTTAAACTTTAATATGGTGAAGAATTCAGTTTGTCAGCAAAATAAGTTTAGAGTCTCAACAGGAGAAGTGACCGTTGCGAACTTCTTTCTCCCACTTTTCACTTCAACCATCCAGCTCCCTAACCCTAATCACTATTAAATGGATTTCACTTAAAGGTAAATGTGCTAAAAAGCAACCTATTGAGAAGTTAGTAAGCTGAATAAAAGATAAGAGGAGCAGAAGTGTGTGTCAAGGTAGCTTTCATTGCCACCAGAACATCTTTGATTTACATAAAGTAGGAAAACTGATACCATAAGTAGTCCAACAGGTTTACTTTTGACATTTGAAGATTGTCCAAAGAGAGAATGAGAAAAAGCCTTGAATCATCAATTAAAAAGAAAGTAAATATGGCTCATTTAGATAACATAATTCAGAAAAGCATAGCCCCTTTTCTGAAGGTACACATTATGTCACTTCATTTAGATCTACATTAGTATCTGTTTTTGCTAAAATAAGCCTATGACTTTAGATACTGACAGTTACAAGGCAAGATAAACTTGGCTGCTTCTATTTAGTGTTAGATATTCCTGCCTTTGAATTCTGATTTTTTATTTCCCTATTTTGATGCTTTTCACCCTCTGTGTGTTTCTATCTCTCTCATATAAATTATTTGTACCTGTATTTAAATGAGAAATTTTACGGCCATAAATATTAAAAGAAATTTATAACTAACATTATATACAAAATCAATATTTATTATTTGAACTATCTATTTAATAAAGTGCTAATTTGAACAGACTTAAAAACTTTGTCTATATCTTCTTACATCAGTTACTTTTTTATTCAACTAAAAAGTAAGTGTAGATCTCAATAGAAAGTTTTCCTCAGCATTATAAATGTATCAATATTTAACAATATTTATTTATATTTATCGATATTTAAAAATATTTAACAATATTTTAAAATTCATATAAGTAGCTTTGTGAAAAATTAATAAGAATTAATAATTCAAAAATATTTATGATTTCCTATAAATTTCAATATTTGAAATATATAGAACCATTGTTAGAACTCAGTAATATTTTTGCATTTTGTGTTTTGACAATTTTAACACAAGAAAAACTATAAAAATAAGATAAAAAGTAGTTCAGGTCCAGAAAAATTAAACCTGGCCACCTTGATAAAAGTAGATTTAATTGTTTTTGTGTAAAATAAGACATTTATTTCTGCTCTGGTACTATAGATAAAGAAGTTAACTAGACTGGAAGGTATGAGAGGAAGATTATAGATACTTAAAATACTAAAGGTATATATCTCTTGGAAAAGACAAGTAAGGGACTTAAATGGAGAGAGGTTAACTCATAGTTGAGTAGAGCAGAAAACCAGTGAGCATGTGCTTTTAAGATGGAGATGCCATTTATCAGATTTCTTTAATTTGTATCATCTAAAGTGATTCATGCCTGGTTAGGAGGATAAAGTAGTGTGTAAAGCTCCCCCACTTCAGGTTTCCCTTCAGTCTCAGCTATGAGGAGTAACTCAGTTCACAACCTGAGATGAGCTCCCAAGGAGAACCAAGCTCTGATGACAAAACTAGCCTTTGCTCTTTTACTAAAGTTGATGAATCAATCTGCTCTTGCTCTACCTGTTTGTCTGTGAAATGGAGGAAATAAACAAGATTCACCTCCCTTCATGAGGTTCTTCAGACAAATAATAATGCAAAGTTAAATAGTATAGCAGTGATGCACAGGTTACTATAGTGATTGAGTTCATTCAGATGTTTAATTCGATCACTTTTGTGCTTAACTACAATGGTTATGTCTTTCTGCTCTGCCTTTTTTTTTTTTCTTACTCATAAGTACATGTTAAAAAAATAAACTTTTACAAGCTAATTTTATATCTGAAATAATCATAGCAATAATTAAATTCCAATTCACATTTTACAATTGAAAGCCAAGAGACCAAATAATTTGCATAAATCCAAATAGTGATTTAGAGGAAGCCTAGGAACAGAAACTTGGTCTAAGTTCTGATCTAGGATTTTTTACTTATTTGAACTTTTTAGAAGTGAATCTTCACTTTCTGGCATGTGCCCTGACCTGAAAAGAGCAGCAAATAAGGTAGCGTAGTTCCCTCATTAAGTACATAATCTAACATAGATCAAGTGAAGTACCATATGTCAAAATATTTAAAAATTATAAATCATTGTTAAATAGAATATGCTCTATCCCTGCCACATTTATTTTTCTTTCTTTCTCTTTTATTTTATATTTTTCTTATTTTTTTTTCTGCTCATTACCAAGATAATTATTAGAATTGAATCTGGGCTACAAACTTTATCGTCATCCTTTTTCCAGAATTGATTTCAAGGAAGGTTCTTAAAAAAAAAATCTGTTAACAAATAAAAATGACAATATCTATGACAAAATTTTTGAATAGTGTGAGGCTAAAATCTAGACATGTCGAAATTTAAGTCAATAAAGTTTACTAAAAGTGACAAAACATAGGTTTCTCCTGCTATCCTAAAGAAGAATTCATGTGAAAATTTGTGTAAGACAAAATGACAAAGCGAAGAGCATAGCCCCTTTTCTGAAAGCACACATTATGTCACTTCATTTAGATTTACATTAGTATCTGTTCTTGCTAATCAAAAGATTCTAAAGAGGATATTCACTTTTATGAAAAAAGCCATTACCATCCTAATGTAGGTCTTTTACAAAAATAAAATAGCCTAATGTGAAATTTCAGAAAGCAGGGGATACCTTATATCAAAAGCTCATGGCCTATTTTGTCAAAATTATAATCTAAATATATATACATACTTAAGTTATTTACATTTACATTATTTTAAGTCAGATGTTATTTTAATGAAGTGTCAAAGAAAAATAATACCATGAGTACTTTGAGATATCAATTGGTCATTTTTACATTATACCACTTGCTATCTACCTATCTTTAATTATAACCCTTTCATTTCTCTAAAAACTACTCATGCACAAACACAACTTTATGTGTTCTATATGCCTCCCTCCTTCTCCTGTCAATATAAAGCTTGTAACCACAGAGGTAAGAAAGAAGCAGGTCAATTTGGGTGTCAATGTTTTTCAATTAGCTAAGCTTCTGAAATGAACTGATTTCCCAAGGATTCAGCCATTTACGCCCATACAGACTGGGTAAGAGAGGTTTTTTTAAGTTGTTCACTGCCTGAGTCAAAATAAAACTAAAATGGAAAGGAATTATTTTTCAGACCTAATGATTGTGCCCTCTACTTTAACCTCCCTAACCCCCAATCCCATGACTTTAATTTAAAGGATAAAAATATTGTCTAGAGTGTGTATGCTCCTCTCACATGACTATCCACTGCTTGAAAGTTCTATAGCCCAGGCTATTTATCACACAATTGATGGAGTTTGAGTCCCTCTGCTCTTCTCTGGCTAAGGATAACAGCTAAACAGATTTTCTGCTGACAGAAGTTTATTTTTAACCTTGCTAGTTCATTAAAGAAAATGACTTCTTGGAAAATTTTATATTCTAAAGCTTATTTGAACTTACACTCCAAAACAAAGCAACAATGTTTAAATAGACTAAATGTGCAATTTCTTTATAGCAGCATTTAACTAGACAGTTTTGCAATCTATTCCTCTAGATAATCATGTAAATGATTGCCATCTAAGTAGAACAGTGAGTTTTTGCCTAGCTTTGAAAATGATTGGAGAAAGTTCAGAGTTAGGTGCTTTAATTATAAGTAAAGATCCACATGTGTGTTCTGTCCAGAAATCTTAGTGTGTATATTTTTAATTGCTAATACAAGAAGAAGGCATCAGGTGTTCAGGTGAAATACTCAAGAGAAAAATACCACTGTATGACTGTTTATGAACAGTGAGATAAATCTTATCATAATTGACGCTATATCATTAGTGATCTGGTTGATTGAACATTTGTGCAGCAATAATAGTAAAATGTTCATTTATAAATTTCATCTGCTATGTGGTAACATTTACCCATGGAGTTATTTGTTATCTATTGAGAAGAGTTGCTTTAATTTTCTAAATTATTTTGATCTTTGTATGGAAGTTGTGCCATCTCCTTTAAATTATTTAAAATTAATTTAATTGCAGTTTTATGAACCACCCATTTGCAATATTTTCCAATAGTGGATGAAGGAGTGGTAGTTTTCCAGACTTTGAAATTCGAAGAGCTCCTTTTAGGCTGTCACAGAGAATGACTGCTCCCTTCACATATGGTATTCTATATTTCTTCGTGACTGCCTCTCTGAACCAAATCAGGACCAGGAGAAGTATTTCTTAGAATACTGCGTCCAGTGATTTCTCAACAGTTAGATTAATATGACTGTGGACACTCTCCCTGCACTCCCAAGTCAGTGCTGTTACCAGTGCTTCCTGAAATTGGCCACTTAGTCAAAGATGAATTTTGTTAACATTTACTATTTTTAGAAATACACATTTTTGTTTATACAGCTTCCCTCAGTCCCTTAGTATTATTATAGCAGATTTAAGACTTCATTTTCATTGTTGATTTTGTAGGGTTTCTAGCAGGAAAGAGAGGATGATTCTACTATGACTCTGTTATATTTATCTAGGAAATCAGGACTTTTTTTTGAAGTTGAAACCATAGAAGACTAAAAAATGAGTTAAATAAAATTGACCTACAATATAGGAAAATAGTTTTACATATTTAAATAAATTGTCAATATAAACATAATTACACAGATATGGACAAGGACTATAAACACTGCATTGGCTATATGTTTTGGTATACTTTTTCAGTACTTTCTTAATAACAAAATAATTTACTTTGTTCAGACTATTTTTCTTAGTTTTCATTAACCTGGATTCTGATGGTATTCTGAACATCACATTCTATGCTAAGATGTTGCTTTTTTATAACTGAGACTTTATTGATAAATTTTTTAAATAATTATATTGTTCTGCCAAATTATATTAACCTATTTTTTACTAGGATATGGATTCATTTCCTAAAATGGAATGAACACACAATTTAGAGTTGGAGAAAGTAGAATTCAATGTCAAATCCTATACTTTTTGCTTGGGTCAGTTTGTACAAACACATTAGTTTCTTAACAGCTTGAATGCAAAACATAATATGAAACTCCTAGAAGTATTATGACCATTAAATGAGCAAAAAATGCCTAAATCAGATTCTGATAGAGAATATATAATTATTGAAATGACCATGATCTAAATATTCTGCCTTGCTTTAGTAAGAACATTTCATGGGTGCCATTATGTTCTATATAATCAGGGTCCTATCTGTAGTGACGGTAGGGTTATTTTAAAATTAACTCTGATGTGTTGAAATGATATATTCCAGATTATAGTCTGAAGTCAATAAAAACTTCAGTTTTGTTTTTGCTTTTCTTTTCCTCTCATTGGGCTATTCAGTTTCCCATGTTAAACTATTGAACCTTTATCTGCCTATATCTACTGAAAGCTTTCTAGTTTAACTATTTTAGTGCCACCTCTTTGTATGTTACCCAAATATTACCCAAATATATATGAAATGATGATTGAGATTACTGGGAAAAAATGTCATCAACGACTTTATTCATGCATTTTTCTTTGTGCCTTTGAATGCTGGGCTAATAAAAACAAATTATATTATGTAATAATTGTGTTTTATAGTTTAAGATTAATAGAGAAAATACTCAATAGTTTATGAAATATTTCTGCACAAATTACCTAATCTTTTTTTCCAACTGAGGTAACAGCCCCCTTTCCCCTTTTTTCCCAAAGGAGTGAAGGGAAACATTGAAAGATAAAACATTGCATAGACTTCTGTGTGCATTTATTTAATAAATATTTATGGAGAATCGAATGTATATCAGAAGTTCTAGGTACTATAAGAACCTTTAAAAAAGAAGAAAATCTTTGCCTTTTGGAGTTTACAATATAGTGAGGATAGATAAAAAATAAATTATTAAATATAAGGTATTTGTATGTACGTAGGATGATTATGTAGACAAAACACAGCATGGAATCTGGACCCCATTTTTGTACACCACATATTTTTCATTGTTATTCTTTTCATCAGTAGAAACTATTGTTTCAAACATAATCTTTAGTAGAATGCCAATATATAAAACAGATAAAAAATGGGGCTGCATAGGCTGAAGTGAGAGCCAAAACTGAATTGTCCATTTTGTCCTTCGTCAACATACAACATTCTGGAGGTACCTCTTTAGATCGCTAGAAATCCTTGAAACAAATTTTATACCCTACCAATTGCTTAAATGGAAAAGGAATTTAATAAATTTTATAAAAAACAGAAGAAGTTTTAAATTTATTAAACTTACACAGAAGTCTTTTATTGTTTCCTATGAAAGAACTTGGGAATAAATAACTATTATATGACAATTTTTCTCTGGAGGAGTCTATATTTTATATAAATTCACACATCTCAGTGTAATATATACACATTTTGGAATACTGTTTAAACATGTATATTTATAAGGATATCATAATCAGATGAAGCTACTAAGTCTATCAATTTAATTAGTTCACAAAAAAATCATCAAAACTAAACCTCCAAAATCAAATATATGCCAAGGAAAGAAATCTAAATATTTTAAGGACATTTTGAAAGTTTTGACATTATTGTGGTCAGGCTAGAGAAGCAAACTATATTTTTAAATTCTAATATAATTTGCTATTTGTTGTCTTGGTATTCTTCCTCTTCTGGGGGAAATTAAATTAAATATTGTTTTTATTTAAAAATATATTTGTACATTTCTGAGCAATCCTTGCTTAAAGAACATTCATATTTATATAAACATGTCATATTCAATTC
The DNA here is from genome assembly GCA_028627145.1 of Eidolon dupreanum. Lineage (NCBI taxonomy): Eukaryota > Metazoa > Chordata > Mammalia > Chiroptera > Pteropodidae > Eidolon > Eidolon dupreanum. The sequence goes on from CM053502.1 coordinate 50,497,025, forward strand.
AAATATTATTCCCTCATAAACATAATCAAAGAAAAAAACTTAAGCTTAATACACTAAATTATGAAAAAAATTCAGCTTTCAAAGCCAAATGACCAAATTTGATGAGAAATAAATTGAGATAATATATTGTTGCTACTCTTTCTATTATTACAAAATAACAAAATTCTAAGTCTAAATACAAATTCAATGTGTATGTCTAGTTGGTGTCTTTTTTTAAATTTAATATTTACTACTTAACTCCCAAGTTACTTTTATCATTTCTGAGCTGACTTCCCTTACAACTCATGATCATTTCAATATTTTACATAGACAATTTTATCAATTCATAATCAACATAGATGATTTTACCACAATTCTGGTCTCCAACTTCTTTTTTACTTCTTCTGCTCCTATGACCTCATTTTTCCTGTTCTCTTATTCCCATAACATTACATTCGATCTTAACATTACAATATTAAGCGTCAACACTCCGTATTTAAATATTTGTTTCCTGTCACTTCCTATTCTATCACTTTGCTGCCTCTAGTGCCTCAAGCCTAAAGATCCTTCAATAACATTCATACTCATAATCTATGTTTTTTGCACTTGTTCACTACTGTTTACTTTGTTCATGTTCTCATATTCAGTTTTATGTGGAATAAATTCTATGTTTAATCATTAAATTCATTTGCCTGCATAAATACTTAGTTCTCTTGCCCTTCTCTCATTTTGCCTTACCCACTGAGCTAAACAATAACCCTGGTTAAATCCACTTTTTTAGTTCCCATACCAGTGTAGTTGAATATGGTTGGAGAACATACACACACAAAGCCACATACATGTGGCACACACACCACCCCCTTCCACCCCACAGAATCTGACCAACTTTAATTTCTTGAACACTGAAGTCTTCGGGCCCCAGATTTTTGTATTTATATCCGCAGTAGGTAAATCTTCTATTCTACAAAATTAGTACATTTTTAACCTTCTCTCTTCTTAAACTTTCAATACCTTTTCTTATCCTCTCATTTGATTTAATCTTAATTATGCTTCCATGTGGAAAATGAAAACAATCAATACAGATATTAGAAAGCTCTCATCACAGTGAGTATTTACTTTTCTACCTGCATCTGTGTCCCTGCACTATCACTTTTTCTCAACATAATCCACCCACACTCCATTTTACTGCCAAACTCTCTTCTTGTGCGCTCCTTCCCTGTCTCCTCTCTTCTGCTCAAGTAATGTTTTTCTCTCACCTACTATGCCAGCTTTTTCCTCCCTACTGTGTATTTTCCAACATCAGTAGCATAAAGGAGAAATGAGGTAAATAAAGATACTTTGAGTAAATGTTTTACTGAAATACAATGTAAATATAAAAAAGTACACACAGCATAAGCATACAAATCATAAGTTTTGTGATTTTTCATAAAGCAAACAAAATGATGTAACTGACACTGAGTTTAAGAAAAAGAACAGAATAAGCACCTTAACAGTACCCTTTTGTGCCCTTCAAGGCATAACCCACCAACGTTAATCACCATTTTGATTTCTCGTACATTTTTTCTATTTTTTATAAATAGAAAAGTATAATATATGCTTTTTGCATCAGGTTCTTTTGCTGAACAGTATGTGTGTTATATTCATCTGCATTACTGTGAATAGTTGTAGCTCATTCATTTTCATTACTGTATAGTATTTCATGGTATAAATATACCAGAATTCATTTACCCCTTTTGCCTAGAATGTATATATGAATTATTCCCAGTCTGGGCTATTGTAAGTAATGTTGTTATGAACAGTTTTGCATGTACCTTTTTGTGAAAAGGTATATGTATTTCAACTTATGTGTAACTAGGAATGGGTTGGCAAATATATATGTGTGTGTGTGTGTGTGTATGTACATATATGTATATGTATATATGCATATGTAAATACATTTATATATAGATATATAATATATACATATATTAGATAAACTCTCAGTATGCTTTCCTGAAAGAGAAAAGTTGTTAATTATATGAGAGAGTATGAAATATAGTATACAAGACCTATACATTTAAATACTGTCAATATGCTTTGGTTTCTAAATATATTTATCTGCAATATGGAATTTCTCTGGAACCCCAGACTCCAATATCAATTGGCCAAATCAGCTTTACTACTTTGTTATCTAATGAATATCTCAAATTAGCATACCCAAAACTAAACTTAAACCTCTTACCCAAAGTTGTTCTCTTTCCAGTTTATTCCATCTCTTATAATAGCGATTACAATATTGCAAATTCTTGTGGAGATCTTGGAATAATCTTCAACTCTTTTTTTTCAGACTCTGTTTCCAACAGTTTGGCAAATTCCATCACTTCATTATAAATATCCAGAATTTGACTAACTTCTCAACAGCTCCACTAATTAGATAAGCTAATTTAAGTTTGTCAAGCTAATTTAAGTTTGTCAAGCATTCTGATCCAGGCCACCATCATCTCTCTACTCAAACTTGCAATAGCCTTTGATGATTTTCCTTGATTCTGTTCTTGACCCTTTTCAGTCTACTGTTATCACAGGAGTCAGGGCAAATTCATAAATCGGTAAAACATATTGGGTTTGCGCCAATGTCTTCCAGTCACAATCCAAGTAGCCAAAACTTTTATAATGACCTACAGGGCCCAACATGATTTTCTCTTCACTTCTGGTAACTTTTTTGTCTGTTTCTTACTAATCCCTCCTTCTGCCATTCTGCTTCCTCACTCTATTCACCAGTCTCCTTGCTGTTCTCCCAACACGAGTCTTGTTTCAATGCAGACTATTTACATTTGCCTTTCTGACTCTTTGAAATAATCTGTCCCTCAAATACTTGATGACTTTTTCCTCACTTTTCAGGTCTTTATTAGAATGTCTTCTTTTTTGAAAGCTTTCTCTGCCTACTCTGTGAAAAATTACATATATATAGCCCTTAGCACCCCCATATTTCATGTTTCTTTTTACTCTCTTATTCATTTGTTTTTTATAACCTATTTTTTTTCTGGTAAAACTATGCTCCATACATGCTTAGTTCACTTCAAATGGAACTAGGAAATTTTAATATACAATTCTTATACTAAACTAGGTATTAAGAAAATAGATGCCATAAACTATTTATGTAACATATATTATTGAAGGAAGCAAATAATTCAATGTATTTATGATTTGAGATTCTTCATTGAATACATTTTTATTTTTTTAGGCTAAAATTCTAGCCTCTTTACTTTGTCAAGGCAAAAATCAACAAGACACAACTTACAACTCCACACAAGTTAACTGAACCCGGATAAGTATGAGACTATTTTTGTTTTTGTTTTCGAGAAAATTAAGTTAAACCATATGTAAGGATCCTATAGAGATAAGTCCCCTAAGCTAGACTGGCCATGTTATACTAATGAACATTGTAAGTTAACTAATTATAGCCAATCAACTACTTTAGTTTCTTATTATATCCTATTTTAAACACTAAATAGCAAAATACAAAAATGTAAAGTTTCCTGTAAAGGCTGTATCATAGCTTTATTTTAAGCATTTGTAAAATAACTGAATAAATAAATTTGTATCTCTCCACTATAAAAACCTAGGAAGTAACTCATTATATATTTAAACGTGTATATTTTTTAATGGACTTGCATATACACTAGATATTGGGCCAATCATTAACTCAAACAGAATAAATTTTAGAATTTGACTGTGAGAAAAGCTAGTTATAGAAGCCTGAAAACAACATTTAACTAACTTGTGAAATACAGTAGGCAATTTAATATTTATGTACAGTAATTTCCTCATCTTTAAATATTGATAACAAGTGTGTATTTATTTCATTCTATACTGTGTTTATTGAGATGTGGTATCTATACATACAAAATCAGTATTATAAAATATGAGATGAATTAATATATAAATTAAATAACATGTGAGAAAGAATTAATATTTAAAAAATAAATATGATAGAGCTACTTTTACTTTTCCTATTTGTATCTGGAAGTTGAATATTTTTCCTTCCTTGAAGAGAACATTTCTAAAATAATACTGAAAATTGAAGTTGAAGTATGATGATAACATTATAAATTGCATATACAAAACAGGAGTTTTAATGTTTATAGTAGGAACAGCCTGTAAAAAGAGAAGAAAATATGTTGTTAAATATTTTTAACCAGATATTAACACTGGATTATCATTTATTCATTTATTTATATATATGTTCAATTAATGCATGTTAGTAGCTATTGAAAGCCAGTATTCTAGTAACTGAAATACTAAAAGAAAAATAAAATTGAATTATATAATGGGGGCTTTAATATACTAATAGTTTTTATATATCAGGCACAGTGACAAATGCTTTAAGTAAGTTATCTCATGTAATCTTCTCAACAGCCCAGTAAGTTTGGCTGTCAGCATATCTATCACAGTGGGCATAGATTTACAAATCTCTAGATTCTCAGCTCTGTCATTTGTGCAAATTAATGGCTATCTAAATTTGAACATGTTAATTAACATCTATAAGCCTGATCAGTAAATGGGGAAAATAAAAATCCCCTTCTCAGACAACTGAGATAATAGATGTAAGGGGATTTGCATGTTTCTTTTTTTTACACAATGCTAAATAAAAACTCTGAAAGGCTCAATAAATAATTGCTATTAATATAAAGTAAGTGTATTAGCCCCATTTTACAGATGAAGAAATTGTGTACCAAACAGTAAATGTGGTCAAGATTCTCCAACTGGTAAGTAACAGAACTGGGATTTGAACCATAGCATACAAAGCCTCAATGTCTATACTTCTACTCAGCACTCCATAGTGCCTTGGTTCCTGATTTAAATAAGTTTTTAATCAACTTGATGAGAAATACATATAGGTTTAATAAGATATTAAAATAAGATACTTTCTCTCATGAGTTTTGAGCAAAGGCGAAGAACAATACATGTTCTGAGATTATGAAAATAGTTCTATAAATATGAGCTCTTCATCTGCCTTCAAGTCTGAAAATAGTTAAAACTGAAATGACTGGAAAATAGTGTTATTTCAGAGTGTTGTGGAAACTAGTGTTATTTCAAAGTGTTGTCCATTGGCTGTATATTCCCTCATGAAGGAAAGTGGAGACACAGTTTCTCCCACATAAGTCAAGTTTTGCAGGCTTCAACAGAGACATTTAGAGAACTTGGCATGAACCTAGAGTTTTAAAGGAGAACAAAGATAGAGTCTAAGTTTATTGAGAAAATTCTAAGTATAAATGGCAGAGGCTAATGGGTTTGAGACTGAGTAAGTATGATAGGGAGAATTTCATTTGGAGGTCTAACACCATCAGAACCAAGATGGCTTGGTATGCTTAAAAAAAAAATGATCTCATACAAGAGGACCACCTAGAGGGCCAAAGATATCATCCTCAGGCTTTGGGGATAGTGGGGAATCAACACTGGGCACAGCAAAAAGAGTGACACTATTTATATTATACCAAGTTATTTTCTGTTGGGGTTTCCAGTAGGATATTCTATGAAAAACTTAAAATGATGCCCCATAAGATAATGAGCCTAAAATTGTATATCTGTCTTCAGAAAGCCACTAGAGTCAGATTACAACTGTGACAGTTAAGTAGGATCTTTCTTATCACTGACCTTCCTTCACCCCCAGCTTTAATTTAGAGAGGCTAAATATTATAGCTAGTTTAGTAAACTGAAGAGGACATAGACTAGAAGTAGTAAAGATATTGACTCTATGCCTCTCTACTTCTAAAATCATCACTGAGGGCTCTGATCAGGACTAGAGAAACTTTTAAATGCTAAGAGCTCAGAATTGTGATATTATATTGGCTAGAACTTTATTAGTAAAATAAGTCTGCTCTTGAGACTAGAGGTAATCAGAATACATGAGACCTGTCACAAATGCCTTCACCTGACAGATAACTATAATAGGTCCGGGAACATAAGAAGATTCACAAATGCATGTAGTAGCTCAGAAAAGGAAAAGTAGCCATAGACTTTCAGGTACACAAGAGGTAGAATTTGTAATATCTTGTAACCGATGTTATAGGAGGTGAAGGAGAAGAAAAGAATTCAGAATGATTTTCAAATTTTGAGTCAGTATGACTAGAATACTGATATCAATTATATTAGACCATTTATATTAATAAAAAGGAAATAATAATAAGAATCATCCTAAATCATGTTTGCATTCTATATTAGATAGTTTGTTATTTAGTTCAGATATTGCACATGAAATTATATCTTCTTGTCAAGACAATATATGGTGAAAAAATTTTAATACGCTCTATTATTTGGAAAGACAGTGCTAACCCTTTAAGCTAGAATAATACTTTTTTTTTCCATACTGATTTTTGCCACAGAGATAATTTTTATTTAGATCTATAAATGGATATTAAAATTCTTCTAATAAGAATGCTCTGAGAATTTTATTGGTTTTTTATACCCTCATCTTACTGTCCCCAAAGCAGGTAGCTACTTCAACCCATGTATAAAGTGTGTCCCCTATTTCATACTCAAGGACAACTTCTAAATTTAGAATTATTTAAGAAACTTTATCTTGACATTTTAAGATTCAGACGAGTTGTTAATCTAGCAAAACATAATATATCCATCCCTATTAACTAGCTCCTGTCTCATTCTGAACCTAGTGTTTTGTCCTTAATTTTTGGAAACAATGCCTTCTTCTTTCACCTGGAACTGAATCCCTGTTCTAATTCTATATCCTCTACCTCATAGGAGATGTCAGTTTTGTTATAATCACTCGTGTTATTACAATAACCTCTCTCTCTCTCTCTCTCTCTCTCTCTCTTTCTCCATATATATATATATATATATATATATATATATATACACATATATATATATATACACACACACACATATATATATACACATATATATATATATATACATATATATCATCTATCTATCATCTATCCACCTATCTATCATCTATCATCTATCTATCTATCTATCTATCCATCCATCTATCATCATCTATCATCTATCTATTATCATCTATTGCTGCCAATTTAGTACTGTGTTGTCAGAATTACTTGTACAACCAGGGGTGATAGTTAAAATATTTAACAAGGATGAGGGCACGGACATCGATTACTCGGAATTGTTGCTGCCTGGGGCTCTGGAACAGGATCCTGGGGTTTCCTTGCTGAGTACTATGTTAACTTTGTGGTTGCTGACTTATGGAGAGAAAGGAGGTCCCAGGGGAGAAAATGAGATGACAGAAGAGTTAAGGGTGAAGAGAGGTACTCAAAGGCTTAATATGGTGATCATTTACATGCTTCGTCACGTTAACAACTATTCCAGCCATTCTGTGTGTACAGGCTGCATTCATGACTAAACAGAAAGTCACCCTATTTGAAAGGCTATGCAGGTTTGCGAGGGGAGTGAGGGAGTTCCTGGACTAGCTTGATTTGATAGTATTTCCTCAGCCAAATCAGTGTCTGACAAATGTTCTTCTTAGCCCGCTCTCACATTTAATTGCTAAAACAATAAATCTATGAATCTGAGATATTATAGGATTTGTTTAAAAGCCCCGATGGCTTTCTGTTCCTTATGGCTTAAAACTCAAATTCATGATACTGCCATGCGATATTGTAAAAAATACAAAGTGCGTGTACCTTTCCACTATCATTCCTAACCCCTTGCACATTCTACTCACAAGTACTCACACACGTTTTTGAGTGATTGCAACCTTGATATTGCGTTATGACAAGAAGATTAATAAGAGTCTTTGTCTCACAGTGTGAAAGTTAGACACATGATTCAATAATTAAAGGGCTATGTGATTAGTGTTGGTAGAAATATATCACAAGTTTTGTGGGACCAGATTTAGAAGTGACTCATTGAACATGGCAGAGTAGACAGAAACAATGAGATCAGGGAAGACTTTTCTAAGGAAATAATATATGAGTTTAGTTTGAATGAATGAGTAGGAGTTGGGCTTCACCAATTCTTGCAGAAAAGAAAAAAGTAGCAGAGCAGGCCAGACAGTTTGCACAAATACACTAAAGCAAGAGAAGTAATGCCCTGTTTGAGAAAGAATACACAGCTGGGGAAATGTGAATGAGAGACCAGGGAATAGATCATAAAATACTACTACAATATGCTAAGGAGTTTTTAATTTACTTAGTAGTCATTAGATGGCCATGTTACATAATTATAGTAACAGCCTTGTAAACATTCTCAAATACTCCCCCTTGCCTTAAAAACTAAGTAGACTGCTAAGATTTAAATTAAGGAAAGTGTATTCTAAAAATGGTGTGGATTAATGTATTGTGATTACTGGTTTATCTGCCTCTTATGTAAATCTATGAATTCTTTAAAAGAATGAAATGTGATACATTTATATGGTAGTTCTTAGGACAAGGTCACTGCTCAATAAATATCTGAACAATATTTATTGCATTAGATAAAGTGAATGATACCTAAAATCATTACCTGAAACAAGTATCTATATGCCTTATTTTTCAATTCTATAGCCTTATAACCTTAATGGGAAATGTAAATATAGTTTCATAATAAATTAATCCTGGCTTCAATGACACATGTAACTTAAATACTTAAGGAAATAAAGTAACCTCAAAATGTTGGTCCTGCCATCAGTCCCTGTATTTGATGATTTTTATTAACTATTTTAAGAGAAGATTTACGGTAGCAAGATCCTACTACTGGAATTCAATCTAATCCAATTGAACTACAAAGGGTACTTCCTCTGGACACTTGTTCTTGCAGTACTTCTTTTGAGTTCTATTTGTCAAGTCCTAGCTCTAGATCCAGTTTGATGCATGCCTATATTAATCTATAGAGTTTGTGTAAAATTAATGTCTGAGTTCAAAATATACCTATTGGGTGATACAGAAAGACTGCCATGAGACAAATATAAAAAGGTTAATTACAATTTTTCTCCATTGCAAGGTGAAACCACTAGCAAAGAAGGTGGGAATCGATTGGTCATTGATAGACCACTTCAAAGATTGGGGATTTCGGGTCCAAATATTACCAGTCTATAAATATATTTCTCAAGAAAATAAATAATTAGAGCCTATTATTTTCTGTTTTAGGCCACAGTTGTTATTCCAATACCATGAAAAATTTATAATTTCTATTCTGCTGAATCCATTGAAGTAGTTCTGACACAAAATTTCTCTCTTTTATTTCTATTTTTATTTATTAATTTTTAACATTAATTTCTACTTTAGTACGTATTACCACGTGGCAGCCTCCATAAAAAGTGGCTCATATATTTGGTTTGTGTTAATAGTGCCAATGACCTGGCAGGAAGACTTAGTGTTAGACTTTGTTTATGAGTAGGGAAACTGCATTTTTGATAAGTCAAGAATTTGTCTACAATTTCACAGTTAATGAGGTGTAGAACAACCAGAATTCAAACCTAGGGCATCTGGCTCAAATGATGAGTATGCCATCTCCTCACTATACAGCCCTTTCTGTTTACACTGTTTGGTTTCAGTTTTCTTACTTTGCTTGATTGATTTTTTAAGCTACTCTTCATTATTGAAAGTGGATATGATTAAGTGTTCTTGAACTTATTGCTATTATACCCTTATGAACTTTTAAATTTCTCACTTTATAAGTTATTAAAGACTTCTATCCATCACCATATTGATACAAAGGGTAAAAATCCTGACTTTGAGTACAGCTTTCTGGGCTCATATAGTATGTGTAAGAGAAAGTGACTGGTTTCATGGTGTACTTTATTTCACATTGCCTTATTTTTATTCAACAACATGCATGTATTAGTTAGTTTGTAGGATTATCATGACAAAATACCACAGACTGATTGACTTAAATGACAGAAATTTATTTTATTACTGTTCTGGAGGCTAAAAGTTTAAGATCAAGGTGTCAGCAGGATAGATTTCTTTTGAGGCTTCTCTCCTTGGTTTGCAGATGGTCTCCTTCTCCTGTGTTGTCCTCACATGACCTTTCCGCTGTGGGTATGCATCTCTAATGTCTCTCTTCTTATATTGACACCAGTCATCTTGGATTAGGCCCCTACCCTTATGACCTCATTTAACTTTTCTCCCTTAAAGGCCTTATCTACAAATACAGTCTCATTAAGAGTTAGGATTTCAACATGAATTTAAAGAAAACATTATCCAGTCCATAACAATACATATCTTTTAAAAATACAAATTATTATATTGGGGTTTTTGCCAAGCCATATTCCTCAGAGATGGATATTTTGAACCATTTTTGGTTCTAGTTTATCTCAAGCTCCCTTCTAAATATCTACATAATGTTTTTTTCTTGATCAATTTCAACATTCTCTTGACTTATTCGTCATAATTGTTGATGTTTTAGCTATCTTATCTACCTCTCTACCCCCATTTACTCCTCTCTACTTCCAGTTCCACTCTTCTCAGCTCAACCACTGATTATTTCAACTTCTTCAGGCATACTAAATGTGCATTTTTTAAAAATTAAAATACAATTCAGTATCATCAAATGTGTCCTCTTAAAGTGTATAGTTCACTGGTTTTAGTATACTTACAAAGTTGTTTCAGATACCTGAATATTTACTGTTTCACTTCTGCCTTCTGAAGTGCATGCTTCTCACTTAGGCGTTTAACATATTTGCCACTGCAGGGATATCTTGAACTGAGAAATGGAAGTTGAACCTTTGTATCCAAACTTGACCAGTCATTGGATATAGGCTGCTCATAGGGAAAGGCCACAGTTTTGGGTAGCATTTCTCTTTGGCTGAATCTTTATTGAGCAAAGGTCAGTATTAGGCCTCCAACGCTGAATTTTCCTAATCTACATGGTTTTAGGTCTCATTCTACTAAGCTGTGGTCAGTGAACTAATGATTTTTACTTGTAGGTAGGATAAAGGTCCCAGGAGGCGTTGCCTATCTTTCCACGATGATTCCTCTTCATTGGAGTGAATTACAATTTCTAAACTCTAAGACTCTCCTGTATCTTCTCTCTTCTCCAGTTCCCAACTCTGCTGCCCTATCCTGGACTCTGTTTAAAAAATAATTTTGTCTTATCATGGCAAGACCAATAGCAGGTCCACTAGCTCTAATTTATTGTTATCCATAACAAATAGGACCTAAAATGACTATATCATCTCACTGCCTGGACATGCTGCTGCAACCTCCTAACTAGAGCTGAAGATATAGTCTTGGAAATGCCATTTTCATAGTAGAATTCTGTCCAAGAGACCCACAGAGAGGAGCAGATAAAAGACCCTGACTAATTTCCTCAAATTATTTAACAACCTCTGCCAAGGTGGAAATCTGGGAAAAAAATAATACATTTCTGATTAATTTTCTATCTCTCTTCCCTTTTTCTCTTTCTATTCCTACATGGTACTCTCCTGCTACCATAGAAATTGTTTATTAATAAAAGGGCAAAGGTATTATCTTTTGTATATTACAGAAAAATCTGTGTACTAATTACTCCAGGATTCGCCTATGACATGCTTGAAGTAGATTATTAAGAAATAATTTTATGCTTTTTCTGTTGATAGATGAACCTGGGTTTTAAGATTATTTTCCAGCTGCAAAAATCATATCTTAATGTACCAGAAGCTGAATGTTACCTTGGCATTACTTTTTGATGATTTCTACATGATAAAAACTATTTCATAACCACACATCACCATTACTATTACTACCACCATCTCCCTAAGCAGATACATGCCTTGGTTGAAAAAGAGGAAAGATCTTGCAGACAGAAAGACAAAAAGGAAAACAACAGAAATAATTTTAAAAAGGTAATATTATATAGATATAAAATAAAAAACTATGTCATACATAAATACATGTGTGAAATGATTAAAGAATCAAGCTTAAACACAGTTTTCTCTTAGAGCTTCATGGAACATTAAAAATAGTAATGTAAAATGTGTATTTTCTATTAGTAGGTTTACTAAATAGAATTTTTCCCAATGCATTTGACCAGATGAGGAATTACTGTTTAAATTACTATAACTTTTATAATATTTAATTGAATAATATTTTAAAGATTTACTTCTGGAACTTAATTCTAATTAATAATCACAGCATAAATTCTGCTTTGATTGTCTAAAAAACACTATCATTATTCTTAGTTATATTTACTGTTTATATTGAAGTTTTCAACCAAAATTTTAAAAACTGAAACTATTAAAATGAAAACAGCTTAATTTCTAAGATCTGAATGCTAGATTTCTTTTATATGTTACTCTTCTGATGTACATGAACATTTTATTTTTGGCTATATTTGTTTGGCCCACCTATACTTTTCAAAATAATGTCTTTAAGTTATTTTATTTTATTTTTTAATTTCTGTAACTCTGTAGACCCAATTTGTTTCATTATATTTTAAAAAGATAAAAGATGTGAGTTGTCTTTGGGGAAGTTAAAATAACAACAAATGACACAAAAAGGAGCTGATTTTTTTTTCATAAAACAATGAGTAATTTGTAATAAATGAAATAAAACTGAGTATAACATTTCAGCATTTTTAACCTCCAAAGTGTTTAACATTTCTAAAGCGAACTAACCTCCAAGTGTTTTACATGGACACAAAAAGGAAATCGTCTTAATCATTATTAAAATTCTGTGTGATTATTGCCTAAATTTCACAATGATGTTGTGTATTTCTTGTTGGACATTATGTACTGCGAAGGGGCTCACCATGCTGGATAAAAAATATCATTTCAGACAGGCAATTTTGGAAAATCTTGGATTGAATGCCAAGACTACTGATGGACTAGGATAAAAATCATTATTATTTCAGTAGATTTTATAAAATAAAATCCATATTTAATAAACACACCTATTCTGTGATTGCTGTGTACTTGAAAAGTAAATGAAAATTGATTACTTATGGGTAAGATATTAAGAAATGCCATCAGCTGTTTCTAATTTGGAAAATGTTTTCGACTAATCTCTTGGGCCTACTTAAAATTCTTCACACTTGGAGAACCTCAAGTTTTCCTGAAATCAGGCTGTTTGGCCACAATGAAAGAAGTTTATGAGGTATTTGTGGTATTTGCCTGGTAATTCGATAAAGTGTAAAAAAGCCCTTTCAATGATCTTTAAAATGCATTTACTTAGTAACAAAGATAAGTTTGAAATAGAGTACAGTGAGCAATTCAAAACCCTGGTCAAACAACATTTCATAGAATTTTCATAAGTCCATGAATCTGCATCTTTAAGAATTACAACTGTTATATCTTTAACAAAATAAGTTATCCATGATTTTAATTTTACAGTCATAAATGATCTGTCTCATTTAAAAAAATTAAGAGATTTACATTACTTTTACATTTATGATAACCTTAACATCCGTACAAGTAGTTAGAGAAAAGAAGATAAGTTACCTACAAGAGACATTTCTTTCAACTATATATCAAACTGGACTTCTTAAAAAATTATCAACAGAAAAAGCATAAAATCAAAAATCATTTTGAGGGATCTCAAAAGAGTCCATTTTAAAAGGGTTGAATCTATATAAGGGTGGCAGTTATTGTACACATCACATTTTATAAAATTATGACATCTAATTATTTTTAAATATTTCTAATTTATAATACAGATAATCTAATTTCACTATTTTATGTTGTTAGTCAAAACAAATTATTTTCCTTATAATTATTTGTGAAATATGTTTATGGAATTTTTGTATCTATATTATATTTCACAATAGTATAAATATATTTAATATAATACTATTTAGGGGATATGTCTGTAGAGATATGTATTATAAACAATATTTATAAATAATGAGATTTGGGGAAATTTTAAAGTTCCTGGTACTTTTTTATATTTTTCTAGTTTTTTATTAATGTCAAATATCATTTTTACAAAAACATATTTTCTCTTAGCTCATTTTATTGGCAAAGATATTCAGTCCAAGGTTCAACAGTCATGGTGAAAGTGACTATTCTCCTCTTGTACCAGGGAGATCAGTTAGCTGCCCTAGACAAGGACTGAACTGATTCAAAGCTGGACCTCAGTCTTTGTAAGCTCTTGTCTGTTTGTAATTCTCTCTCATTCCTAGAATGCAGTTCTCGGGTCCCTAAGAAGTCTGGGATGTTCACAGATTTCTTTTAATCTTGCAAGCTTGAACTACCATTTGTGTCCCCTTAGCTTTTGGAGTCTTCTAAGACTTTATTGCCAACTTCTCTGCTTTTCACCCTTTGCCTCTGTTAAGATTCTTAGTTTTTTAGACTTCACTTTTGAATTGGCAAATAAATACCTCAAGAAAAAAAAAATAGTTTCAAAAGTTAGATTCAGGACTTTGGTCTTTTGTTTTATTCAGAATGTTGACCTCACAAGTTCTTGAATCCTTGGTAGCTTTCTGATCATTTTAAATACCTATATTAAACATTTTGTCTAGCCTTTCTGATTGTTATCAGTGAGACAGTTGGTCTAATAATCTGGCCCATTACTGCCAGCTGTATCACCTGCTCAATTTTTGAAAGAAAATATTCAGCTTTCAAATAAGAACTCTCTTTTTTGTTTTGTTTTGTTTTTTTTTACATAACTTTAGAAATAAAATATCATTCACAATATTTTCTGTATAAATGCCAATATTTGGGGAAAGATTTTGCCTTGAAAATTTAAAATATTTCTAAGGAATTCTTACTATTAAGAGGTTAGGGTAAATTTTCATTCTGTTTTTTTTGTGTGTGTGTGTGTGTGTGTGTTTTTACCCTCAAATTGTATTAACAAAATGCAAAATTTCAACTGCATATTACATTGGTATGTTTCTTTTCCTGAAGTTTCTAATTTTGAGAGATGTTTTACTTTTCTTACCGTTGACTGATACTGTTCTCATCTACATAGCTTCAAGTTATTAATACTGTAAACTGGTGGAACAAGGCTTTAAAAAATTATAAACCATATCTCCTGTAAAATATTTATTTATTAAAACTAAATTAATAACAAAAACAAAAAGGGACAGCTGATAAATAACATGCATGAAAAATACATGAATAAGGTAATATGAATAAGTTAGAAGACTCAACAATTGATCAGGACCTTAAGCAGCTTATATTACTACAGGTAAAATGTACTATTATAATAACAGGAAAAAAAATTGTGTCATAGGCAAAGAGTAATTGTACCCAAAGTATAAGTTCAGTTTTAAGATAATGGGTACAGTTATATTCAATACTAAATTTTTATGGCCTTCAATAATTGCTCATTTCTCATTTCAGGTGGGAGAAAGAATTGGATGCTTATGAAATCATTAATAATGATGATATAAAATTAGAACAATTATAACAGAAAACATTTATCCAAGGCCTGCTTACAACTATATTTTTGATACTTTACTATACAGTTTTATATAATACATACTTAATATAGTGTACAGAAAGCTTCATTATCATCTAAGTGCCTATTATACATATGTTGAGAACATTATTAATAAAATCTGCTTTAAAATTTATCTATACATAGCTATACTAGGTAGGAATAAATTTTTGAAATGTTCTCTTGAATATAAAGCTAGATTGTCAGTTCTAAATATACATACAGTGGGCATGAACAAATGGTGATGCATGATGAAAATATAATATTAAATCCATAATATTTTACCTATTTTTCTTTATATGTTTATGTGTATATTCATCTAGAATATTAACAGAGTACATTCATCTAGACGTACTTAAAGACTGATATGAAAAGGAAAAATAAATTCATCTAATTACTTCTACAATGTTGCCAAATAACTTATATAGTAACCTTTTAGTACTATAGTATAGTAAAATTAACTAGTTATTTAACTCAGTAAACTACAAATGCTTTTAGTCTCAATTTAATTTTTTAATTTTCAAATAAAATATTTTAGAATTTATAAGCCTTAGAGAATGGCAATACATAAACACATATGTATACATTGGAATACTAGAATATAGTTTAGTAACTATATTCATGTATCCTTTTAAAATGTATAAGTAGACTAAATGGGTCATGTAGTTTATTTTTGCATTACCAGTTCTTAGTCTATTGAGGCATATATGCAAACCTACGTACACAGGCACACACACACACATACACACATTTCAGCATCCTTTATTTGTTAATTAGTCTACAAGTAACCCACACAAAAATATGTTCATAACAGTTAAAAACTTACGCTTCTGAGCTGCTATAGGAAAAATTAATGTTTAATATATTTGCATAAATGTGTAGGTATTATTTTATGCACATTACTATCTTTTAGGACATATATTTTCAACTTTTACTCATTCTAGATTTTACTCATCTCACTAACAGAAGATGGTGTAAATTTCTCTCCCATTGCTTCTTAGTACAATCAAAATTTTTATCTCCACTAGGTAAATGGCCAAAATATCCAGAAACTGAACAGAGAAGACAAAATATTCAACAGAAAGAGACATGTAGAGTAAGGTTGGCAAGATATCAGCTCTAGAGAGATGCATATGCACTATATATTTTGTAACGCATATTGAATTGTAAAAGATAATAATTAAAATATTTAAACAAATATTATAAAGAAGTGGGCATTTTCTGAATATATTAATAAGGACCCTAACAGAAGGAAATATAGAAAGACAAGCCATAAAAATAGTTTAGTTACATAGTGAAAAGTATCATGAATGCTAAACAGTATAATTAAGAAGAGAAATATAAGCCTAATCAGAGAAAAGAGGTAATTTGAAATCAAAATTATAATTGAGATTTCTATTATTTCTAAATATATATTCTAGCTTTGTATATGGATATATATGGATATATAATATATGATGTATTTTATATATATTTAATAGTTAAATGTTAAGTGCTTTTACTTATTCATTATAAAATTTTATTACAGCGTATATTTTATTTTTTAAATATTGTTTATATTAAAATGTATTTATGCATTTATGAAATAAGTTACTGCACTGTCTTGTGGTATGTAAGGCTCAGAAGTAGTATGGGTGGACATGATATGGATTATTGCTTGGCTCTGTTGTTGATGCCATTGTCATTGTCCTTAGCCTCTCAGACACCAACATTCCCATTCCTTGAAAGGGGCACTGCTTTCCTAGGGGCCACAAAGCAAATGATGATGTAGGCTATGTAGTCACACCTTGAGCCACCCTCAAAAGTGTCAGATGCCAATTACTTGATAAGCAGCTCTTTCATGAAGGATGACTAAAAATTTTCTATTTTTATCTTGTTGCCTGGTCTCCCATCGGATAACATCTATCATTCTTTGGCTCCTAATACATTCAAAATTCCATCACAATCTATGACTTTGAATTCAATGGGCTCAGTGAGGGTCACACCTTGATGGCAGACTTTGCAAGGTATTGCAGGTAAAATAAGAAACAGTACTATCTTGGGTCTAAGTAACCTTTAAAACTTATTGAGAAATGCAAGTAAGCATAAATGAGTGCAAATTATGGAAAGTTGTTAGAATGAGTCAAGCAACCTGTGTTTTTGCATCCAAGATCTACTTTTCAGTCCCATGACCTTAGACAAATTCTTTATCTTTTCCCAATCTTATTTCCCATACTTGAAAAATGGAAATATTAATAGTTCAGATGTTTTGAGGTGTGTTTAGGGCAATAAATGAGCAATTTATGCAAAATATTTAGCAGTGTGCCAATGTATAGTAAAAACTCAAAAAAGATGTTATTCCAATTATTACTAGTGGGAGTAAAAATAAGTGATATGGGTGATATGTGGCATATATAAAGGTGGTTGGACTCAGTACTAGGAATAGCTTTTGGGAAGAAGTGACTAGCTGAAGGCAAATGTAAGTTGGTGAAGTGGAGGAGTAAGGGAGGGGCTAGAACATGGGATAAGATAATGTAAGCAGAGGATAGGCATGTTCAAATGTGTTGAAAACCTTGTTTAAGCACAGTGTACTGGAGACCTGGTTAAAGTTTAGAATTTAAGAATTCAATAATAGGAGCTGGTGAAATGAAGCTTTTGAAATGTTTTTCAAGGTCTTGATTATTTATTTCTTTGAGTCTTAAATTAAGAACAATAAAAATATAAAATATAAAATAAAATGTAGTTCATTATAAACAGTTCCTATTATATTATACTTCATGTATTTAATAATTTCCTAGTATTATTTTGTTGTTTTAAGATTTTGGGATTATGAATGAAAGAGCCTTTTTTGTTTCACATTTTATTTCCACTTGTATACACAATGGATTGTGTATATATAGATCTACCCAGGCTTGAGCAAAATTACTAAAAATAAAAGCTGTTCTCATATAGTTCAGTAACTTTGGGGCTATTAATATAAATCATATTTATATATTCATGTGTGTAAGTATAGTCCAGGAAAGGAATTTTAGAAATATTTTGATTTCAATTTTATAAACAAAGAATCTGGAATTCAAATGAGTTAAATAATGTGCCCAAGGTAATTTTGTTTGTAAATTGTAGATTCAGGATTTTAATTGAGTATTTTTTCTATTACCCAATTCAAAATTCAATTTGAAAAATATCTACACTTTTTCAAATTTTTTAATTTTTTAAATCTAATTAATTTTTGAATAGGCAATATATATCATAGAATAAATTTCAAAATGCTAAAGACTCTGTCTACAGCCTGAAATATATCTCCATCTTAACTTTGCAATCCAGCTTCACAATTCCCCTTCCTGGAACACATTCATCTTCTGCAGAGAGAGCATTTTGTGTATTTATCCAATCTGGCTCTATTATCTTAACCAATTTCATTATATCATTTCCCACTCCAAATTTAAATTGCTGTTTTTTAGCATTTCGAAAATATCGTGACTTTTCAATTTTTATTGTTTTATTTCTCATTAATGTCTCAGTTAACGAACTTTCCTTCCTTTCTTCTTTCCTTCCATCCTTCCTTTTTTCTTTCTTTCCTTGCTAAACAACAGCATAATACTGTACTTTCTTTAGCATATTGCATTTTTCACTGAACAAAATTTTGGATATCTTTCCACCCAAGCCAATATAGTATTATTTTGATACTTTTAGAAACTATATCATATTCTACTGCTTGTATCTGTCATATTATTTAATAAATTTTATATAAACTGTTATTGCAAGCAATGCTAATGTCTGACATAATTGAGTAAATTCATAAAATGTATTCCTTGAAGTGGAGACCACATAACAAAGTGTGTGTGTGTGTGTGTGTGTGTGTGTGTGTGTGTATAAATTAAATCAGTATTAGAACACTCACTAAAGGCTATTACCAGTTTACACATTCACCAGAAATGTATATGAGTTCTTGTTTCTAAACACTCTCATTATCCTATTCTCCCTATTCTGTTATCAAACTTTTAAATTTTTGCCAATTTGAGTAGTAAAAACAGAAGTTTTTTTTATTTATATATTAGGCTTTGTTCTTTTATCATGATTAAAACTAATAAATATCATATGTTTAGGAGCTATTTTTAGTTTCTTTTATTTGTGCTTGTTTAGACTATTTTTCTACTGGGTGTTTGGGTATTTTATTATTGGTTTTATTTCTTCTTTATATAGTAAGAAAATTACTCTTTATCTGTGATTTAAGTTATAATCTTCCAAAGTTTGTCACTTATATTTTGATTTGTTACTGTTTTTTCTTCCAGGGGACTATTTTTATGCACTTTATATGTCAACATTTGTGTCACCATCTATTTCTATATTATTATAAACAATCTGTGTCCTCATTTAATGCTTTGCACAGCTTCTGTTTGTAAATTTTACATTTTTCTGAAAAAAAATTTTTTTTGCATAAGGTGTGTTATTCAATTTACTTTTCATTACTCAGAGAGCCATTCAAATGTATCAACATTATTTATCATACTAATTTAAATGCCTCCTTTATCATACCCTAAATTTTAATATTTATTTTGGCCTCTCAATTAACTTTTCATATTTTTCCATTTGTCTGTACTCCTATTCAGACACTGAACTGTAGTGTTTCACTAATGATACTGTACGTTTTAATATGAAAGCAGGTAGTTTGATTTATCATATTACTCTCTTTTAATTTAGACTTTTACCATATAGTCTTGCTAGTCATTTTTTACTCCAAATGACATTTAGAATAGTTCTGTAATTTATTAAAATTTAAAAAAACCTGTTTTTTTAAATCAAGTTATATTTAGATTTTCTTTTGGAGAACTCACATCTTTATAGTATTTAGTCTTTTTTTCTGAAAATAAAATTCCATATTCTATCATATAGTTTTTACATATTTATTATTAAATTTATTTCTAAGCATTACATTGTTTTTATTATTATAAATGAAGTTTTTTAACCTATCTCCTAGTCAGATATTATTTGTAAATATAATGACAATTGATTTTTATGTATCTACCTGACAGTTTCATTTATTTTTTTACTTTCGTAATTAAAAAAAAAGAGGCCTTTTGGTTTCTCAGGTACAAAATCACATCATTTGTAAATAATGATATTTATTTTCTCCTCTAATTTATATATTTTATAATGTTTCTTATTAATTATATTGGCTATTACTATCAGGACATTGTTAAATAATAGAATTAGTCATGGGAATTATTATTATTTATTCCTTCAGAGAAAATTTTTAAGCATGTTGCTGGTAGTTGGGGATATAGATATACTTTATCTAATAAATTAATATATATCTCCTTATTTTTTAAATATTTATTTTTGAATTACTAAATTTTATCTAATGCTTTTTCAGTGAACATGGAAAGCATAATATGATCTTTATCTTTTTTATATATTTTAAAGTAAATTTTATTATGATATTTATAGTATTGAACCTCTTACCTATCTGGAATAAATATTACGTAATTATGATAACTTTTTCTTTTTACAAGATAATGCATTTTTATTTGCTAATGTTTCATTGTAGAATTTTATATTTGTAAGTGATACTAGTCTGAGGTTTACTTTTTTGTTATATCTTTGGAAGGTTTAGACAAAATTAATTTACATTTCAATGTCAAAATTAATTTGACATTACTGGTCAAATCCAGGCCAATGGCCAAGACTGATATTTCTGGAAAAGAAAAGTTCCCACGGGAAGCATTGTAATCACATGGCAACAAGGGACCAGTAGTTGAGAAGAGAGATAAATAGTTGGAAATAGTAATACAATTATCTAAAATGACACTATATTCATAGCATTTTCTTTTCTTTCTTCCTCCTTTCCTCCCTCCTTTCCTTTCTTCCTTCCTTTCTTCTTTCCTCCTTTCCTTCCTTTCTTCCTTTCTTCCTTACTCCTTTCCTCCCTGACTGTCCTCTTTCTTGGTGTTATACATTCTGTGGGTTTGGACAAATGTATCAGTGACATTGTCCACCATTATAGTATCACACAGAGCAGTTTCACTGCCCTGAAAATTCTCTGTACTTTGCTTATTTATCTCTAAAACCTCTGATCTTGAAACCTCTGATCTTTTAACTGTCTCCATACTTTTATTTTTTCTATAATATCACATAGTTAAAATCATACAGTATTTAGTCTTTTCATATTGGCTTCTTTTACTTTGCAATATGCATTTAGGGTACTTGTTTTTTTTGTTTTTTTTTTTTTTCAGCCTGGATCGCTCATTTCTTTTTAGTGCTTAATGATACTCTAATGTCTTCATGAATCACCATGTATTCATTTCAAGTTTTAGCAAGTATGAATAAAGCTGTTATAAGCATCCATGTTTAGGTTTTTGTATGGATATAAGTTCTGATCTACTTTGGGAAAATCCAAAAGAGTATAATTCCTGGATTGTATGGTTAGGGTATATTTGGTATTATAAGAAACTGCCAAACTGTCTTCCAAAGTGGTTGTACCAATTTGCATTCCCACCAGCTATGAATGAGAATTCTTGTTGCTCCATATCCTTGTCAGCATTTGATGTTCTCAGTGCTCCGGCTTTTGGCCCTTTTGATAGAAATGTAATAATATTTCATTGTTTTAATTTGCATTTTGTTGATGACATATAATGTGGAGTATTTTTTGATATATTTGTGTGCCATCTGTATACCTTATTTGGTGAAGTGTCTGTTAAGTTCCTTGGCTCATTTTCTAATCAGGTTGCTTGTTTTCTTATTGTTGAGTTTTAAGAGTTCTTTATAAATGTATATTTTAAATATTATATAAATACATTTGAGAAACATTTGTTAAATGTGTCCATTTTCAGGGATAGAAAATACAAATATACTTAAGACATGATTCCTCCTAACAAGAAACACAAAATGTAATGGGGAGAAAGAAAAGTTTAACCAATAATTATAATCCAGGGTAATAGATATAAAGTTATGTAATGGGAACACGCTTGATGAACACCTGATTAAAAGTGTACCCATAGGGAAAGAGGTATCATCAAATATTGTCTCATGATTGTATGCCCCCAATTAAAAGATATTAGAATTTCTGGATTAAAAGGATTAAAGAAATGAAAGTAAGTAGATTAAAGAGAATAAAGATATTATAACATTAGTCATGAAAATTAGCTAACAGTCACTTTTTTAATCTTAAACAGCTTTATTGAGGTATGTTTTACATTTAATATAATTCTGTTTAAAATGTACAGTTCAGTGATTTTTTTAGCATATTTACAGAGTTATGTAATCATTGCTATAATCTAAGAATATTTTCATCATGCCAAAAAGAAATCTCATTAGCATTCGGTCCCCATACACTTGAAACTAATATGTCATATAATTGTAATTAAAAATATATATATTTAAAAAAAGAAGTCAATCTCCCGAGAGCACATATTGTATGATTTCATTTGTGTAAGATGTCCAGGATAGGCAAATCGTTAGAAATAACAGTTGTTTTTAAAGAAAATTTAAGTAATTAAATATGGCTAAAGAAAAGAAAAAGACATGAATATAGAGAAAGATCGATCCAAATTATCAACAATCTTTTGTTCTGGAAAATATTTGGAATTTTATTTTGAGGAGATGGAAATTCTTTGCTTGGTTTTTAAGCATAGAGATGTCATAAAGAGACTTAGACTTTCGAGACATTTGTGTAACAGCAACACAATAATCAAGTGGATGTAAATATTCAATGAAAAGCAATTAAAATGGAACTCTAGGGGCCCCAGTGGCAGTGGGCATGCACATTTTTGTTTGGGAGCCTGTCATATTTTGAGAACTATATTTCCCCACAGACATCATGTCCATGGTTATAGATAGAAACAGATGTAGGATGGATGAATAGAAGTGAGTATTAAATCCTGTTTCTATTTTTGCTGCAACTTAAGAGACTTTTGCCTGGTATTTCCCCTCTTAAATATAGGCTACCAAGCTTGCGAGTTTTAGTGATAAACATTTACCATGATCTCACAATGTGGACTGGAAAACTAAGACATCCAGTTATTTACCTGAGAAGGGAATTAAATAGAACTAAAAAGGGACTTTGAGTCATTTAGAAACATGGCAGACCAGGCTAGCATGAACTGCCCCCACCCCTACCATGCACATATGGAGACCCTTTGGATAAATTTCAACATTTTATAAATAAATAACTTTCAGATTTAACATAAACATAATTATAAAACATTTGATTCTATTTTTTTCTTAAGGGCAGAATTATTTCAAAACATTTAGTAGAAAAACAATTATATGAAACCTTCTATTTAATTATAAAAAACGTTATAATTAAGAGACTTTCTATACAGAAGTCATCTTTAATGTAGGGCAATATAATGACCAATGAAGTATAATCATAGAGAAGTTATTATGATCTACAAGAGGAGAAATTAGTCAAAAAAAATAGAAATCTCTTAACTAGCAGATAGTGTTTCCTAAAAAATAAAATAAAATAAAAATAACTAAAACAATAACAACAACAACAACAAAAAAATGTGTCACTCTAGTAATAAGGTCTCCAGAATGAAAGAGAAGAAACCACGACATAAGGCCATAACCACCTACCAGTTACCACCCCAAGAGAAAAGATACAATATATGTTTATGGAAGTAACACAATTATTACTAAGAGGAAGGAATAAAAAATAGATTGTTGTCTTCAGATTCCAAAAGAGAAATAATACTTTAATAGAAGAAAAAAAGTCAGTAGACAGACTAGATTCACACTTAAAGTTTTTGCTTTAAGATATCTACAGTGATTTGGATAATATTTACTTGTTAACTAAATTGCCGAAATTGACTAATGAATTTTTCTTTTTTTAGTTGACTTAGAATCAACTTTTAAACATGAATCTAATCAGCTATATTTTCATTATTAGAATTATCTAAATATAAGCAGATCTTATTGAGAATATTTTTATATGCTCATCCCTTAAAGATGGATCAAATGTAATAACATATTAGAAAAAATTCTAAACTTAAAAATTTAGCATCAAAAATTTGTATTCGAATTCTAGAACTATTATTTCACAGCTTAAATGAAACTGTAAAATGTACCATCTGTTGAAATGCACCATATAAGATATCTGTGAATATATAATGCATGATATAAACCTATGTATGTTTGAGAGAATAAGGTAAGGCAATTTCAGGAACAATGATGCAATAAGAGAATTATAAAGAATTATCATGGAGTATAGATATCAACTAGATTACTAACTTTTTAAGGACACTAAAAAAATTATATGTGAACAAAATTAAGACTTTCTACATCCCAACAGCTACAGTTAAATTTGCTCTTGGCATTTAAAAATATACATACTATTCTCAGGATAGAAAGTTGTCAGTGTTCAAGTTAGAGTTAGAAAGTTCATATTTTCATGATCCAATCAACATCTAGCACATTTCCTTGTACTTGAAAATCTAGTTATAAATTTTGAAATAATTTTTAAATATTTTATTAGCTTTAAGAAAAAAGTATACTCTCTAAATTAGAATGAAATTCATTTTCCTTATGTCTTTTACTTCTAACTAAAATATAATAAAATATTACTGTTGGCTGGAAATAATAAACAACTCTTATTAATTCCATGAATATTTATTGAGCATCTCACATGTGCCAGCCACTATGAGATAGAGGATATATAACATAGTTGTACATGATCTCATAGAATTTACATTATACATTATAGTATGATTGAGGGGAAGGAAAAACTTAACATATATTTCATGTGCCAGGTAGTTGATATGTTCTGTGAAGTAAAGTAAAACAAGGTAAGAGGACAGAGGATGATGAGGTAGGAAGTACTATTTTAGAGAGTGTCATTTTGAAAGCCCCTCTGATAAGGTCATACTTTGGCAGACATCTAAATAAAGTGAGAAATTAGGTAAAATAGATATCTAGGGGAAAGGAGATCTGGGCAGAAAGAACATTCCACAAATATTTATTAATCTCCAACTGAGTGTAATGCCCCATTGACTGCAGTGTTATGGATAAGGTGTTTGTGATTTAGTTTTAGAAAAGAGGTATGCCACGAAATGATACTTCTTATAACAAAAGTCTGGATAAACTCAGTGAGGAAAATTTCACAGATTATGAGAGCTATAATATTTCTACAGAACAGAGAATTCTCTTCCACATTATATGTCTCAAAAAAAGTTCTAAACTCTTGAAGAGTCTTTCCCAAAGGAAATACTTGTATCTTGTTCACTACTGAAGCTCTGATCAAGCACCTGTCACTTAGTAGGAATTCTAAGGAGCCTTGTTGAACAAATGGATGGATAGATGAATAGATGAGTGAGAAAAATGTCTATGTTTTTAAGGATGCATCATATTAGGTGGCAAGGAAGTAATCAAGAATTCTAGGTAGAGGACAACATCAAAGTGATGGAGGGTACACAGTGGGTAGAATTAATGTTATAAGTGTGAGAAGCAGAGAGATAAATTAAGAAAGACCTAATCCGGCATTCAATGATATTTATTATTTGATCTTTAAGTATCATTAATAAATGTAAAAATATAATGAAAGTTAAATATATATAGTTACAATTTTATCTAATATTTGTATAAACATAAGAATCCAGTAATGCTAGGTTGAGAATATTATTAATTAAGTAGTCCAATTCTTTTTTTGTTTTGAAAATAGATATAATAGAACTTATATGTTTATTGTTTAGTTCTATTAATCTAATACACTCCTTGTAATCCATTTTCATTTGAATTAAAAATAATAACAAAAATGAAGAATCAAAAAGTCAAATTTCTTGCATTATCTTAACTACTTCTGTCAAAACCCATGTGATTTTTAAATAAATTTGTTTTAATTTGTAAAAAGCCAAAAGTAGTACTTATTGCTTATAATACATATTTACAATCAGAGATCTTTCATATATAAAATTCACCTCTCATTGAACCTTATTATTGTTGTTTTAGCTTGTATTGTATACATAAACCATTACAAAATTTGTTTTCCTAATTAAGCAAATACATTACACATATTTTCAATAAAAGTTAGTAAATGCAAATAATAATATTTTAGTAGCGATTTTATTAACTCAATTTTATTTTAAATAAAATATTTTTTTAAAAAAATATTTTTATGACAGGTATTATAACTTTTTGAAATTAGAAATTCTTAATATATTGGCAAAAGATACACAAAGCTTAAAATGTGCATGTATATTCAGAATCTGAAAATTTTACCAGCTGTTATTCAAATGTATTCAATAAACCCCTTGTGGTTACAACATTTAAAATTGTTTCTTAAACACTAGACAAGAATACTATTAAAATGAAACATTAACATATATCAGAGTGTTTCTTTTTTTAGAGATAGGAGAGCTTCGATGTTCAAATGTTGGATAATAGTTTAGGGGATGTGGTTGGAAGAACACAGTGGGTGAGTTCACATTTGTGAAATTCTCTGGTCACTGTTGTATGACTAAGTAGTTTAGTATTCTAGCTGATTCCAGTTCTGCCTTGCAAACAAAAGCACAACTGGGAATTGCAATATATCTGGTACTTTGGGGAAATTTCAAGGAAACTTTTTCCCCATATTTTAACTGACAATGGAAGATAAAGACTGTCATTGGAATGTCATGCTAGTTTGGAAGAATCTATTATTCCAAACACAGATAAGACAAGCTAGTCGTGGTGTTAAAGACACTTAATCTCTACAAGAGACTGTTCTTTCTCTTCATGTTATCAATTATTTTTCATTTCATAAACAGATCCCAGCATCCATCAGCTCTAAAATGAACATTATGAAGACTACACTATTTTTAGCCAAGACAATCATCAGAACTAAAACCTTTGAATAAATTAATATAACGATGCAATTTTTGAAAAGTGTGTGCTTTTAATGTAAAATATTTATCTGTAAGTGATTTTGACAAGAATTTTTTTTTTTTAAATCAGAAGGGTTAATTATGGATTTAAATAAAATTTCTGAGAATATGGAAGGTAAATAATGGCATTGATCTCTTTATCATCAGTTTAATAACATTAAAGAACAGCAAACTAGCAAGCCTATCCCAAAATTAAAACAAGTAACAACAACAAAAACCGAAGTTGTATAATGTTTTCATTGCTTTGGAATGAGATATTTTACTTATTTGAGTTGTGCCTAATGTAACATATAAGAACACAAATTATTTTCATAGGAAATACAAAATTTTTTTCAAAAATTTACAGAAATGAAATGGCAGTACATGAGTCAAACCATTAACTCACTATGAGGCTGAAAGTATAAATTAGGAAGCTTTTCTTTTTAAAAAAATCTGCTCAGCATATATAAAATTCTTACTCACGTTTCACCTAAAACCCAGCTACCAGCAAAAAAACCTGAAAAAATAACATCCATTATTTTAATTTGCCGTACAATTACATTATCATTTGGATTTTTAAAAAGTCATTGGATTTTGATAATTTAAGATTTAAAAATATGCAAGACACTCTCCATTGTTTTGGTCAGATTTTTAAAATGCACTCAAAGATTTCACATTTTATTTTAATTGACTATAAAATGACACAACACCAAAAATAATAGATTCTAAATATAATGAAACTGTATTATTTTCTTTGAATGTATTGAATTAGGTCATTATATTTCTTTTATTAATATAAAAAAGAATGATTGAAAAATAATATATAAATGCTTATGATCATAGAAAAGATATGTCAAAATGTCACAGGTACTGAAAAGGTAATAACAGAGGGTAGAAAAAATTTCATCAAATTTCAGTTTTGCTACTTAAAGATTGAAATCCTGAAAGTTTTTGTTGAGCATGAGTCTGCCTCTCACAGTTTTGAAAGCATTTGACATTTGCAGTGACTTAAAGTTCATCAACATTTTAAAAATATTGCTCCTCAAAGAAATTACATATATGATTCTTCAATATAAAATAACAATAACTTTGTGAATGACCTAAACATATTGCTACATAAATTTGTGAGTTTTAATATAAAGAAATAAATTTTGTGATGAAGAAAGTAGAGAGAATTACTGTTCAAAATCCACTCTTACAATATCTAAGAATCTTAAAAATTTTTTATATAGAAAGGCGCTCTCTAAATTTCACAAATGATTATTAAGTGACCTAAACTTTAGGTGCATTGTGCCAAACATTAAAGTTTCATTGAGATAGAATATTTTGAATAACAAGAAGTTATTTATCTTAAGGATTTATCTTTGTAATAGCACATCTTATTTCTAGTAGTACTTTCTAATGTCAATCATAAATAGAAACAAAAATAAGAAAACTCTTTACCAAATACCTTTTACGAAAATGTTGTTCTTGTCAAGACATTTTCATGTTTGGAATTTTTACTTTTTCTATATAATGTTACTTTTTCTATATAATGTTACTTTTTGATGAAATCACAAAGCCCAAAAGATATTTATGAGAAAATGTTGCAATATTCTAGTATAGATACACAAACATACACTCTTTAAATTTTTAGAACTCAGAAATTATGGTGAAAATAAGAAATTTGTTTACTTTGAATCTTTATTTTGTATAATATTTTCAGAGCAAATAGTTTAGTGTATGCACCAGAGAAGAAGAAGTATAATCTGTGTATATAGAAGCCAACTACTTGCATACTGAGGCATTTATTCATTCATTTACTCATTCATTTAGTCATTTATCAATCAGCAAAAATATGGTTTATGAACATCTACGTATCAGACACTGTCTGTCTACTAGGAGTACAAAGGTAAATAAGGCAAGGTCTTGATTCTAAAATATCAGCGTTCTAGGGTGGAAAATAGAGAGTACTTTTTACACATTTTAAAATGAATCCTCATCACTCAGTGAGATAGTCTTATTAAATCCTTTTCAGCTATGGCAAGAGAAGCACAGAAAATTTTGTATGACCTCGGTAACACAGTGAAAGGTGGAGCTGAAATTTGAACCTAATCTGGCTACAGAGCCCTTGTGCTTAACTAATTCACAATACAGAGCAACTGTGCCCAGTCTCTATAGAAACAGAGAAAAGAAATGCAAACTTTCTTTTGACTTCCCATAGTTAAAAGAACCAGATAATTCTTTTTACAAGGAGATCAATGCTTAAGTGACTAGTCTTACACTGAGGAAAGATATGCACTACATAATGTCTTAAAGACATATTTTCATTCAATCAACACATATTTATTGAGACCTTGATATATTCAAGACATTGTTCTAACTCCCAAGATATGTCAAAAAGCAACTCCTCCTCTCTCTCTCCCTCTCTCCCTCTCTTTCTCTCTCTCTCTCTCTCTCTCTCTCTCTCTCTCTCTCTATATATATATATATATATATATATATGTATATATATATATATATATATATATATATATATATATATATATAACCGTGTTCAAAGTGACAAATTTTGTCTATCATGTAAATATTTCAAAATTATGGGAGAGATTTGGAATGAAAAAAAGACATCATGGGCTAGTATGAAATCTTTCTTAGTAACAATCACTTATATTTGCTAATAGTTTCCCACAATCTTGAAATAATTGTTTAATTGCATGAACTCCACTGCCACTTCAGTAATTTCATACAGATAAAAAGCACTTTAAAGGTTTGGAACCACAAATCTCTGAGTTATATCTCACAAACACCTGCCCCACGACTATTTATAATCATCTTTTATTTATCCTCATGAACTAATCAATCAAGTGTGTTAGTTGTGTGCTTCCATATTTGTAACTTACATCCTTGTTTTTTCTTAATGGTTGAGGTATTACCCTAAGACATCAAGAGCCTCTGTCCCGAGCAAACAGAATGACATGATTACCTTGGATGACAACTCATATAAAAAGATTTGTGTGCTTATATAGCTAAGCAGGTGACCAGATTCTGATAATTGAACAGTAGTAAGGTTCATGTACTGTAGATTAAAATTAAACTAAAGTTCTTAGAAAAAAAAATGTTTTTTTAATTGCACTTAAAAGCTGAAGGAATTTCTGTGAGTTTGTTCGCCTCTGGGCTTTCTTTCAGGCAGTAAGGTAGCAAACTGCAGGTTGTCCTTCTATAGTAGTATTTGTAACTATCCAACCCTAATTCATGCTACCCAGAAAAGCCCTAAGGTGACAATTACTTCTGAATTCATTAGTAAATGGAAGTTTGATATGATGACAAAACCAGAAAAGCTGTGTGTGTGTGTGTTTTTTCCTGGCTGCCTGAAGAATTCCTTGTGGCTGATAATAATATGTCACCTCTAATCTTACTTCTTATTTCTAAGATGTATTTTCATTAACCATTATTTTATATTGTATCCTCTATTCTGACATAGAATTACTTTATTTCTACAGTAATTTTGAGTGACTTCATGTGATGGAATAGATTATGCTACCATTGTGCAAAAAGAAGAAAATCTTACTCTGGATCATTTAATTGAAGAGATAGGAAAAAAAAAATCCTTCCTGACTTTAAGTAAACTTTTCTCCAAATTTAAAAAAATATCAGTAAATCCTGGAGACTGAATGATCATGATGTCATGTGTTACAACAATAATTTCCTCTAACAGATAAGAAAATAGAAAACAGACAAAAGATTCACCGGGCATTACTTTCTACATAGATTATAATTTTTTAGATTGGGTCCAAAGAAAAAAGAATCTTTACAAGCTGAAAAATATTTACACAGCTAAAGGAAACATAAATAAAGTGCAATGGCAATTATTTAATGACATGCATATGCAAGGAAGTGTTGTCAGTAGCAGCACCCAGTACAGAATGAAGGCTGTCAAGGAGGTGGGTGCCAAACAAGGGAATTTAAATTCAGCCAGTCAGCAAACAGGAATACCTGTCAATTTGCAAGGGGTTATTTTGCTTTTCTTTGGACAAACAATGTTCTTCTTCTGTTATAAACGACATTACTTATCTTTGTATAACAAGGTGCTTTAAACAAGGCACTTTGGGGAAGAAGTATTTCTCTGATTAACTCTAGGAAATTGAAACAAGGTAAGATGGATGAAAAGAGGAAAAAAAAAAAAACACGGAATAGCTCATTGATATGAATAGCGGCTTGAAATACACAGGAAACACTGTGACAGAGAATGTGAAGATATGCAGCATGTGGCTGTCTTAATAACCCAGTTTGACCTACTGCAGAGCCAAATGTTTACCATTTGTAAGGAAATCTTTCTTGATGGTGAAAAAAAAATTGGAATGAACTAAAGTTGGCTCGTTTAATCGTCCTACAAAAATAAAGCTTTAAAGTTATTACAGATGTTTTAAATAACAAAGATTGCATAGATCATCTACTTGTTTATTATTAATAAATTATTTTTATTAAGCATTTACTAAGTCCCAGATATTGTGCTTAATACTTTTTTTATCTATAATTCTCTTGAAACTCCTATAAATTTGGACACTAAACTTATCTTCATTTTAGAGGTGAGAAATGTAATGCTTACAGAGGCCAATTGCCAAAATCTTATAGCTAGCAATGTACACACCCTGCAAATCTTTGTCATGACATATCACTCTTATTCATCTTACTGGAAACGTGCCTTCAAACTGATGAGACGATTTTCCTTTTTTATCAATATCACCACGTAACTAACATGCAACACTTTATCATCTTTAAAAAAGAAAACAAAAAATTTAATCTTTTAACTTGAATAAGCTTTTTCTCAAATTTCTTATATTTTAATAAACATATATTACCAAAAATCAAGAGACAGTGATTCACATTTGGGAGACAGCTGTGAAGGCCTTCATACTTTGTGAAGGAAGCACATGGTGCTTCACAATCAGTAAACATTATTTACAGTTAAATTATGATAAAATTCCTATGGCATCATATATTATATTCATATTGAAGTCAAATGAGCTCATCGTGATTAATGTAACTACAGTGAATGCCAAAGAAATTAATAGTGATTATCTACTCATTGTAAAGGGTGGCTGATAATTAGTGTTATTACACAAAAATGGTACATTTTAAGCAATCATCATCATGCATTCATTTAGTACCATTACAAAGCTGATCAGAGTGAGTTCACTTGGCAATCATGCAGCTAGAAAACGTAAGTCCACCAGGAGTCTGTGGTCTTAGGTTTGAGTAAAGAAAAATTCCATCAACTTTTTGGAATTCTATTTAAAAATATATAAAACACAATTTTCTTTCTTGGATATATTGTTTTAATAATGCATGATTGCAAATGGTATACTTGAGTCTTTTTTTTTTTTAGTAAGAGACTGTATAGTTACAAGACAACAATCACACATTAAGACAGAAGTTAAGCATAAACTCTAAATAACACTCAAATATTTTTTATATGATGTACATTCATTCACAGTTCTGTCATTACAGATAGCAATATTTGCTTTAAGGATATGATAAATATGAAAAAAATGAGCATATGTGTAACATGAATAATGGTGGACGTTTTCTAAACATTATGAAGAAATGGGTGTGTAATGCTAGGAAAAAACTCTTTATTTTTTAACTTGAACAAATGATGAGTTGAGGATTTAATTTACTCCTCTGTTACTGCGACTCTTTTTATCCAGGAAAATAACAGTTTATGACTGTAAGTATAGGTATCAGCCTTTTACAACTAGGTAAATTATTTTTTTAATTGTGTTTAAGAACAAATAATATGAAATCTACTCTATTAATAAATTTTTAAGTGTACAGTATAGTATTGTTAACTATATACATGTTGTTGTACAGCAGATATCTAGAACTGAAATAGGTAAATTTCAATTTGACAAAAATTTTATATGTTTTTGGTTTCATAATTTACATACTTTTCCAACTAGAGTTCTTATGTTAGAGAAACCAGCTAGACTACAGTTTTTAATTAATTCAGCCACCTATGAATCATGAAAGCCAAGAAGAGAAGCTTGGGTGTTATTTAAAACACAAAGTCCTAAAATTTACAGGATTTAACATCCAACACGAAGTTCATTTCCATGAGTCCACATCATAAGTGAAATACAGCTGTTCCATTTGGCTTTCCTCATACCTTTATTGACAAAGGAGACTATTCAGTAGTACCAAAATGACCTGTATTTGCTGAGTAGCCTCACTCTTGGGGCGTGATATTATTTCTGAATTTGACATGATCTTCACTGCCTCAATTTGAACGCTTCTGATGTCTTTGAGTGAAAAATAGTCCTAAAATAATTCTGTCATTGACTAAAATACTCTATTCACTCTCATTTTAAATGATGAATTTGTCGTCTGTCAAGCAGAAAGGAAAAGGTTAATAGTTATATTACTCATTTCCCTGAAAATTTCTTTTGATTATAAAAAAGTGAAATAAAATATCCCATAGAAAATCAAATTTTTTCTATTTATATATTGTAACATCTGCTACAGGATACAGAGTTAATCCAGTAAAAATAATTTTAGCAGAGTTAGGGGAGAGGGTATACAGCCTTAAAGAAATTAATATAATTTTTGTGACCACCAATGTACAATTCAATTGTATTTTACAGTTTCTATTTGAGGAAATTGTAGGGAGATAATAAGTGATATATCTTAATAGTTTTAAATTACAGTCACATACTGAATAATAACATTTTGGTCAACCAGGGACCACATATAAGAATGTGGTATACATTATACCCTAGGTGTGTCGGAGGCTATGCCATCTAGGTTTATGTAAGTGCTCTTGATGATGTTAGCACAATGATGAAATCGCCTAATGATGCATTTCGCAGGATGTATCCCTTCTGTTCAACAGGGCCCAATTATATTCTATTCTAAGAACTATTTAATAACATATACAATATGAAGTCCTGCAGAACTCTGTTTGAAAATGAGACTTGGAATCAGGCTGTCCAAATCTGGAAGCCAACTCTCCTTCTTTTCACAGGACCTATCGGGAACTACTTCATTTCTCTATGATTTAGTTTTCCTCTGTAAAAATGGTAAAGGGTATAATAGTTGTTTCTACCTCAGAAGTTTTGTTTTGTTTTGTTTTGTTTTTGCAGGCTGAAATATAAAGTTCTGGAACAATTCCTGGCAAATGCCGCTCAGAAAACATTAATGTTAATCTTACTATAGAATGATTATGTAAATCAGGGGTCAGCAAACTATAGCCCTTTGGCTAAATCCAGTTCACAACTTGTTTTTTTTTTATTTTTTGCTTTTTTTAAATAAAATATTATTGAAACACAGCCGCACCCATTTCAGACTTTGACATCATCTATGGTTGCCTTCATTCAAAGGTTGATTTGAGCAGTTCCTGTGGAGATCTTATGGACCAGAAAACCTAATTTAGTTACTATCCGGCCTTTTACAGAGAAATTTTGCCAGCTCCTGAACTTCAATAGAAGTTAATGTTGGGTGTACCTTAATGAAGCTTTAGATTGATCACTTCAGAGATATTCTCATTTGTACAGATAATCAAAAGACAATCTTAGAACAGAATAAATCTATTTTT
Source organism: Eidolon dupreanum (assembly GCA_028627145.1). Taxonomy (NCBI): domain Eukaryota; kingdom Metazoa; phylum Chordata; class Mammalia; order Chiroptera; family Pteropodidae; genus Eidolon; species Eidolon dupreanum. The sequence continues at coordinate 50,531,689 of CM053502.1, forward strand.
AGGTCAATAAACTGCCTACAGATAGAGCGTTAAAAGAATGTATTAATGTATAGAATTAAATTTATAATTTATAATTTTTCTTGTCTTTAATATCCAATTATAGTTCCAGCTTTATCTAAGCGCTTCTTTGCATCTAATCAAAGGTTTGGCATCTCTGGGAATTCTGGCATGTCTTGAATAATGTATATTTATTTCTTTAGCTATCTGAATCTCCTCATGAGGTTCTTTCTGCTCTGAATGCCTGTCTCTCTTCCCCATCTATCATATAACCAATAGGCAGAAGAACCAGGATGAAAACTTACAGAGAGGTCTTTAAAGCTAGTTTTTTTCCACTGTACTACCTTGCTCATCTTGCATACCAGGCAAAAGGTTTCATTCAGTCAGCACACATACACACACACACCATGTATATAGTGTGCACATTCTACATATATACATATATGTTCTGAAGATTTATAAACACATTCACAATACTAATATACAATATATACTGCAAGTATACAGTACATATATACTATATATCACTAATTTTATGAATTTATAACTACAAAATGACAAATACATATCACCTATTATGTGCCAGCATTATTCTAGACCCTGGGAATACAGTAAAGGCAATTTTAGATGGCAATCAGTGGCAAAAATATAGAGTTGTGTGAAAGACTGGGGAGAAGTTGCCATTTTAAATAAATTGGCCACAGAAAGTGCCAATGAAATGGTGACATTGGAACAAAATCTAGCAGTGGAAAACTAGTGAGCCAGGCATTTTTTGAAGCTGATGATCTAGATAGAGGCAAGGGCAGATAAGGAAGTCCTGAGATATATAGCTGGAGTGTTATAAGAACAGGAAGGCCAGCCTGGTTGGAGCTTAAAGAGTGAGTGGGAGAAACAGAAACACAATTATGAGGAGCCATATTGGCTATTTTAAGAACTGAGGCATTACTCTGAGTGAGAAGGAAAAACTCTGGAGGGATTTGAAACTTGATTATAGTTGTTGTTGTATGTCATTGTCATAAATTTGTTTCTTTCCCCTTACCATGTTACATTTTAGATATGCTTCATGATTCTTCCTAATTGTTCTCCAGTGAAGATGACACAACGTATTTGCTTTTGATTTTCACTAGCCCATTACTCTGCCAAGTCTATTTGGTAACAGAAATCTGTTACCCAAAGCCCATATGCATAGAAGGTCCTTTCCTATTTGTCTTCACAAAGTGAAGACTTTTATACTGTCGTTATTCATACTCTATATTTTATTTTTTACATTTGATGTTCATATGTCATCATGGCAAACTTTAGTCTGACAAATATTACTTGCTCACGTCTTCTTGACTGGCAAACATATCTTTGTGAAAGTCTATAGGAAACAATATTTAAAAATTAATTTTGATAGCCACTCAGGATTTGGAAATCTATATGAATAACATAGACATCTTTTCATTGAAAAGGTACTCTTTTCATTAAGAAGATTACATTTTAACTTCTGATGAACCAAAAGAAACAAAACAACTCAGAATATTTCATCTTTCATATGGGACCATACTTTTAAATTTAGTTATTTGACACGGAAATTTTATATGATGATAGGAAGATCATTGGGAAAAACGTGTTTTGTTCTACTTTATATTATTTTTCCTGTTATTTTACTAAAGATTTTTCTAATCACATTTGGTTTAAACTTTTAAATCTTGTTTTCTATTAGGTGCCCAATCTTATGAATTTTCAATTCTATTGTGACTGCATTGTGCCTATATATTTCCACTTTAAATTCATTTGAAAACTCTATTCTAACATCATTCCAGTCTTTATTTTTGGTCAAATTTTTTGATAAAAATTAAACAAAGAACTGTTGTTTTAAACCTGTAGAGAAAGTGTGTCCTGTCTAGACACATGCCATATTTAGTATTACCAGAACTATCTTTTGTTTTTTATAAATATATTTTCACATTGCCCAACTCAGAGTAGATTTAATAAACATAGTTCTCTTCATATCCAAATAAAAATTTTAAAACAATTTAAAATAATAATGATAATTTTTTTTAATATACAAACAGAAATTCTAGTGAAGTTATAGCTTAACCAGGATGAAGTAAAACAAAGTTTCCATTGTGTATGATCATTAAATTAAAAGCAATGACACTGACCTTACTGGGCTGCTGTAAGGATTAAAGTTAATTCATCATATAAAATGCATAGCATTTTGTAAGCCAAATAGTAGATACTTAATGGTTTGAGTTGTGATGATGATGATGATAATGATAAGCATAATAAAAGAAGATGAGAATTTTTCAGAGTAGAAATATTTTCAGTTAAAGCTATTGCTTATAGTTAACTTTTAACAGCATTTCAATAAATTTACAAGTCCTTAATCTGTGTCCTAAGGGTGATTCTAATAATTTTATAGGGAACTGTCAAAAATTAGTTATTGTTCTGTTAATTATTGCTAATAAGAACAGAGAATTTTTCTAGTTGTCCCATGAAAATTATACCAATTAGAAATGTCTAAATTTGTGCATCTCCATGGAGATTAATTTATTCATCATAATCAGTTAATCACTGTTCTTTACATAATTAAATAGCTTCTTGTAGAGAGGAAGACCCCTTTAGTCTTCTTAGAATGAAGAAGATTATTTTAGCTGACACTAGTAAAACTTGGAAGTCAACTAGACCTTCTTAAAATGTAACATCCATAATTGCATACTGATTAGTGTTGGAACTATTGTTGTTCCAAATAAGAGAAGGCTTCAGGAAATATTTAGGAAATTGACTGAAAAAGTACAATGGCCTTATTGATGGGCAGTATTTTTTATTTTATGAATTATTCAGTAACCAACATTAGTGGAAATTCACTTTATAAAAAGGATTGGTCTCTATTGCTTTCTTCATGCAGTCTAATGAGCTAGATTCCTTCATATTATTGCTGAAAGAGACACCATTACTATTGCATTTTTTAGCTTCTTCTATAGAGAAGGAATGGAAGAAGGGAGTAATATATTTTAAAGGTGAATAAATTCAATCTGTTGAGCAATATAGAGTCAAAGAATAGGAATAAGCAGGAAAAGTGCAATTGATACTGGCAAACAATAATTATTTTAATAGAATAGCTATTATATCTGTGTAGAAAGGGATATTCATTTAATCTCAAACATTTTTTTTTTTACAAATTAACTAAAATAATTTTTAAAATTTCTTTTTTCAGAGCATCATGAAAACAAATACACATTAAAATATACATTTCAGGACAAAGCAAATTAAACTTAGAAATATGTACTGAAAAGCAGGAAGGAGAAGTATACAAAAATACTGGTAAAAATTGGGGTGTATCTAAACATGCATCTATTAAACAGTCGATAATTTGAGCTAGCGTAAGATATAAAAGTGATATATCACTAAAATATCAGAAGATCATTATATGTAAGTTTGGCAAGAAATAGGTTCCAGTAATTTTTAAGTATTTTTAGCTTACTTTATAGTGTAGGAGGAGGGTAGATCACTGAAAATAACTGAACCGATTGCAAACATTTTGAATTATCTTACTCATTTACATTCAATTCTGATATTTTCCCAAGAATTTCAATCTTAATAAAAAATTGTTAGTCAAAAAATGGCATTCTAGATATTTGCATTCAGTAGTAAAATTTGTACATAAATTCAAAAATAAATTTTTAAAAATCTAATGATCACTACCTTTTTAAAAGTATTTATTCTTTATATAAATCTTAAATTTTTAGAGTGTCCGATTTCATGTATCTTCCCTGTTTCTTGAAGAAATTTTTGATTTTTAAATATGTTGCTTCATATTTTGTAAGATTAATTATTGAAAATGTATTTAGCAATTATAATTTTATAAAAATCTTAAAATTTGCATTATTATTCTCTCATAATGCAAAAGAGCAGGGCATATAAACTAGAATATAATAACTATGTTAAAATTCAACAGTTGATCATCAGATTTGTAAACGATCTTTTATTACTTAGGCACTTTATAGTAAACAAGCAGTGCCTGTAAAAAATCACAATATAAAACTTATTCTGACAATGGTTAAAATACAAATATATTGACTACATATATTGATTGTATTCATAGATTTGAATAACACATAACTTAAACATAGGTACTTCAAATAGGTGATGGCGGCAAATTTTGTACATAATAGAAAAATTTCAGATCAACTATAGTATGTAAAATTTCATGTAAAATTGAATACAAGATTTCTGTTGTGTAAGTCTGAGCATTGGCAGAATCTAGACAGCATTACAACTCATATTTAAACCAATGTATTGAAAATATTTGATATTTCAAATAAGTTAATGGGCATGGATGTGTAGTATTACAGCACTGTCTAAATTAAAGGGAGAAAAAATATCTTTCTCATTTCTATCACTACCATTTCTGATCATCATCACTATAGAATTCTGTACAAACTAGAAGTTTGTGTGCAGAGTTGGAGCCCAAGAGCCCACATTGGCAACTCTGTGTCTCTGCATATTCTGACACACCTGTCCTTACGTTTATTCATTAAACATTTTTTGAGCACCTGCTTTATGGTGGAAGGTGTGATACTAGAGTAAGCTAAATTTAATGGTGTGGAATTCATAGTCTAATTGTAAAAAACATGCAAGCACATTTTGATGGTGCAACACTTTATACACACACACGCACACACACACACACATATATATATATGCACAGATATATATGTGTATATATATCTGTGTATATATACATACTTTATACATATATATATACAACACTTAATACATATATACATATATATGTATGTGTGTGTATATATACATATATATGTATATGTATATATACACAATAGGAGCCAAAGAATGGGGTATGGTTAATTTGGCATGGAGAAGGCAGAAAAACTTAGGTAGAAGGTGTGCCATTTTAACTAGAATATAAAGGATAAAGAGTTTACCAACTGGACAACGTCTTAAGAAGAGTTAATTCTATGTCAATTTTCTCTCTCTCTCTCTCTCTCTCTCTCTCTCTCTCTCTCTCTCTTTCTTTCACACACACACACACACACACACACACACACACACACACACACACAGGGTCAGAGACAATGGTAATGGTTAGGGAAAAATATGAGAGAGAAATAAAAGATGAGATGCCGACAAATTATACTTGAATGTAGTGTTTGGGCTTTGCTCTATAAGTAATGTTTATCAATTGTATTTCTATGCAGGGACTTTTAGAATCAAAATTGTTTTATAAAGATATTTTTGATAGTACTGAAGATGATCAATTGGAGACAGAAGCATGGATACAAGAGCTGGCCTCTTTTACTATTTCTGTCTTGGTGAATGATACAATTTTCCATGTACTTGCTCAAACAAGAAACCTGGTAGATTTCTAGCTCTTCTCTCTCTTTCAATCCATCACCAAATCCTATCTTATCTTTTCCCTGAAGTCCAAATCTCTGTTACTACACTAAATAGAAAATTATTTCCCACCTGTGATAATCACCTAACTGAGACTCCTGTCTTCATTTATGCCTTTGTCTTTCTCTGGAATCCATTCTCTCATAGAGATGCTGCTAAAACACAAATCTTGTCTGAAGAAAATCCTTTACTAGTTCCCTTTTACACTTAGAATAAAATCCAAAATCCTTGCCATTTCATACAAGGGCCTTAATCATCTGGGGCCAACGTAAATTTCCTGCCTTTGACTTTTATATATCTTCCCTCCTTTAAGTGATCTGTGTCCTGATCAACATCACAGAAATTATCACATTGTATTTAATGTTTTGTTTTTACTTACCTGTTTAAAGCATAAAACAAAATAACTAACTTTCTGAATTAAAACATACTTTCGTAAGGTTGTATCCCAGCACTTGGCAAAATATATAACATAGTAATAAAATTAGTAAATAATTTTTGAATCATGAGAGATACAGAAAAGAAAAATGATGACTAGAAATAAGTTAAAATACTAGAAATGAGCATTAAGAAGTATGTCTCAAATACTGCAGTTCAAATCTTGGTGATTAAGATGATTTCAATGTTTCTAGCTTATTTAAATTGGGTGAGTCAAAATTCTCCTAGATACCATGTCTTTGTTTGTATGTTCATTTTTTATAAAACCATGTTTTAGAGTGTGCTTCTGAAAAACTAAGCAAGGTGGTAATGACACCATGAGGACAGCATGTAAGGACATGATCAGAGGAGTATGAGTCTTATAATTTATCTGTGATCACTATATTTAAGAATTTATCTTATGATATGGCCCTGTAAGTAAAGGAGGGTCAAAACTGAGAAAGAAGACAAATATAATTAAGCAGATTTAGTAAGAGAAATAGAACTAGGAAACAGTAATATTAATGAATACAATGTTGATAAGGGTGAATATATGTTTTAATTAATGACTAGTCTAATATTTTTAGTGCTCTATCATCTTCATTATGGAACACATTTTGCCAATTAGATGTGTCATAGTGAAATGAATATTAATGATTCTTTAAAAAAGTCAGTTTTTAGACACCTATCTTTATAATAGGCTGTTCAACTAATAGATAATAACGAATAATAATGGTTGATATTTATTCTATGCTAAGCACTGTACTTTCTATGCACTTTACATACTTTGGTCTACACAACAATGCTTTGACATTATTTTCACTTTATATGTCGAGAAACCAAATTATGTCACATTTAAATAAGGGTTGTATATGAGAAAGGAAATCTGACTCCAAAGTCTGTACTCTTAACTGCCAGCTTATATTGCCCTCCAAAACTAATAGGAGAGAAAAGAGATTTTTAAAAATAAATAAATACAAGTCTCAGAATAATTCCTAGAAGTCAAAGAAAGTCCTGGTTCTACAGAATACACAGAAATATAAATTTTAAACTAAGTTTAAGGTCAAAATCAAAAAAGAAACCAAAAAAATTATAAATAGTAGACAGAAAAATGTCATTTCAGAGAATGTTTAACTCCGAATTACTCCCTGGTAAGAGTGATCATCTATTCCTAACCTCATGAGTCGTTATTAATCTGAGTTACACCTGCTAAGAGACTTTTTCTATAAGAAACCAACAGAAATGTTAACCAGATGCTAAAGATAAGTATTACTATCAACCGACACTAATTGAAGAAGCACATAGAGTACCTATGAAAGATTCACATGGGAGGAAATTCTAGCTAAAATTTTTTGCCACATAGAATGATTTATGTGAATGATACCCTTTTCTGATGAATTTTCTTAGAGAATAATATAGCCTCCAAAAGTAATATACTCCAAAATAATAATATATTTCCAAAAAGAATAAGTAATTTTCAAGTATTTATGGTAGGATTGAATGGAGTTCACTTGGATGATGATTCATTAAATTTAGTTTTGTTTCATTTGCTGAGATGGATGTTTGTTATTTGTCCCCTCAACATACATTCTCTCTTCTTCTGGCAACTAACTCTATAGGTTGGAGGTGGAGAGTGAGGAGGATGTCACCTTTTCTTCACTTCAATTCATGGTCTGATGGGATTACACCTCCAGGCAAGTCCCAGTAGTGGAAAATGTGACCTGAGCTAAGGAAGTTGTAGTATCTCTTTGCAGAGGCCTAATACAAATCTTGAGTTTGGTTGGGAATACCTGAGAGAGATCCATCACTCTTCCACTAGACGTGAACCTAAAAGTACATCCCTCAAGCTGCTGGCAGCCATTATGAAGCCCTGAAGGGGCAGAGAAAGCAGAGCCAAAAGAAAGAAAGGATCCAGCCTACAGATGTCATTTCAAACCTTGTCTTCAACTTGCTAAAGATTCATCTCCCAAAGATTATTCAAGTTTTGTTATTCAATAAATCCTCCTCCTCGCTTTTATATCAGTTTTAATGAGGATTCATGCAACTTGCAATTGTAGAGTTCTCAAAAAGTATTAACATTTTCAATTAGTGTTTAACTTACTTTTTAATTACCTTTACCAGTGAAACGTTTCCTAAGGATTTACTTTTTGTTCGTTTGTTCATTTGTTCATTCATTCATCCATCCAATAATTTATTTGTTTATTAATTCATCATATCTGTTTTCCACTCAATATAATCATAGCCCTGTTCTAAGCCGTGTATAAGTTACAAGGATCTGGACTTCAATTATGGGTAGCATATGATATAGGGAAGTGAGATAAACATGTATGTTTTCTTACTCTAAAAATATAAGTAGGTTCAGGAAAAAAAAATCATTCAAGGTACATAGAATAAAGAAAACTAGGGAAAAGATGACATTAATATGCACATTAAGGATCAGGTATGCTTTTAATATATAAAGTTGTGAGGAAAGTCGTTTCAGGCAGAGAAAACAGTAAAAAGAAGTCATGTAGCAGGAAAGATAAATTCTGTTTGAGGAAGAACAAGTATTTCACTTTGGCTGCCCACTTTAGCTGGAAATTTATGTCAATTTAAGAAGTCTGCATTGTAGTACATCCAGAAAAAGGCAAAAAGGTTTATTTTTTTCCCATTTTTTTGTAGCTGCTTATAAATGAAGCTTAAAGTGAAAAATACTGTCTACTGCTTAAAAGTCTTTTTCTTTGGAAACAATTCTGCAATGTGGGCAGATTATAATTCCTTCATCCCACAAACACCAAATCTGAAAATAAAAACCTGACTTTCAGCTTTCCAGACAGTGATTGCCTGTCTTCTCTGCCAACTAAACCTGCTTTACACATTCAGAAAGCTCTCACTTCACTCAGCTCAGAAGAAATGACATGAAATAACCACTGCATAATCAGCACAATCAGGATGACCACTAAGCATATTATGCAGTTTGAAAATTATTTAAGGTTAACTCCACAGGAAGCAACCTACTATGTGACTTTACCAAAGCACTTAATTTGGATAGTATTATTAAAATCTTTTTTACTTTCTAGTCACCTACCAAGTGTAATATATCTGGTATCCAGGACACAACTTCACTAAAAAAAGCAATGCGGTCTGTGTAATGGAGACATGAAGGGGTGTGTTCAAAGGTTCAGCAAGCCTTGTTTTGGCTGTCTTTATTGTCTAAAAATCACAGAATCATTTGCTGCGTGTGAGAAAGAATCTTAAATGTCACTTGTGAATTCTGCTTTAATATATTTGGTAATTATTATCCAATATATTGATACTAGCTGTGTATGGCTATTAAGTTTAAATTACTTCAAAAAATTTGAAAACCATCTTCTTACTTACACTACTTATATTTCAAATGTTTCATCATTTTGTGTTGCTAGTAACTCAGTGTTAGAAGCAGATACAGAATGGTTCCATTACTGCAGAAAGTTTCATTTGATGGTATTCTACATCATCAACAAATGCTTTGAATGAATACTCCTGTAACGTGGAAGTCACCACCCATTGAGAGAGCTGTCTTCATTTTTTGGGTCATTCTGTCTCCTTATTCAGAAAGAAAATCTGTCTCCTTTATGCTTATTATATTCCAGTCCTAATTTGGATCCTTAGAGACATATAAAGTAAAACCATCTTTCATTTATCAATACTTCATGAAAACAAATTTAAAGTTCTTTACAATATTCTTAGATGTCGAACATCTTATATTTCCTCTAGTGCAAGCTTTTTTAGACACCAAATGCAAGGAGAGGAAACATAATTCCTGGAAATTTCAGAATAAAAGTCTAATAGGAATTTAGGAATAATCATCATTATTTTAGGACAATAAATTGTATATAGATGACAATAAATACCTTTCAATATGTCCATTTTTAAAAGTGACAGGTTATAACTATTAAAATAATAGGTTTCATTAAATTAAAATATTATATGGTTGTTTGTTAAACAAATTTAAAACATTGATCAGCCTGCATATATTTTGTTATAAGTGCCTATCATGATGAGCAATATATAATGGGCACTCAACAAATGTTGAATGAATTGAGTTAACATGGTAATCATATAATATAAATGGTTGACAGATTATCATTTTGTCTGCACTTAGCATGTCTGGCATTCAAAATTTTAAAGTTCAAATTCAAATTCATATTCTAATTGCAGTTAGAGCTATCCTATAAGCTCAAACCTTGAAAGAGTTCTGGAAGTGTATGTTAAAAAATGAAATTAAAGATAAGGACTTCAACAACAAGATTCAAAAAGAGTAATGCTGCAAGTTAAGTATATTAGTTCTAAGACTGCTAAACCACACATGATTCCTAGGCCCACCCTGCACAACACTTTCACTTGACTCAAAATGAATCTTGAAACTTCTGTTTATTTTATAATAAGTAGCTTTACCCTTGGGTTTATTTTTAGATTTTTAAAACTACAATAAAATATTACAATGCTTTTTATGACAAATAAGTATTATTTGGAAACTTTTAGATCTTATGAAAAAAATAAAGCAATAACACATTTTATACTATTGTATTAAGTAAATATTATTTAATTGTTTGGATTTTGACTCATTGATCTGGCTTTTTTTTTTTAAGAAAGCAAATAGGTGAAGAAAAAATTGTATAATTTACAGGACAATTATCAACAGAATGTATGTTATATAACTTAGCTAATTAATAGAATATAACTATTCTATTCTGTAGTTTTTGTGCAGTCACACAGAACAGAGTTTCATTTTTTTCTTTTTAACATTTGCACGGCTTCTGATGGCATCCAGAATAGCTTTTGGTATCCTGAGAATGGAAATTTGGGCTGGCTAAAGTGCATTGAAATTTGGAAAGAAATCTACCAAATTTACTACAGCTGGCATGACACACATGCTGTAGGAGACTCTCTGTAAAAAAAATGTCTTGTGATCATGGAGAGTAAGAGTACTTGGGATAGTGTTTGTGCATTTAAATAACCATAAAGGAGTGTTAGCTTTGTATGAATAAAATCATGTGATAGCTTTTGGACAAAGCAGTTATGAAATATATTTTGCACCATTGTCTCTCAAAGAATTATCTTCAGAAATAAAGGCATATTGCAAATGACATGAATAAAATTCATGAACAAATTTGTATTAAAAAATGCACATGATTCTTTATTTTTAAACAATTATTGAAAGTTTTGACTAAAAGTATTAATAAACACACTCCTGTCTTTATGCAAATCTGTCTATACATTCTAGATCATAAATTTTAGCATTTTAATTCAACCCCTTAATATATAAGATCTCTCATTGTTTTTAGACTTCTAGCTAGCAGACTACCAGATATTTAATAAATGTTTTCTGAATTGCCATGAGTTAAGTTTTAGGAAATATAATTTTCTGCAGATGTATTTTGTTATGCAAAAAAATGTTAAATAGATATTTATATTAAAAGCATGTATGTATATATTTATGTACAAATATATATGTGGCAATTAAATACATAAATAGATTATAAAAACATTTTTAGGACATATTTCTGATTATCAATCCATAATGACTTAATAAGAAGATTGTTGGTAGTTAAATTAATTCTATGAACATTCATTCTCAACTGACATTAATTGTTAATCACTCTGACATCCAAAGAAAAATCAGTTTCCAAGGTTATTTCTATAAAACAATACGCTTTAGTGATTATTGTTTCAATATGTTAACAGCCTTCATTTTCTTTAGCATATGAACTGCTTATGGAAATAAACTAGTTGAAAACACATGCAATATTTGACTAATTGTCTTCTCAAAACTACTTTTTCATAATTACACTAGGTTTGCTTGGAATGGTTTTAGCTGAAACATAGTTCTTTGATAAAGCCAGAATTTTTCAGTAAAAAGTTGTGACAAGTTGAAAATAGAAGTAATACTTATTGTACAAACATCTTCTATATTAAAATAAGCATTGCCACTTATAGTCTTTGCAGGAATAAATCTGTAAGTGTAGACTCCATTGTTCCTGCATACCACGCATTCTAAAAAATGATGACTTTTTCCCCCTGTTGAGTGATAGGGAGTTATTGAAAGTAAGGAAGTGATATATTTACATTTGTCATTTGAACTATTAACCTGGGATTTTGGTGAACATGAGTGGAGGCAAGAGGAAATATAAGATACAACTGAAAAGTTAAAAGTTATGGATACATAAAAAAAAGATGTTTAAAACCTGGAATAGTTAGGGAATATGCAATATAAGATATTTACTTTATATTATGATGGACCACAAATGCCATTTATGAGGTTTTGAGCTATAGAATAAGAGGTAGAGAAAAATATATTTTGATCTTTACCAGGCAGATAATGAATCATACACAGCTTTTCAAAAGAGTTTTATCTGATATAATTTTACTTTTTTTTCTTAAATTTCCTGAACCTGAGTCCCTAGGTAAAGTAGTAAGCTACACCTAAGGTAAGTTGTGCCCAAGATGGAGAAATGATGATGTCATGCAAAAAAAGAATTTTGTAATTTTTTATGCTATCATTAAAAGAACCTTTTCATACCCTATGTCTTAGGTCAGTTTTCTAGGTTTACTGAGATATTGATCCTTTCAGGATTGTGGAATGAGAAAAGTGTATAATGTTGTGGAATGGAAGAAGTAATAAAGGAAGTATAGTTGTGTAATGAATTGGGTAGAAAGAGTTGAACTGCAATTTACAGCCTAGCATGTCCTCAGCTCTGAGGCTGGCATAGCTCTTCAGAATAATTCACCTCTGAGGCAAACAGGCCATACCTTTTTATTTCCACCTTACTAGTTATTGGGTGTGTGCCTTCTTCAGGGAGAGATGTATCTTTGACAAGGTTTTTTTGGGCAATTCCCAAGGAGGGATTTGCTTAGTTCACAGGAGTCAGCTACCAGCACATATCCTCCACTTACAGCCAGGAAATGAGGGTTTCAGTCTTAAAAGGAGGATCTAGCAGAATATCATAGCTTCCACTATACAATCAAAGATAAAAAGTAATCTAAGAATTTTGAACTACTGTCAGACACACACACACGCACACACGCACACACGCACATGCACACAGAAGAAAATAAACAATGACAAGAAACCAAACCAGAAAGACAGTTAGCTTTATGAGAACTGCCTTCTCTTTTATTTATGTTTATATTACATTTTTGAAAGAGGAAAATAAAGATAAAGGTCATGATAGCTGCATTTGTATGGATTGATCTGGCTCAGTGAACTGAATCCCCTAAATGAAAATTTCTAGAGTAGTTAAAATAGAAAGAACTTTTTAACAGGGACTTTGATTGATGACCATAACCTACACAAGATTTTGCCTTAGTGATATGGTAAAGATGAAATGCTACAGCTTGTTTAAAATGAGAAATGGTATTTTTAAAGGATATTTTCTTCTGTTCATTGGACGGTGTAGAGACTTATGAGTCATAGCAACTTTCAGTTCTTTGTGCCTAGAATTTATTTCTGCTTACTAGTTAAGAGCTAGAATTTACAGTGCAGCCAAATCTTGATTAAATCTCATTTTCTTCCCTAGGTTATCAAGTTCAAAATCAAATAAAACTATTTATCTGTTTTATTTTATTAAGAAGGATATTTAATTATTTTTCAAGCAGGTCTTTTTCACACTCACTTTTTTTTCTATTGAAAAGTATTAGGTGTCTAGGGATCACTATATAAGTGCTTTAAATAATTTCATAAGACTTTTCAATCTCTCATAATTGAAAGGGAAAATAAATATTGAAATAATTATAAAAATAGAAGAAACTAATATAAAGACTTTGTAATTTCTCTAAAAATTTTAGAAACTTGAGGCAATTTAACCATAAAGGACCAGTAAGATAATGGCTGAATAAAACATTAGTGATAATGGACACATCTTGATGCTGAACGCCTACAGTCAGAATGTAACTAGGGACAAAAACAAAATTCCTTATCCTTTGAAAAATACACTTAGTTAAGAAAAGACTACAAAATAACAATTATTATGATTCAAGAACCAATTTTTGTATGAGAAAAGATCTGTGTCTAACAAAAAGTGGCATGATTGAGTCATGGAGGATAGCTTCTGGATAACATAAAATTATATTATGCTGCATTCTAGTGTTCAAACTCCCTTACTTAACAATAAGAATATTGAGATCAAAAGAGAAAAGTTTCTTGCTTAAGATAACATGTGCAGAGATATCCACGCTCTGATTTCCATCCTTCCATATGTCTGTCAGAGTACAAGGATTGTACTCTCTGCATCTGGTACAAACCTTTCATTTAACATTGTATATTTTAGATTTCTAAAATTTTAAATCGTAACTGTTCACTTATAGATCCATATCCCCAACTATGTTTCCGTAATTTTATAAATCATACTATCCTTTATTGATTTGAATAATATATTTATTGTCCATTCTAGACTTGTCTCTAATTCAGTATGTATCATTGTCTCCATCTGAAAGATGAAAAAAGATAACCGAGATATAGAGGTTAATAATCTTGTTTAAAGTCACTTAAATTTTCTGAGACAGGTTTTATTTTCAAACTCAAATTGTTCTGCCTCCAAGTTTATTTATTCATTTAAATGACTGGAAGAGTTTCTAGTAAAAATAGGAATTCAAAAAGTATGCTGAATCAATGAGTAAATGGATATTGAGCTAGTGGTTGGCACCAGAATCAACATCTCCTCCACATAATATTTAATTATGTGATCTTTCTACTCATCATCACTTTTTTCCCTATTCTATTACCCTCTCTATTTAAAATCTGTCCTCTTTTAAACATTTGTTTTAAATAACATCTCCAGGAATCTGTTAATTTAAATGAAGCAAACCATCTTAACTTCTTTACTTAAATGAGAAATGCAGCAGAGACATGGATTAGGCTCCCCATCTCCCTTATTCACCTATAAGCATATGGGGGAAAAGGAAATATCAGTAAAACTCTTCTAGTTCAGTAAAAAAAAAAAAAAAAAAGTTACTGTTTCAGAAATAAGTGATGTCAGTTTGGATACTATCAGAGCAACAAATTATTAGATTACAACCAATGCAACCAATCAGAACCACAGATATTATGGAAGTTAAGGATTAATTTTATGAGACATACCAAAGTCTTTACAGGCCAAGACTTTAAGACTTAAAAAAATTGCAAAAACAGTGTAAAATGCAGAATTTTATTTGTTTTTCTACAGCAGTAAGAGAAAAGGGAACATTTCCTTCTTGTGTTGCTGAGATTTCTTTCACTACAGTTAAAAAGGTTTGAAGTTTCAAAGACCAACAGCTACAATTCCATTAATTAGCTTCAAGAACAGAAAAGTCAGGGTAAGAAACTCAAAATTTAATAACTTGCAGAGAAAATGGCATAGAATAAAATTAATAAAAAACATTATGGACTAAGCAAGATTTTGCATCTAAAAAGCTTTCCCCCAAATTCTAGCTAAACAATTTTTTCTCTGTTTTCTAATTGTTGACATCCCTCCTTAAACCACTACTCAATATTTGATTTTATAATATCTGTTCATTCATTTTCTATGCTTCGTACTACAAGAATTATGTGATTTTTTTCTAGGTCAGCAACCATGAAACTACTATATGATGGCCTCTTGCAATATGCAAAATATTGCTCTGTAGGCATTATTTATTATATTATCTATTTACATAGAAAAAAATGAGTCTTAAATATTAAAAATAGTGTGATTTGACCAGTAATTGTGGTTCAGAAAAAAAAAGAAATAATTTCTATAAAATATGCCTAACACTTGCATTCTATTTATTGAAATGTCATATTGTTTTGTAGAGAAGATTTGTCACTGTAGTACACAATACAAATTATTGTTTATATTATGATCTATTTTAGAGCCTTTTCAAAATGCTTTAAAATGAAAAATTTATTCCCTGTAGGTTATTCTTAAAGAAACATTGTTTACATATGAATATATATTAAAAGTTAACTGTATAGTAAAAGAACAGGCACTGAATAGTAAAAAATCAGTAATAAGATATTTTTCACCATTATTTATTTATTTATTTATTTATTTTTATTTATTTATTTATTTAGCTGGAATATAGAATCTTTTTAAAGAAGTAATATAGTAGAATGGAGGGAAAAAATTCCTGAATTGATACAAATCAAACACTATTTTGAAAATCTACCTTTTTTGTAACCCTTCTTCTCAAACAACCATTCTTCTCAATTTTTAGATGGAGGAAAATATATATAAATTTTTGTTGATCAAAGTCATAGACATTTTCTAATAAAAGCATCTAATCAGCATGGATAATTTTACCACATTTCAAACTTGATGCAGAGAAACTTCAGAATTTTTATTAATCCTTGAAGTCTTATTATGATAACTACCCGGACTTTAGTGAATTTATAATATTCAAAGTATGACAAATATTTCTGAACCTTTGTGGAACACGCTTTGGAACAAAGAAAACTTTAAGGAACTAAAAGCATGTTCCACTAAAGGAAGTCACCAATTTATTTTTCTTCTATTGAGAAAGGAGTTATTGAACCCGAGATATATTAAAAAGGAAAAGTAAGTAAATAAATAAGCAAACAAATAAATAATAATCAAATTTAATGTCTGTCTTTCTTCTTTTTATTTTCTTATACTGCCAGAAGCCAGGTAGGAGGATCTAAACTTAAATATGGAAGTCAAGTTGTCTTTTAACAATGAATCCCAGAACTAAGAAGAATTAACAACTTCAAGGGACTTAGAATTATTAAAATAAAAGGAGACCAGCCTTGAAAATACCTCAAGCAGACAAAGTAATTTAAGCCATATAAACAAAACTAAACTTAACTTATTTCATAAATATAATCAAAACTTATCTTAGATTATTTCTTGTAAATGTCTTGATAATCATAAAAGAAACTTAAGCCATCTTCTAAAATAGTATAAAATAATCACTTTTACTCAATCTCCTGTCATCTGGAAACCCCACTGTAATGACCAATCATTGTAAAGGTTAAACAAGTCCTTCTTTTTCACTTTATCAGCCATTCTATAACGTCATGTTTCTGAGCTTCATACCAGTTTTGAGGGTTGAAGTATCCTTGTTTATGAGCAGTTTGTTTTCCACACAATAAAATTTTCACATCAAGTATATATAATAGTATATATAGTATATATAAGATAACCTATGCAGGCTAAAGGGTTTAGTTGAGCTACTCATGTTTAATTAATTCTTCTCAAACTTTCCATTCAGGAAAGCTCTTGCAACTGTTTTGCAAAAAGAGGTGAAAAAAATGACAGGACTTAACAATAATTGTGCATCATCCCCTAGAAGAACATATCAGGAATAGGGAAGAATAATTGTCCACGTCATTATTATTAAAACAAATATTCTCTCATATATAAGTATAATGATGAAACAAACCAGAAGATAAAAAGATTTTTGTATGACTTTTGAATTGTTAATGCAAAGTTATGTATAACTACATCTATAAAAATATAAATATTTTATAAAATTGGAATTTAAGTAATTTAATTCAGTTTTATTTTAACATTTTATTTCAAAACATGTTAACACATCAAGGAATACATTCAGTATTGATTTGGTTTCTTTACGGTTATTTTCACTTCTTATTAATCAAGTAACTTTCTAAAAGTATAACATCGAGTTTAACTCAGGTATTGAAATATATCTGCCTGGATTTTGATTGGAAGCTAGAAATAGATAGTATATCAGAAACAATTCCTTTCTATTGTCTTGATCAAAGTAATGCAACACAAGAAAAAATTTTGGTGAATTTAGTGACCCAAAAAACAATTAATCATTCAGAATATTTAGAGAATTGAGTTTTTTTTTTCTGTATGGCATTTTGGTTTCCTAATTTTATCAGTCAAAATATGAATAAATAAGTTTATTACTTATCAAATTAAAATAAAATGTGCTTGCACCTGAAATGTTGCAAATATTTAGATTAAAATATAAATAATTTCAAATGAAGCTATGATCTGACTTTTCTGTTTATAACCATATTTATTGCAATTTTTCATTTTATCATTAAAAAGAGGAAATTTAGTTAACATAAAATGTATTCAGTGCTACATTATAAAATTTATTGAATTTTTTTAAACTTAACTGCTAAAGGAATAGAAGCAAACACATTAAATAATTAAATAAATCCTTATAAAATTGGACCCATAGTTGAGAGTGGATTAGATTTTATCTCATATACTTTCTATATGTTATTATGTATGAAGCATTTATTATCTTTGAAAGGATATCATTTGAGGCCAAAGTTCAAGAAGTTGGGATCATGAACTGCCAGAATAGAGGAAAAGCTTAAGAAATTGGGGAGATCTAAATAGATAATCAATAAATTTAAATTAAAGTGCATTTTAAATAGGTCCTACTTCTTTTTTGAAATTCTTAAATAAAAATCAGCATCTTATACTCTTGACTTTCTAAGACAGATAAACTAAACAAGGTTTATGCAACTCCAGAAGACTTCTGTAAAAAAAAAAATAATAACTTGACCAGTCTAATCCACTTCATCTACATTGACTATCAATGCTAAGTTTAAAGTTTTAGTCAGATCACCCCTCCTCCCAGGAACATATAGGTGGTTGACTTTTGGGGCAAAGATAACAGGAAATCAGGAATGTTGGCTTTCATTTTACTCCCAATATGCCTTGGAGGTTTTAAGAGACAAAGTACTACAATTGTTTTGATATGAAGCCAAAAGCACATGCCATTAGTAGAATATGTTTCTGATCATTTCTGGGTAAATGTTACATCCAGACAGTGAACTAATAGGGAGAAATGGTAATATACTCTATATGTAAAGTAAGCATGTAAATTATGCGCTGAACAGAATCTATGAATGAAAAAACAGATCTGCAATAACTCAAAGTTCTGAAAAGCAAGACTCAAAATACATATATTTATACATAACTCAAATTTTTGCTCTCTCATGATCTCATTTTTTTATCTGGGGAAAAATAATCTCCAAACTTCCCCTCTCTTTGTGCTAAATTAGAACAAATCTATGTAACTTCAACTACAATTTCTATTACATTTTTCTGTAAGTGATTTTTCAATGTGAGTTGATTAACACAGGCAAGTGAAAATAATTTAGCTTTTAATCAAAATTGATTTATATTTGGTCAAGCTCTCACCATGTTCTTGATTTACCTCAACTTTGTGACCTTAAGTATGCAAAATGTTTCATATTTCTCCTGACTTTTGTTTCTCTTTTTACATATGGTCTGCATAACTCCTATTCTTCCTTCTCAATTCAGTAATTTAATTCCTGCTACCAACTTCAACTTTCCTTCTAATCAATATGATCACTCAAACATGAACCAGAGAGCTTTGTAGCTGTGTGACTTTAATAAGTTATGTCACTTCTCTGAACTTCAGTTTCTTAATTTATAAAATATGAAAGTAGGCCTACATGTTTTTCAATATCTCATCTAGACCTTAAAGCTATGAAACCAAAGAATGAGTGGGGATGGAGGAGGGAGATATAAGAGTCTGCAGAGAAAAAAATCTGGAAAATAAATACTAGGCACTAGCAATAAACAAAATAATAACACTGTTCCTGATTCTGCTAAATGTTTGCTAAAAAGACAGGGAAATTTTCCTTACTTTTTACTTCCAAGTTGAGATGTGAAAGCACTAAACTGAAATAGGAAGAAGACCTATTAGATTGGAAAATAAAACATACAATATGATGCTATAATTATACATAACCACCACCAAATTTATAGTGAAACATATAACTAAAATAGGGTACAACATCTTTAAAACATAAGGTTTTCCACAAAATGTCAAGGATCTGTGGTTTAGATGAAATGAAATACCAACAGCTTTGTATTTCTCATGAGATGGGAACATTTCTAGAAGAGGCTGATTTACAGAAAAATGAAAAAAATCAAATCTTAAAATTGTTACTCAAGAGTGTTTGAACCTGTTAGTTTCTAAAATATTTAAGATATACATCTCTGTGTTCCAGTAATCCCATATATTATTTAATCCTTAGGGAAATAAATAAACAACTTGAGAAAACCAAGGAAAGTCTGAGGAGAGGGTGTCTATTACATTTTCTCCATAAAATGTTGTTTGGTATATATTATGTCAAAAGTTCTAAAGTATTTAGTAAATTAATATTTACTCCCATTGATGTTTTTTTGAATTATTGTATTTACTGAATTAAAATTTTGACTTTTACTTTCTCTTCAGATTTTCTGTGTGACTTTAAGAAAATCATTTGACTACTACCTGTCTGTTTTATCATTTACAACATGAAACTTCATTCATTCATTAACTTTAAAAAAGTATCTACTGCAAACCTTCTGAGCTTGAAGCAAATGTCTCACTGCTATGTGGGAAACAGTGACAAATTAAGACATGAGTCTCACTGAACTTATTATCTTGAGAGAGAAGGGAAAATAATGTGTGTAAATAATGTCTTCTTGGTGTTATATAATGAACTATTATATGGGGTTGAAAGTGACAGATGCCGTAAAGAAGTTCAGATAAAGGACAATGAAAGTTGAAAGCAAGGCAAGATTATTTAATATAGAGATAAATGAGAGAATTTTGTATGAGCTGAAATTTTATATGTGCGTAAAAGCACTGGTTGAATTTGAATATATAGAAATAAGGAAGGAGTATATTCCAGGAAGTGGTGTGTGTACACCAAGGAGCTCAGTTATTCCAGAGCTTAACAAACAAACAAGCAAAACAAATTTACAAACAAACGAACAAAAACAAAATAGCATAGTAGCATAGTAATAATTAAATTTGGACCAAACTCAAGGGGTACTGACTATTAATGTTAAGGGTCCAAGATTTATTTTGTGAACTTCAGTAACATACTGAAGGTTTCTGAGGCAGGAAGAGACAGATATTACTCTTTCAGGATAAATCATATATATATATATATATATATATATATATATATATGTGTGTGTGTGTGTGTGTGTGTGTGTGTATATATATATATATATATATATATATATATATATATATACACTTATTGTTCCTAACTGAATGTGTAAAGTAATTGTCAGAGAGAAGCATCTCACTTTTTTTATTAGCAACCTTCCTTATGTGCTACTGTTTGCATTAACAGTAATTAAATTATAAACATAATGTACGTTAGCATAGCTTATTTACCTTAATGTTGAAATAATGCTTCCTATAATAAATCAGTTCACTGAGAAGGACAGGGATAGAGAATAGGTTTTTCTCAAGTAAAGTACTTACTAAAGCTGTTAGTGTCAGAAAAAAGAATTAGTTTTAGGATTTGAAGCATTGTACCACATAAGAATAAATGGTATTAGATTAGTGAAAAATCAAATGGCATAGAAACCATTTTGGAGTGAGCACTATTAAAGAGAGTCTCAAGGAGAAAATATACATAATTACAAACAAGATCAATTTATTCAGAGTCATGTCAGCTGGAGGCACCCTTTGTACTTTCAGTTATGATCACATTTAGTGCAATATATTTACATCTTTCTGTCTATTTCTCCTTATGTCTAAATTCCTTCATGCAAGCATCAGAAAACTGAAAGATGGCTTGTCAAAACATTTTGTGTGACTATTATAAAATTATCTTTCTCCAGAAATACTCATAAAGGCATTCCAGTGTGGGCATTGAGACTACTTAATTCTATACTCAGATCTTTTTACATGGTCCATCTTTGCTGCTTCAAGTAACGTCTTACCATGGGATTTGTTTCTTGTAATCTTTTCTACTCATCTTTGACTTACGTTGTTTTGAGGTCTGAGACCATGCCTCAAAAAATCTGTGTTTATCTTAAGCGTTTTATCTATGGTAGACATTGAAAAACATTAGAAAATAAGTGAGTAAAAAAAAATGGTCCATTCGAGAATTAAAAAAAGAAAAGAAGAAAAGAAAAGGAAAGGAAAGGAAAGGAAAGGAAAGGAAAGGAAAGGAAAGGAAAGGAAAGGAAAGGAAAGGAAAGGAAAGGAAAGGAAAGGAAAGGAAAGGAAAGGAAAGGAAAGGAAAGGAAAGGAAAGAAAAACACCAAGGAAAAAATGCTACTTTTCAGTCATTTTTCCAGACCTGAGTATTTTGAAGTCACACCATCTTCTCATTTTACATTGGAACAAAAATATTTCCAACCTTTCATATGGTTAAAAATCTAAACACTGCCAAAGATATATTTCTCATTTCACACTTCAGAAATGATGCAAAAGATCATTTTATTCCCCCAGGGCTTGAAATAATGGGTAGTCTTTGCATGCCGTCCAGTTGGAAAAAACTACAGGTTACCTACAGCTTCTTTTAACCATACCCATCCGTACAACACATCATTACCACTAAAAGCTAAATTTTTTAACAGTAAAGAAAAAAATAAATAAGAGCAACTTGGAAATGCGTTAACTACCAAGTAAATGTTAATTATCCATCCAAGGCAGCAGTCAGGCTTTTTTGCATCCACCAAGTGCTTGAAATATGTTGTGTGAGGTTATTCATCTCTAAACTCAGGCAGATTTTCTAATTTCTCTTTCAAGATACCATATGCAAGATTTTGTATCAGCTCTTCAAAAGAAAGGCATGATAGAAATCTAGAATATAAATAAATAAGTAATACTCGCAGACAGGGCTCCAGGTCATTTCTTTTTATCTCCTTCTGTTTTCATTTTTCAGGTTTAGACATTGGTTTTGTTGATTTTCTCCTTTCACATACTTTATTCTCATTGATAAATTCTGAAGAGTTGATATTTTCTTTCTAAATACAGAAGATACAATTTTCTGAGTATTACAATTACTAATTTTCTTAGGGAGCTTGTAATAGATGAATAACCTGTAAGTATTGGATAAACTATTTTTAACAGTTTTCTGTAACATGGAAACTCAAAGCATTGTGTAAAAATTACAGTGTGTACAGGCTTAGAAACCACTTACTTGCTTTGGGCTGGCTTCTTCCATTTCTAAGCCTTCATGTCCCTGTTTATAAAATTGTGATGACAGACTCTAATGCATACAGATGTCATGAGGATGTAATTAAATTTCCCATTACATAGTAGGACTTTCTAATGCATTTTATTTCAACTTAATCTAAATCAAACAATTTAACACAAATTTATCAGGTTCATTGTCATAGGGATCCAAATATACTTTTAATTTCAGTTGATTTTTTTTTTTGTCAAGTAAGCCCATTATAAAGTCAACGATGAATTCTATGTGGTACATTATAATTAGTATCTCTTAAAATTAATTTTCACTGAGCATTATAAATGAGCACAATTAATATTGAGAAAAAAACTATTGGTTTTCTGTGTTCACTCATTAAATGAAGGTGCATATTTAGGTTGCCTCTCCAGATGAGCTGTCAGGAATTCTCTCGGTTAATGACTCACTTCCATTGCTAGTATATCTAGAATACACTAATATAGCAACTAACAAATATTTATTTAATTTCTACCTATTATAAAGGCATTATGCACAAGGCACATCCCACACAAGATAGTTGAGGGTAATACTTCCTGAGCAATATGACTGAGAGTTTTGGAAGAAGATGCTCAATTTTCATTGTATTTCCTTTTATGCATTTTGATATTTAAAGCATATTCATGTATAATAAAAATAACTAAAAGAAGACAAAAGCATCTGTCTTCAAAGGTTTTAAACTGAAGTGAAAAAAATGTGATGTGTGTAGACAATGCCCTGCTTTTGGCTTGATGATCTGCTGTCGCTATTAAAAATATTAATACTCTTTGGACAAGAAGCTTCACATTTCCATTTTGCACTGGGCTCACATTTTATATACATAAAACTTTATTCACATGAAATTGTGAATGTGGTAAGAGCAAAGTGAATAGTGCTGACAATCCCTGATAGGGTGAAAAGAAAGCCAAGCCACTATGTCTAATAGACAGGCTAAAGCAGGATGAAATACATCACAGAAGGAACAAGTAATGGAAAGCTTAATGGCTTTGCTGCAAATGATTCAGTCTCTAATATGTCTTTATTCATCGTCAAATAGATTGAGTCCTCTATTACAAAAAAAGATGATTAGAATTCTACCTTTACGATGTTTTTCAACTTTGGTGTACTAACATTTTGAAGTAGTATTTGTTCACTCAGAGAGAATAGGTTCCTAAGTGCAAACTAATACCTATTATTAATCAAAAGAGTGTAGGCATGTATTAACTTAGTAAGAATTAATTTCCCTCTTCTTTAAATTTAAATTTTCTACCCTTTTACTATGTTGCTGTTATTGCCCTTTTGAGGGATCCCTTTGGGGATTGATCATGTCTATAATTCATGCAATAAGAGAAACTTGTTGTCAATGGACTGACAAGATACTATCAGATAGGTCATTTCATGACATATTTGAACTTAATTGGTACAAATTGTCAAAATCTTGGAGATGCTTCTGAATTCAAGAGTTTATCGATCCAAGCCATCAAATTAAGTTGCACCAAGAGAAGATGCACCACAAAATCTAACTTTTTGAAAATCATTGTAGACCAATGGACTTTTGTAAAAATTGGAGAGATTGTTCAGCACCAAAGTCCTCTTTGCTCAAGTCCCTTTTCAAATAAATGCATACTGATATGAACATGAGGACACTATACGTTGTGCCTAGCTATTCTAAAGAGAGAGACTGAAATTTAAGCCAAGCGACTTAGGAAGCCAAGCTATGGCAGCTGACTGTTTTAGTAAACAGAAATGTGGAGATGCCACAGTGGCGAATGGCACTGAAAGGCATATGAAAAGTGGGACAAGAAAAGTGTGGGGCAAGACACAAGATGATTGATGGCATGCCTCTTTTGCTGGGTGCCATCTGTTGAAGAGTACAAGGGGATAAGTGAATAGAGTGTAATTTTTAAATAGCTTGTTACTTTTATGAAATCAATCAACATAATATAACTTAGAAAGTACATGTCTACTTGGCCTCCCATATTCTAGCCTTTTCTTTCTCCTGTCAAAACTATTTTTGGTAAGTAAAAGGAGGGCTTATGCCATATGTGTTTTAATATGATAATTTTTAAAGTTTATTATTTTTTTCTTATTCAGTCCAGAAAAAGGAAAAAGTTCTATTGCATAGGTCCTATTTCAAAAACCACTTGAGAAAAGGTTTTCAGAACAAATTATTTCCCACTTTATAATTGATCACTTCATTCACTAACATCCCCTAGTGTTCAAAGGTATAACTTTAATTTAGAGTGGAAAATGAATAGTAAAAATTACTAAGATGCTTGTGCTTTTTAGATAACCTTGTTATGCTCATCATTGATGGATCCTTGCCTTGAATAAGGTTTCTTAATAACTTGTATGTTTATCAAAATCTGCTTTAATCAACAACTCTTGCAACACATCTCTTCTTCTTCCCTCAATGTCACAGAGAAAATGAAAGAATTTTATGTCTACACACAAATCTATTGTTTAAAAATCCTAAAGTCATTAGAAATATTAAATTAACTTGATGACATTTCTCTGTGAAATGTCACCAATGCTTTTTATACAATGAGTACACTGAAGAAGTCATATATTGATGGTGAGGTCCAGTCTATATTTCCCAGGACATAAACATTATTATTGATGAAGGGAAAGTTGTGTTTACATTTCCATAAAAAATTTACATAAATCTCCACAGTTAGAGGACTTTAAAATATCCTATTTTTTTTCTCTTTCAAGTCAAGCTCCTACAATGAATTTAAAAATAAGGTAGTTTAGGTCTGTGTTATAAAATAAAAATTTACCTATTTTTATTGCATGGATTAGAAAAAGCATGGGGAGATTACTCGTTCTGTTCTTTTACCTATTTTTTGAGGCTGTGTATCCTGATTTTAAATATTATTATAGATCAAGATTAGCATTAAGCCAGCATTTTAGCATTATATTTGTAAAGATATCAAGAGAATATTAAATTTGTTAAATTCTTTGCAACAATTTATAATGATTATAGTCCTTGTTAAAAAGCAAAATTCCATTAACTAGGTAATTATTACTAGAGAAAAAAAGTCCTAATGCTTATAATGAATTTTTAAAGGTATCGCTTTAGGGCTTGAAATAACCAGACAGTATCTTGTATGAATCTGGTTTTAGAACAAAATCTAGGTCCTCTTTTGTTTCCTACTCCCAGTGTCTCACCAATGAAAGGGAGGTCCTTTAAGATCAATTCTTAGAATAGAGAGGGAAAAATTAAACCATCAAAAGTAAAAAGCTGACAAAAATATAAAAGCATAACTATATACCATCAATACAAAGAGTAAGATGATATATTTTTCAAAAGATTCAATAATTATAACCAGAAAGACTTTTCAAAGATATTTTACATGTGAACAGAAATCAAGTTCAAAGCCAGTTCCTTCCCCTTCTAACATGTTCTTGTTTTGATTTACTCTAGCATGTTGAGCTTTGCTAAAATTAAGTTTTATCAAGTCAGTTAATAATACATTAATACATTAATCCGGACATATTCTTAATGCATTAAATATTTAATATTTATTAAGACCTTACTAGTTTCTATGCTAGGCAGTATGTCAGTATCTGAGCTTAGAGATTTAA
This sequence comes from Eidolon dupreanum, assembly GCA_028627145.1. NCBI lineage: Eukaryota > Metazoa > Chordata > Mammalia > Chiroptera > Pteropodidae > Eidolon > Eidolon dupreanum. The sequence continues at coordinate 50,558,006 of CM053502.1, forward strand.
AAGACACAGTCCATATGTACTAATAAAATTTTTTTAAATATTTTATTCCAGAAACATGAAATATTTTCCTGATCTCTGCCCTACTGGCTTCATTACTATGTTGAAAATAGATATGTGACTAGATACATAAATAAGTAATTGTTATTCATGAGAGAGGTGGAATGACAGCCTCATATAGAAAACAAATAAATGTGAGATCATTCCTAGTGATTTACACGAGCTTGTAGTTAACAGCAGAAGTATTGCTTTAAATATTCCATTCATCGTGCTCCAAATTGCTGAACTATGTCTGCTTTTTGCTCTAACAAAAAGAATATGCTGCTTTGAGGCACAGGCTGTAGATAATAGTGGCTGAACTGCAGAAAGCAGTTAGAAAGAGGAGAAGGTAAGAATAGCTCCCGGAAAAGAGAAAATGGTACAGCTTTGTTATCAATGTTCATGAGTATATTCTTTCTGAGTGTGGTGGAGGAAGAGTATAAAGCATATACAGAATTATTCAGAAATTATTAAGAACCTAATAATAAACACATGTATTAGGAGCAGAGAACAACATAGCATAGAGAAGTTAGAAGGATAACAGGGCTTTCTATCTTGTCTTTATTATATTACCTTCTTTAGTGCTTGTGTGTATATACTCATATGTACACATATTATTAATCAAACTTTCCTCTACAATCTAATTTTAAGAATGCATATAAGTAGAAAATATTGGTGTGTCCAGTATCAGATCATTTGTAGGTACTCTAGGAAGTGCCACACCTTGATTGTGATGTTGAGCCATTAACATTAGAAGAAGGAGGTCACAAAGAACAGACATAATGACAGACAAAGGTCATAAGAGAAACAATGATGAGAAGACAGATAAAATAATTTCTCTAACAAGATGTGATTAAATCATACTAATAAAAATGAAAAAGTATGTGAATACAATTAGGTCTAATCCACACCTCTAAACACATAGCAGAATATCTTATGCATGGTAGATCCTCAGTAAATGTGTTGATCACATGAATCTCAATATTTATCACAGCTATACTATATCCCATTCTGCTAACAATGTTCTCCATGTAATTCCTATTGAATATGAGACCTTCAAACACTCATGTCAACCAGAGAAAGAGCTAGTGGAGGTAGTGGAGAGATTTGTATTATCTTTTTAATTAACTGATTCCATTCTTTGATTAAAGAATTAGAATAGTTATGGGGCCTATTATATTGGTTATAATGAGAGTCATGTTTCTAACATTTAGAGGAAAGAATAATAAATGTCAAAAGGAGAAGGGCAGAATAAAAACCTAGGATGATGAATCAAAATTGAAAATATTGATGTGAACTAATTTTTTAACACATCAATCTATAAATATATATATGTAGATTTGATAGAAACAATATGAGATATGTATATATAATTATACAAACATTTATCTTCTAGGTTTGCCTGTTGATACCCTAGCAGCAATAACACGTCAGCATCAAAGAGTAAACCTATCATCTGTACCTTCGTTTCTCAATTTAGTTCTTCAATAAAAGAAATCAGCTTCTTGGAAAAATGACTGATTTCAGACCTGGATCAAGAAAATTATAAGCTAAACTTGAAATTTTTTGTGCCAGAAAATAGGCCACAATCAAAAGAATGGGGAGTATCATCATGCCATCATGTCAAAAAGACAAAGACATCAATTTAAGGTTGTTTCTGCTGCCAAATCTGAGACAATTGGAACATCTAAATAAATAGTAAAAGTAACTCACATCCCATTGAATCTTGAATTTCTAAAGGATGTAAATGAGAAAACTGAGTGAATTTAAATGCAGTCTAAGGATTAGATGGTAGCATATCAATGTTAATTTTTTATTTGTGATGATTCTAATGTGGTAATAAAGGAGAATCCGTTATTTTAAGAAAATGCATGCTTCTTTCAAATGGCCAACCATTATACTCAAATTGTCAAGAAAAAATAATACATATAAATTTATATAGAAATAGAAGGGTTAAGCAAATGTAGTATAACGGTAATAAGTTGAGTACCTGGTGAAATGTATGAAGAGGTTTTTGTGTTATTCTTGCTATTTTTTCTGTATGTTTAAAATCATTTTAAAATAGTTTAACAAATGAACAAAAGAATACAATATAGGTTTGGTGCTCATATAAAATATCTCTTTTGCTCTGAGTTTACCCATGATTTTTTTTTGTGAGCAGGCTGCAATCTACATGCAGCTACATCTCTTCTGGTGGTGTGTTTCAATATTAATTTACAAGGCAGGCTTGGAAATGTTTGTGAAAGCATTTGTCCTTGGGACCAAGCAAAATACTCTAATCCAGCTTTAACAGAAGTAAAAATAAAAGCTGTTATTTTACTTTGAGGTATCTTTAGAGAATACATACAAAATGAAGATGCCTGTGATATAGTGAGGTAGTGTTCAGAGTTTTTTAAAATGCTGCAAATGCTGTGAAGGTCAACAGTGAAGAAAAAACTTCTTTGCAGTGTGAGGCTCTAAATAAATTTTTTCAACAGCATTTTTTAAAGGAAATAAATTATTAGACACTGATTTCTATACCATGTATGAACTCCTTCTCTATCTATAGCACATTACAATAACAATTATTCAGAGACTGTCCATGAGTTATCAGGGAATGCGTAATCCCAGCCACATGTTTATTTCAGAGACAAATGCATTATCAGTTTTAGTTAGGACAACTTCCTAACTAAAGGAAGTAGTTTAAATGTAAACATCCCAGAAATATCATCATACTGTTCATATAAATAATTTTAAAATGTAATAGACAACAAAGAAGAAATGGTTATGAATTTTACATATTTATGATATAGCATGAGACATGGTCCATTTGATTTAAAATATGTTATAAAGCAATCTAAAAATAAATACCCATTTTTGCAAAGGACATGTGCTAAATAGTAGCAGGTTTATTTAAGAAGTGGAATTGTGAGATTCTTACTTTCCGTTTATTTTATATTTTGCTATTTTTAATAATGTCAATTTTTTATTTTCTGATTGTATAATAGCTATATATAGGTATATAGATGTATATCTCCATGCATAATATTATAATAAAGAATTTCCTTGACTATTTAGGAAAATCTTCTAGCTAGAATTCTAGATTTCTAGAAGGATAAGATTTTTACTATTGGAACAGTATTGATTATTAAAATAGAACACTGCACACTAAAATTGCATGCTACTTAATCAATGTAATTAAAGCTCATGCATAATTAATAATTTATTTTGACAAACTCTCCAATAGAGACAAACTATACAAAAGATGTATATTAATATTAATCAGAAATTATCTTAGTCTTGAGTTCATAGATTTCCAGCATGGTTTTCCAAAATTTATACTAAAAATGAATATCAAATATCAATAAAAGTCTTTTTTTACAATTGATAAGTAGATTTTAGGGGTATAAAGTATAATCTATGTTTTTATCTATATAAAAATTACATAAGAAGAATTCTATGACCACAAAAATTTCTAATAAGTTGCAAAGGTATGCCCTATCCTAGGCCTCCAGATCCCATAACTCTTGGGACACTATTAAAATGGCCCATGAGGCATATCATCTCTGCCAGAATCAGAAAGAAGAATCAGAAAGACTTTATTAGAGCTACAATTAAGAAATTAGGGAGCTATCACTATGACAACTGCCTCTTGGCACCCACAATTAGTAACTTGACCCTAGAAGGCTCTTGCAAAAATTCTTAGTGCATCCATGATCATGCAATGCAGCAATGGCCAACAGGGAGAGAAAAGCCTCACTAATTTCCATCTTCCAAATCAAGTGTAAGTACACTTAAAGGGAATTAATTTGTATTTTCAAACCTAGGTGCAGAGAATTATAGGATATGTAGTTTTAATTTTTCAACACTTACTATAAAGGAAGGCACATTAGAAAGATGGGTCACTGAAGTCTATGTTCAATATTACTATATACCTTAAAATCCTTCATGTAAACTTAAGTGGATCACTGTAAATTGGCCATCATCTGGCAACCTAGTTTTTTTTGGCTATTTTACTTCTATTTGAAATCTGTCCTCTATTTCAAATAACACATTCTAATTTTATTTCTCATCTTCCTATGAAGTTCTCTTTGCATATCAAAATATTGCCCCCAAAAGGCAGTTTCCATTATTCTATACCAATTTCTTAGTCTTCCATTCTTCAGAAGTTATCTCAAAATATAATATCAGAAAACTATTCTAAAAATATGATTAATGCCCTTTCTTCTTCATTTCTAGTTTGCTCTTAGTTTGTTTTCCAAGTCTTTTAAACCCTACTAGATTTCAAGGGCCTAAGAGGATGGACAGTGGTTAATATTTAAACAACTTTCTCCATATCAACTGGCATAATGCTTTGTACATGGTAGATACTCAATAATTATTGATTACCTTATAGAAAAAAATGATTTGATTAAAACACTATAAACTATTACAAAAATTATAAATAAGACCAATTTTTTGCAAGTACATATTAAATTATATTAAGAGATAAAAGGCAAGTTCTCAAAGAAAATGAGAATTTTATTTAGTAGTAGGATTTTTCTGTTATCAACACAATATTTAAATCTTCTTGTGTTGGAAATATACTTTGATAATAGTGTGCATGTACTTCGTGAAAAAGCAAAGTAATATTTAAAAAAAATTGACACTATACAAAGGCAAAGTAAGTTTATGCTTAAAAAGAGGAGATATTTCAATAATGTGTCCAATAAAGGAGATATGATAACCATAAATGTGCTTGATGTGCATAGCTATGAGGCTTTATAAATAGATAATTTGTGTGGATACATAAAATATTTGTTTAAAAGAATATAATGACTCTTGGACTGAAGGGCCAATAAAGAAATGTTCTCAAAATGCAAATGTACTTGACTAATTTAAGGGTCTCCAGAATCCTAAGCCTTAGGGCATTAAGAACTGAATTAGAGATAAGATAACTGATTATATTACCAGTAAAAACATGTGTATCATTTAAAGGAATAAGTCCAAATGACCCTAATTAGGTCAACCTAATTTTTATGATACATTCATTTTATTCCAGATGTTTCAATTTCCAACTGAACTGTTTCTGGCAAGGGTACTTTGAAACTCTAATTCATTCATTCATTCATTCATTCATTTATGTATTTATTCATTTATTTTACTTTTCGCTGAATAATGAGTTTTAATAATAATCTTTGGCAAGCTTTGTAAAAATACTATGGCATATATATTTGCAAACACATGTCACTAGATGCAGTTGTAGAACTAATGTCAGAATTTAGCAAGAAGCTGTTCATTTCATTGTGTCAGCTAAAGCTAAGACAACAAGGCTTTATTTTAATTTAAATAAAACTTTAAGGTATTGCTGTGAAAAGCTGGCTCAAGCTGTCTGGCATTCTGCCTAGAAAAGAACCTTTGATAGTGTTCTTCTTTAGTCTACATTAGCTTCACAAGTTTTTTCTTAGTTAACATTAAAAATTTAATTTTTCAAACAGTATAGTTCATCAGGATTTTGCAATTGTTTCATTTGCCTTTGATGTTCCTACATTTTACAAACAGTTCATTCAAATCAAGATCCTTGAATTCACAAAATGAATAATCTACATTTTGCTGACAGTTTTCCTTTCTGAATTCAATAGTATAATGTCATTCAGAACCAGGAACCACCATTTAATTATACGCTACTACAGAAAACTGAACTCAGGGTAGTAAATATTCCTAAAACCTAAAGGGAACATTTAAAACTGTATTTATTAACTTTATTTTTATGTAAGTTTTCAGAGGCTGGGATGAAAAATGAAATGTGAATTAAGAAGCATTCTTAGGTTCTGATCTGCTTATTATAAAAACAGTCTGCTTTGCATCTGCTTTGTAGAAAGAAAGTATTCCTTCCACAAAATTGCATAGAACATCTATAGTATCCCTCTTCTCCATGGAGGATACATTCCCAAGTGGATTTCTGAAATCACAGATAGTGTAAACCCTGTGAATGCATTTTTTTCCTATATAACATACCTAGAATAAAGTTTAATTAATAAACTTGGCACAGTAAGAAATTAACAACAATAACTAATAATAAAATAGAATAATTGTAACAATGTAACTGTAATGGAAGTTACATGAATGTGATCTCCCTTTCTCTCAAAGTATCTTATTGTACTGTACTACGATGTTGATAGGCCAGACAGCGTTGATTAACACTTCTTGGGCAGGACAGAGTAGGATCGTGAGAGATTTCATCATACCACCCAGAACAGTGTGCAATTTAAAATTTATAAATTGTTTAGTGTTGTAGTTTTACATTTAATATTTTTAGTTCACTGTTGAATGAAGGTAACTGAAACCATGGAAAGCAACACTGCAGACGAGGGAGGATAACTGTAAAGAAAAAAAAATCACAATCTCAGATGGATTAGCTTTTCACTTCTTATTTGTTTGGGCCTCTTGTTTTTTTGTGTGTGTCTTGGTGTCTAAGCAAAGTGATATCCTGTACTCATAGTGATGACTTCCTTGAAGTTGTTGCACTTCTCCGTATAGGCATTCTACCACCACCTCCTTCTGAAATGCCTTTACAGGAGGTCATTAATAGATACCAACACGTTCCAAAAATAAATTTATTGAATTAATTTATCTGTTGATAATTAATGACTTTTAATAACCTTGTGAGGTTATTAAACAGATCTCTGAGTCATTCAAAATCTCAGGGTCTCCTGTCTGCTCAATTCCCTTTGAACTGCATTTCAGACAACTCTGTTGCTCCCTTTATCACTATGTCAGGGATAAGAACCACCAGAGTTTGTCAAATATTTTCCATTTACCATGTATCTAGGAGTCTCTTACAGTTTGGAAAAAAAAAAATCAGTTAAAAAATTGAAATTTAATTTTTTTTAAATTTTTTAAAAATTTCTTTCCTTTCATCTAAAAACTTATTTCTGTTCTGGGTCTTAGCTTATGTCATTTTTCCGTAACAGATTATGCTTTCGATATAACAATTGCTCAGTTATTATTTATTCCTCAGTTATTTCCCTCTTAGATATTGTGTTAACTAAATTTCCTTTTCTCACTCAACTTAACCTGGCCTCTTTGCAATTTTGTCAAACTTCATGCAGAAAAAGTTTAGTGAACACTTACGTGTGCAGGCTATTATGCTCTGGTGCTATGACAGTTATACTTTTAGTTACTAGATTCCCACCTCTCCACCCCTACTTCTGAAATAGTAGAAATGAGAGAGAATCCAGGATTTTCATGTGTTGTTTCACAGGTTTGTTTTGTTTTGTTTTTTTGGCAGTGAGATACTCCTCAGTTCCTCCTTAATCTAAATGAAAAAGAGTATAAATACTCTTTCTAACCAAAAATTATTTCTTACAGAAAGAGAAATATTACACATTTCAGATTACATACAAAATTTTCAGGCTAGGTTATAAATATGAGTAACAGATATGACACAGACTTTTATACTTCCTTGATGAATAGGGATTTGTTTTAATTCAGAGTCTAATAATTGAATGAAACCAAATATTGGAAACTGAATTAAAATAAAGGAAGATATTGAAATTCTATCTGATTGAATATTCTCTTCATCATCTTTTAAATAAGAGTCACAGATTACCTATCAACATTTTTGGATGGTAAATATTATAGATCAATTCCCTTAAAAGCATTACTGGGAAGAAAAAAAAAAACATTTCAATAAAAGTAATTTTTTTGGTGAGGAAATAAGGAAGTGAGAAAAACATTTATTCTTCAAATGATACCATCAAGAAAATGAAAAGACAATCATTGCATGGGAGAATATATTTACAAATCATATATCTGATAAAGAACTCTTATCTAGAATATACAAAGGACATGTACAACTAGATAATAAAAGACAAGTAACGTAATGAAAAACTGTAAAAAAGTATTTGCATATACATTGAATTAAAGATGTACAAATTGTCAAAAGACACATGAAAAAATTCTCAACATCATCAGTCATTAGGGAAATGGAAATCAAAACCACAATAAGATACCACTTCATATCCACTGGGATCGATATAATCAAAAGGGCAGACAATACAAATGTTGAGAAGGATGTGTAGAAATTGACCCTCTCACATATTGCTGGGGGGAATATAAAATAGTGCAGCTACTTTAAAAAACAGATCATTCCTCAAAATGTTAAATATAAACATACCATATGACACAGCAATTCCACCCTTAGGTAAATACCAAAGAGCAATGAGAACATGAGCCCACACAAAATCTTGTACATAAATGGTCACAGAAACATTATTCACAATAATCAAAAAGTGGAAATAACTCAAATGTCCATCAACTGATGAATGGATAAATAAAATGTGGTAGATGTACCTAGATAATGAAATATTATCGAGCAATGAAAATAAATAAAATTTTGATACATGCTACAAAATGGTTGAAACTTGAAAACATTATGTTGAATCAATGAAGCCAGTCACAAAAAGATTGCATACTGTATCCTTTCACTTTTATGAATGGTTAGAAAGCAATAAAAACAAATAGTAGATCGTTGTTTGCCTGTGGCTGGGAGCAGGAGGGAAATTGGGTGCTGACTGCATTTGCGATAACAAATATGTTCCAGAATTAGGTTTTGTTGATGGTTGCTCAATTCTGTGAATATACAATTAAAATTTTTTTAAAAGTACTAAAACAAAACAAAAAAATCACTGAATCATATACTTTGGATGAATAACGTTGTATATAATTATATCTCAATATGGTTGATTTTGTTTCTTTTAAAGTAATTGCAAGGAAATAATAGCAATTACTACCTTCAAATTCAGTGAAACTCAAAATAAAACATTGGATATTAAAATAAAATAAAACCTGTTTCTAGTATCTTGTAGTTTAAAAAAAAAAAATTACAGTAGTTCCCCTATGTATAGAACTAAGTTTTAAAACAATTAGTATAAGTACATTTCTAAATACTTAAACAATTTCACTTAAGAGCCCCATCATTTGTAATTAGATCCTTAAGTAAATTATCCTATGCATTTACAATCACAGAAATCCCTACACAGTCCAGGGAACTGCTGGGCTCTCTATCATTTTCTAATGGAAATGTAGAAGTGATAAAAATATCATCACCCATTGTCACAATCTGCCCTCAAAATATAGAAGTGAAGGGGAATATCAAAAGCTGTAGTGTTTCTTGTTTTGTCAATGCATTCCTAGAGTGTCTTTACTGAGTATTTTCATATGCTACAGCCTTGGGAAAATAACCAAATTAATCGTTAATGTGTTACCACATGATTGCGCTTCTTCCCTGAAAGACTGTAAGCATGTCAAAAATACATCATAAAAAATGAGATATAAAACTCTGGTAAGTCTAACATTCTCTTATTGTCTTAAAAACACTCTCCTTTAGGCAAAATCACTAATTTGGTTTCCCTCTAAACCAAGGCTTAAATTTGATAGCTAAGTCTTTAGGACATAAAGCGATGGGTACTAGCTAAAACTCAAGGCTAATACATCTCTATTCTGAAGCCAAGTGCCCAAGACTATATCCCAGTCAATAACAGAAGGAAAAAACACAGTCTCTCTAGAAATTTTTTTCTCTACATTTTTTTTCAGGGACTCTAACAATATTACACAAACATAAATGCAAATGAGTTGAGGAATAAAGACCTCCAGCCTGGAATTTCCTTTTTATAACCTAAAAACTTTCAAAAAGATAGTAGCCTCTGCATAAAAGAAAAAAAATTTTTTTGATCTTCTTCAAATAGTAAAATAGTAAGCAAAGTTGCTTACATAATTAAATAAAATACTTAGACTAACATCAAAAAGATAAACTCATATATGCAAGGGCTGATTTAAAAAAATATATTTCTAATTACTGAATAAAATTTAGTTGGTCCTCTGTAGTAATTAACATATGACTTCTTCAAATAGTCACTTTGCTTCAGTTCACTAAAAAGCATCATATTCAATAGAATAATTGATTCTAATCTGGAAATAGTCTCAATTATTTTATAATATTATGTCTGACAACATATATAAGGCAATGTTTGCAAACGAATACAAAGGGATGACAAAAAATAAATTGCATAGTAAACAGGCTTATTCATGTATTTATTTATTTATATGTGCTTCATTCCCTAAAAAAGATTTGTGCCTACTCATAAAGAGCTTGTGTGTGAGCAGAGATGGTTGTTGACAAGGTATGAACACTTTAAATTTGGAAAGAAAAAAAGATATTGTAAAGATACAATATTTAGACCAGGTTGGCTGCTGAACAAAGATTTTATTTTCACTGGAATCTTATTCAAATATTATCTATGCCAGGAGTTAAATAATGATCAAGAATTCGGTAGACAAAATAAGTGTCAGTGAAAGCTTTTAGCAACACCTTTGAAAACCTAGAAATCATTTTTTTCATCAGATTTGATAGGAATTGATCCTGTCAGCATTTACCTTTCAGCTTTATAACTGAAACAGTGTGCTGCTGAAAAGAAACTTCAATTGGCCATGCTACTTTAAATATAATAGTGACAAGACTTTTCTTTCTAAAAGTGTAATCTTATGACCTTGAATTTGGGAAATTTGTATTAACTTCTAACTATATGACAAAATGCTTGAATAACTTTCAACGACTTTCTAATGTCTCAGCTCCTTTTTTTTCTTTCCTAAAAGTGGTGACAATATCTGTTCCATTCATAACACAATATAATAGTGTGAATACAAAAAAAAAAAAAAGTAAAATAACTACACAAGATATTGGTGTAGGTTATGAGAATAATTTACATTTATATAACCATTTACTTTCTGTAAATTGATTTCATGCACCCCCTCAAAATAACTACAGGTGCTCTAACACAAGATCAATAGATTAGAAAACTTGCTGTACCCCATGTGGTACATGAGAGAAACAGAGATAGAGGACACATATTTGCCAGTCACTAAAGCGATAAAAAATTTTCATTTTTTATCACTTTAGTCTATAAAAGGTTTTGTATATACATTATTTCCTTTAATTACCTCAAAAGTTCTGGGAGAACTTTCATATTTTCATTTGTAGATAATAATAATTGCTGACATGTCTTAATTGCTTATGACTAGGCATCATTCTAAGCCTTGTACATATGCAGGTATTTACTATTTTCATCATCACAACAATCAGATGTGGTAGATACTGTAATTCCTCATACTTTAAAGTGAAGAGTCTAATTAAAGAAATACTTGCCAAACTGATTAAAGGCAACCATTTAATAAATGGCAGATAGCAAAGCCATGGCCCATGCTTGAATATTATACTGTTTTTCAACAGATAAAACTAAGACAAGTTGCAATATTTCATAGAAGCTCCTTAGTATTAGAGGTCTATAATCTTTACTTTGAATCATTTTGCCTTTCAACACAAAGTATGTGTGTGTTGGAGGATATCAAATGTCATTAAAATGAGAATTAATGATGAGAGGAAATGGCTACATAGATACAATTATAATAAAAATAAAACATAGTATTTATATTCACAGAAAGCATACATCCTGATTTTCTCAAATATTGTATGAAAGTGCATCTTCTCGCCAATAAAATATTAAAAGATAATGTAAAATATCTAAAAATATTTATCTTCAAGAAAATATAACATTTTGTGTTTAGTTTATGCCCCTTGATCATTTTTTACATCAACATATGGACAATCATGTGATCTTTCTTGCATCTAGTTACAGTTTCTATAGCAGTTGCTTTTTTGTTACATATGTATATTTAATATGTAATTATTATTTAAAAAGTGTAAATAATCTTTTTAATAATCTAACAACAAAGATATTCTTATTAAATTATCAACACTCTTATATCAACGTTGTTTTAAATGCGCAACAAGTACCTGATCCAAAATGAATATGAATATGAGAGAATATAATAATATTCATTTAAAAATAAATAAACATAGGCACTCTTGTTAGAAGCAATTTGAGTATATCATTTGAAGAATATTCCACTTAAAATTCTGTTTTACCAAGTTGTTTGATTTAATCTTGTTTTATATTCAGATAATCTAGTGATTATTTACTGCCTACATGATAGCTCTTCCACAAGCAAATACAATTTACTGTTTTGAATTCCCCCTGCTTGGTTAATCCACAGTTATTAGTAGGTTGGGAATGGGAATAAGTTAATCAAAATAAAGAATATAGATTAAAATAAAATTTATAAATTATTTCATAAAGCAATGGACAAAGTAGTTGCTGATTTTTTTTTTTTTTTTTCTGTTCATAGGTGCTATACCTTGTATACAAACTCTGACTCTGGTCATGTCATTTTCCTCCAATGAAATAGGTGGCTAATAAGGTCAGAGGCCATTTTACCTGCAAGGATGTCATTAACTTAAAGAATGAAGACAATGAGAAAGATAATATAATTTTTCCAGAAAGGGTTAGGTAGTAGCTTGCTATGCTCAACAATTTAGATAAAAATGACATAAAAACAGTAATCCCAAGTAAACCTTTGGAGAAAATTCTCTTGATCATAGGGTTTTTTTTTAAGTAGACCCTACAAATTGTATATGTGAAGTTTGGTCTCTAATGCTATTGAATCTAAAAAACAAATAAACCTCTTTCTTGGCTCATTTTTTAGAAATAGGAGGAAAAAAAGGTAGTGGTCGCTTGTGCTGAAAAGATTGAGTAGGCAGGAAAAGCAACAGAAGCATACAAACTCTTTTCTATCGTTTTTTAATAGAAACTTAGGTGAATTTTTCATCTTACCTTCTCCAAGTTCTCCCTCTGCTCTTTTTATGATAAATGTTTCTATAAGAAGTGTAAAGAGGAGACTGGCATCAATCTTGTTATTCCTGGTTTTGGAGAGGCATGAAAAGGTTGGATGAAGTTATAAAAAAGACCTCTGTCTATTAAACCAAAGCTAGGTATATGCTACCCTGGAGAGGGATTAAACCAAGATCTTAGCTTGTATAAGAAAGGTATCATGAGCTTGGAAAGCAAAATCATTCTCTCAAACCAGGGAGGAATAAAGGTTGGAGGGGTTATTGGTATCCACACTAGACCTGACCTTCTATTTCCATAATAAGTTGGTAAAACTGGGGCATACAGGAGCTGCAAAAGATAAACAGCAAACCCAAGTAGGAAAAGTGGTTCTCTGCCTAGAATTTCTGTATGGATAGTGGTGACTGTTAAGCAACAGTGCCTATGTGTCCAGGCCACTAATAACAATGCAATGTGCATCACAGATGAGTTATTCTCTGCCTTTTTGATCAGATTAACCTTCACTACAGTTCAAAATTCTTGTTTAAATGTTGTAATGAGTTGAACAGTGTCCTCCAAAAATCCATGTACACCAGAACCTCAGAATGTGGCCTTAATTGGAAATAGAGTCTTTGCGGATGTAATTAGTTAAGATGAGGCCATAATGGATTTGGTGGGAAGATAAATCCAATAACTGGTGTTCTGCTAAAAAGAGGAAAGATTTTTCTCTTGAAGCATGGTGATTTAAACTCTGCTGTAGTTGCTGCAATCACAAGGGTCAGACGACAGCTGGGTTGGCGGCAAGGAGACTGCAGCTTTTGCTGGTATTTATGAGTTTGCCTCTCAATCCCAAACACTTCCTCAGTGGTAACAGGAAAGCCAGTAGTGGTGGCGAATGACGTACAAAGGCTATCTGGTATCTGTAGATGGCTATATGAACATGTAGCTTGCAAACCTAGAAGAATACATAAATGGAACATTGTCTGGAGATCTGGGTAAAGTTTTAACAAGGTGTAATAATGTCCTTTATATCAGCAGTGTTGAAGAAGAGGAAAAATATAGGAAAATAAGAGAATCACGCCTTTTGTGGGGATATATGTATATATGTATATATATATATATTATATATAACATATATATAATATATATATATACACACACACATATGTTGATATATATACATATATCAACAATAATTTGTTTGTTTTTCCAAAAAAAAAAAAAAAGAGGAAAGATTATACAGAGAAACACATGTGAAAGGAAGCCATGGGAAGATAGAAGCAGAGATTGGAGTGGTGCTGCTACCAGACAAAATACACCAAAGATTTCTGGTAGACAAATGTAGGAAGATGCAAGGAAAGATCCCTCCCTACAGCCTTCAGAGAGAGCATGGCGCTGTTGACACCTTGTTCTTGGAGTTCTGGCTTCCAGAACTGAGAGAATGAATTTCTGTGGTTATAAGTCACCTAATTTATGGCAATTTGTTATAGTAGTCCCAGGAAACAAAAACAAATGTCATATCACATCCTCAGAGAAGTCTTCTCTGTCCTGTGTTTCATCTCATTACCCCAGCTGACCTAGAAATTTCTTTCACGTTATTATGTCCTCTTTTCTGTATCACATTTTAATGCATTTTTCCATTCATTTGCCTTTCTCTTCATAAAACAGTAAGACTGTTTGAGGTCAAATATTTTGTCTTATTTATCCTTATATACCCAGGACTTAGTTTAGGGATAGAAAGTCTATATAAATGCTTACAAAATGAAAGGCTGGCTTTCTCTTATAATTGAATCACTTCATAATTTTCAATATCTTTTACATATATCTACTGAGATTTACATTATCTCATTTAATTAATGATACTAAACATCATCACCTCTGTATATACCAATAATTTATCAAGTTAGGTGTTGAGAATATTATAAACCAGACATAACCCCTGCCTTCAAAACAATTTAATGGAATGAATTTAAAAAAAAAAAATCAAAGCTTTTGAGAGCAGAGGCAACTTGCCCTTTGGATTCAAACTGAGGTCAGATAAAGCCCAAAACTTTTGCTTTGAACTGCTTGGATATAATGCCTTTCCCCAAGAAAGAGAGAGTGGGCTTTTCTAGGTAAATTTTCATCATGTTTGGAAAGGGACTACCAGTGTACTGGCTGATGTAGACTGACAGTGATATATACTGGCTAAACTTTACCCACACGTGATGGCTCTCAAACTGTGGTGTGTGTGACAATCACCAGAGATCCTTTAGAGACACACCAAAGATGTCCGTGTTGAAATCCAAAGACACATTTTTAACAGCCTGATAATTTCGATTTCAGCTATGCCTTTGAGAAACACTGCTTCTGGAATTCTAAAGGCACTCCTAAAGGAACATAGAATGTTTGTTCTCACCTATGTATCTTTGTTTTTTCTTAACCATTTCTATATCTCATTAATCATTTCTTCTCTGACTGTATAGTAGTTGTGCAATTGTTATTTTATTCTTTTTACTACTTTTGCTATATTTTTACCTCCATTCAAAGGACCAAGCACCTTTTCATATACATAGTTGTTATTAAATACCTTACTTTAAATAAAATTGTATTCAAACTAATTTTGAGAGACCACAAGGAAATAAGCTCAGTATGCTAATTATTTTTGATAATAAACTATCTAGGCATATTTTCTTTTGTATCTATTTAGAGATACTGGTTTATAGAAATTGTTCTAATAAAAAACCATAAGAATTGTAAAGCATTATAATTAGTATTGTATCTATTTCAAAATTTTTCTTGAAAAATTTAATATTCATGCATAATATTCTTTTGCCTGAGGAAGCTATAAAGCCTAAGTGTATGTGCTGGAGTGTTTGCAATTGCATATATATAAGCAAGGACCATAGTAACGGAATGTTTTATTACTTTATATTGATGTTATAGGTAAAAAACAGAGTGCTTAAAAAAAGTCTTAGACTGATTTCCTTATACAAGGTTTGTAGAGCAAGTCCCTCTTAAATAAATTACCAATTGTATAAAATGCATTGAACATAGTATCCGGACTAAATTCAGAAATGTGAAGTTTGTTGACATTAATGAGTGGCAGTGGTGAGAAAGCTTTTCTAATGCAAAAATTTATACTGTTCTCTATATATCTACCCTTCTATCAGTCAGTCTTCCTGAATCTTGATTTAAAAAAAAAATTGATTTTGCTTTTACTCTTATAAATACAAATAATGATCTCCTTTTGCTTTTTACCCACAGCTGCAGAATCCCACCTAGATAAATCTAGTGATTTATTGAAAATGAGCACATTGATCTTCCTTTACCCTTCCTTTCTTGTCTCTGTAGAGATACGTCTGGACCCAACTCCAGCAGCAGTATCTGATATTTAAAACCCTATAGAGACTCAGCCTCCATGGTTGAAAATAAATTGCTGCTCATTTTGGTCAAGCTTAATTGGTTTTCTAGAACAAGGCTAAGCTGGATGGTGATGTCATGATCACTCAATTCCTGGTGGAAGAAATTGATTGATTGATCCTGCTCAGAATGTCAGAGGAGCAATATACAGAACATAAGACATGAGCCATGGTGATATTCCTGGGATGACTGTGTGGTGAGATTTAAAATCTCTGGCAAAAAGGAAAACATAACAGCTGTGATGATAAGTACCTTTGTAGGGTGGCTTCTTCAATTGCAGCAGGTCATGCCACAGAAACACTCTAAACAGCATGTAGCAGGTAAAATAATTGCTGCTAGGATACTAACAAATATTTCTTTAGAAAGCATATTATCTTTCTTGAATACAAAATACTTCTGATTTTTAAAGTTGTCTGTTCAACTTTGCACTTTCTTGTACATTACCCACTTATTTTAAGCATGTATAAATGAGAATATTTTAAAATAAAATGATTCACAAGCAACAAATATCTTTCCCAAATTACACTGACTATTGAGATTTTTAGATGTAGAACTTGAGTGTGAAAATAGTATTTGGGGTTGCTTCTTTTGCTATTGAGAGCAAGGATATCAAAACTAAACACTAAGATTGGCCTAATATTTCATCTCTCATTTACCTTTTTATTCAAAACCTATTAAATGAAAGACATGTACTAGAGTTTGGACCACAATGGTGAATAAAGTAATTCTCACCATCAAGAGTTTGTTAGCTATATACTAAGTTGGATTGAATGCAGCTTAATGAATGCTATAACATGGATAAGGACAAGTTTCTATGTGGCACCTATGAAGAAAGTTTCAGTATTATCTACTACAAAGTATAAACCTGTATGAGAAGCACCTCACAAATACTAGAATTAGCCAGAAAAAGTTTCCTTGGGAAAAAGAAAAAAAAATTTTAATCATAATCTAACTTATTATGAAACAATGTGCCTTTACTAGACTAATTAATTTCAGATTCAGCCTTTAATAATTCTAAAAATTCCATTTCAGTTAGCTACCAGCAGAATGTTTTCCTTGAAGTTTCCTTCATAAATAAAATAAAACTTACTATTTCTTTTCTAAAAACATAAAACTTGATTTGAACAGAACATAATAAAATTTTTTAAAGACATAGTTTTTGAATATTTGACATTTACTTCTCACAAGATACTGAAGCAGTACTATCAAATCTTATTCATGCCATATACTTATTTAAGCATGTCCATTTCTTGTCATCGCAAAAAGTATTCCAAGCAATTAAGTTAGACATAGATATTTCATTATTGGGCTGCTATTATACTCTTCAGACACCTCTTCTAAATCTCTCACTTTGAGATTAAGACCTGAGGATTACCTAACTACTATACTTCCTGAATATGCTACATAACTTCATGTTGTCATGATCTTAATGTGCTATTTTCTTTGACTTGGTGGCATCGTGCCTCATTGACATAAGCCAATATATCCTATCTTATTTACCATTTGTTCTAAGGAATGTTTTCCAGCACTCCCAAGCACTGTTAACTTCTTTCCATTCTGTGTTTCATTTTCCTTTGGGCATTGTACTATTAATGGTATAACACCTTTTTTCCCTCATTTGTTCACATACAATTGATGTTCATTAATTATGGATTCTGCATTTGCAAATTTATCTACTTGCTAAAATTTATTCGCCCCCAATATTAATGGCACTTTAATAGTTATTGGCAGATGTGGGGCAGAGTGGCGAAAAAAATTTTAGTCACTCAAGGCAAATGTTCCCATCTGAGGTAAAGCAAGCAATAGTCTACCTTCTTATTTCAGCTTCCCTACTCTAAACAAGTATCCTTTTTGTAATATATTTGTTGCCACATTTTGTGTGTGTGTGTGTGTGTGTGTGTTTTGTTTGTGATTTTGTTGTTCGAAATGGTCCCAAATGTCATACTGTCTATTGCTCCTAAGTGCAGGAAGGCTTTGATGTGCTTAATGGAGACAATAAAAGTATTAGATAAGCTTCTTTAAGACATGAGTTATAGTGCTGTTGGCCATAAATCAAATGTTAATAAATCAATGATATATATAAAATATGGTATCTTTAGACGGAAATACATAATAAATCCCATTTATGCATTGTGTGGTTGGCAAAAATGTCACCAGAGGTTTGCAGGAACTTACCCTATATGTGATAATTGGATGTTCATGATGACTTCATAGAACATTACCACTGCAAGTAAATAGAGCTGACTATACGTGTCTTGACTATACTACTGTCAACTCCTGAAGTTTAGTACCAAGTTTTTTCATCTTAGTATCTCTGGGACTGTCTATCATGCTTTATTCTATAAGAGCTAATAGGGGATATTTATCAAATACTTATTTAATAGAAGGATGGATAAATGTATTAATTAATCAAACAATGTAGACCTTTTTTTGGAAGACTAAAGGGAACCATTGCAAGTTTATGAACTAGGTATTTTCTTGGAAAAAAAATAAATTCCACCTCAAGAAGATTATTTAAAATCAGATTGGAGTAGGAAACAGTATAAAATAAAAATAGATTTATAGTTTGGAGGTCTTTCTAAGAGCATAGGTAGAAATTATGTGCATTTAATATAAGAGAGAGTGGAGAGGCTAGATGAAAAGAAAGAAATTCTAGTAAGATAAATTTTAAGATATCTATAGTAGCTATATACTATATAGATTCCTTTCATCAAATCACATACCAAGACGAAGAGCCAGGAGAGAAAACCAGCTTTCCTGCCTTTTAGTCTGGTTTGTGCATTTAAAATCCTTTGGGCTGTCTTAGACCATAGAACTAAAATTATCATAGACCTAACTCTGCACAGTATCTTTTACAGTCTGAATATAGAATAATGTCCCTGGTGATAAGTGTAATAAAGGTAAAATTATAACTGTAGGGAGGCCGAGTTTCTTCATATACATATCCTTCTGGCTTTCATCATGCTCACACAGCAGAGGCAGCAGTCAGGCAAGGAGTTGCATGTGGACTCTGATTTCTATGCCTAGACAGAGTAGTGATAGTAACTGCACTTCTTTATTTACTCTTTAAGGCAGGGGAGGAAGATGGGAGACTTCACCTCCCAGAGAATGGTAAATGTTATTGCTCTCTCAGTGGTGACAGACCTTCTCTGTGAGAACCTGGTCTGCACTGACTAGACTTAGAATCTTCTTTTTATTACTCCTAAATAGAAATGCTGATGGTCCAGTATACAGTGGCACTTCAGGTAATTTTTCTCTTATATTCCCTTATGACTAGATTGTCCTAGGAATACAGTTCAGTTGAATTTTGAATGACAGAAATTGTTTGAAGATATAATTTGGCAACCAGCACTTGCCATTTGTCACAAAAATTGATCAATTAATCCATCATTCAAAGAAATAAAATGCTATTTTGAGGCTTGCACTATGTACCCAGGAACATATATAGAGCAGTATCAAGAAAATTAACTTCCATATATTTTTTATTCTCTGTCGATTTTCAAACAGGATTTATTTAACAGTGGTAGACATTTCTAGAAGCTGCATTAAAAAAAAACACATTATCCCTTGTAAGAGTAATATTTCTTTAAATGTTGAAATTGTATTCATTTGTACATTCATTCAATCAAAACATATTAAGTTGCCCTGTTAAGAGCTGGGGACATAGATATTAATAAGATGTTGTCCCTCATTTCTAGGAGGTCACTCTGAAATATGGGAGCAAATAATTTCAGCACATGTAATATATTTGGGAGATAAAAGTGCTTTATGATAATTGTTACTATGCAAGAAGCATGTGGTTCTCAGAATATATAGAAGAGGCATTTGCCTCAAAATAAGAGACTAGCTATATATCCAGGTTATTAGCCCTCAAAGTTGTTAATTGAATTTAATTTTCAAGATATTTTAAAGAAAAGTTCAATAGAAGTTGGGGGGAGATGGGTGGGTGGAATTCCCATTTGTTTAGACCTTGAGCAGAAGCATGTCTGATTGAGGAAATGTTATTGTCCCTCATTGTCCATAAGATCTATTTCTCTATCATAGCCTAAAAAGGTCCTTAAGAGCCAATTGTCATTCACATACACGTTTGTAATACTTTCCTATGACTGCCATAACAGGGTACCACAAATTGTCCTTTCTTCTTCTTTTAGCTCCTAGTAGTATGCTGGAAGATTCTACTGTTCGTGGGCTTGTAGATGAAGCAAACCAATTTCTGCCTTTATCTTCACAGGGCATTTTCCTTGTGCACATGTCTAATTATATGTTCAAAGTTCTCCTTTTTATAAAGATACAGTCATATTGAATTAGGACTACTGATGGCCTCATATTAACTTTATTATCTGCAAAGACCCTATTTTCAAATAAAGTCACATTCATAGGTACTGGGAATGGGGACTTCGACATCTTTTGGGAAAGTAGGGGACACAATTCAACTTATAACCATATTTTATACATTCAGTGAGTGTACACTGAAGAAACATATAAATAATAGGAATGCTTTCTAAATACTACTAAAATTATAATTATAATAAACTCAGATACTAAGAAGAGAAGAATGTATTTAAACCCTAAAATATTATATAGGCATTCCTTAGAGATATTGCAAATTTAGTTCTAGATGACCATAATAAAGCAAATATCACAATAAAGCAAGTAACGAGAACTTTTTTGGTTTCCCAATACATATAAAAGTTATGCTTATACTGTAATGTAATCTATTAAGTGTGCAAAAACATTATGTCTAAAAAAACATTGTGCATACCCTATTTAGAAATTACTTTATTGCTAAAAAATGCTAACCATCATTAGATCCTTTAATGAGTCATAATCTTTTTGCTGGTGAAGGGTCTTGCCTGGGTGTTGATGAAAATGTACTTGATGAAGTACAATAAAACAAAGCACAATATATGAGATATACCTGTAAATGGAAAAGGACTGAAGATCACCCACTACATGAGTGTGCTCTTAAATCTGTGACTTTTCTACTCTTACACTCTATTATAAGTGCAGGCCTCTTATAGTGGACACCTGCTGAACTGATTAACCTGTCCACATCCTACTTTTCTACAAGCCACCTCTCTTCCCACTCAAATCCATAGATACAAAGTAGGATCATGAAAGTTATGATCACTAAACATTACCTTGTGCCTCCAGCCTTTCAATAATTGTTTGGACCAAGGGTGGTGAATTGTCTCATACTAAGCTGATGAACTTCAAATTGAGAATATGTGATTTCAACTTTATTAGATGACATATTGTACTTGAAAGGGGGATGTGTATATTTTATCTCTTTCAGCCATATAGAGTATATAATAACATATAAAGAGAACTAGTGTTACTTAGAAAAAGAAATAAAGTAATTGTCAAAGGGATACAAAAGTTAGATATATCCAGTTTCTGGTTCTATAAAAAATCCCTTTATTTTATTTTTCTTTTTGCTTAAGTTAGCTTTAGAAAGTTTCTTGAGTAGTAATATTAATAGCATAAATTTCTGGGCCCTAATGCTGCTCTATTACTACTTTTGTAAATTTTTATAGACTCCTTTATTCTTAAGTATCTGAAATATAAAAGGGAGATTATAAAGTAACATAATTTATAAATTGATGGTAAAGTTAAAGGAGATTTATGTATTTACTAAAATATACTTTTATTGTTATTTTAGATTGTCCTCTACTTTTAAAAAATTGCTGTAAAGCAGTATGCTGTGTTATGCAGGCAGCAGTATACTATGTTTACATCTCTTGATTGCATCATTTTCTCTTGTGCTTGATTTAATGTTTTTTTTTTTTTTTATCATAACCCCTAAGCATACAAAATTCACTGCTAATGTTGTCAGTAAGAGGCCACATTGAGTGATTTCCTAAAAGGAAATAAAAAGTGATTAAGGACTACAAAGCAGTGATAGTTACTGCTCAGTTACAAGTCAGGCATCTCATTTCACCATAGCTATTATATTAAAAAATAACAATGAACTGATGGAAGTTGTCAAAGAGTTTGCTTCATTGAAAACTACAAGACTAATAAAAATTCAAAGACCTTTATCAGATATGGAGAAACTTCCAATAAAAATGATTGAAGACCAGGCACAGAAGAGTACTCCTCTCACACTCATAACAATCATGGCCAAAGCAAAAAGTTGGTTTGCAATGATGCAAGAAAGAGCTAGAATTAACTACTATGTTGAATTTACTGTTAGCTCTCGGTGGTTTAAACAATTCAAAATTCATTGTTTATTACACATTGTGAAAAGGAATGGTGAGTCTACAAATGCTAATGTGAAGACAACAGAAGAATTTTTGAAAACTCTAGATAAGCTGATTGTGGAGAAAAATTATTTGCCAGAGCAAATATTCAATTTGAGTTAAAACTCCCTATTCTGAGAACAGATGCCTCAAATTACTTTTACCCATAAGGATGCTAAGTTAATGTTAGGTTTCAACGCATTTAAGATAAGAGTTTTCCTTGGGGGTAATGTTACAGGCTACAAAGTGAAATCTTCTGTGATCTGGCACAGCGAGAACCCCAGGGTCTACCAGAATATCAGCAAGCACATACTGTCAGTCTACTACAGAGCACTAAGAAGTTGTGGATCACCCAGATCCTCTTCAAAGACGCCTTCTTGAAGCACTCTTCCTCTTGAAGTACTCTTGAAGTGAAATGGAGATGTACTGTTTGGAGAATAACATACCTTTCAAAATTTTGCTTATTGTTGATAATGCTCAAGACAGCCTCCTTTTATTGTGATCATCCTCTCAATATCACAGTGATGTTTCTATCTCCAAACACTACCTCTTTGATCCAACCAATGAATCAAGAAGTTATAGCAGCTTTTAATACCTACTACCTGAGAAATAATCTTTGTCTAGGCGATTGCTGCAACTGAGAAAAACACAGAGAGGACATTGTTGCAATTTTGGAAAGTCTACAACATCTATGACTGCATCAGGCACCTTGCTTGGGCTTGGAGTGATATCACCAGAGTGTATAAATGACATTTGGAAGAAGATACTCAAGTTGTCTCGAGTCCAAAGAATTTGCCAGGGATAAGGAAGTTGCGACAATTAACAAGGCTGTGATTGAGATGGCAAACAACTTAAACCTGGGTGTGGCTGAGGAGGGCAACAAGGAGGTCTTGGAGGTGGTTTTGGGAATTGACTAATGAAAAGTTGGTGGAACTGGAAAAGGAGTACATAGCTGAAGAAGGAAGAGGTGGAGGGAGGGAAACTTCACAAGAAAAAAAAAAAAAAGAAAAACCCTCAAAAAACCTCACAAAAAAGGATTTAGCAGAGCTTTTGCAGATCTCTACAAGCTCCTTAAAGAGTTTGAAAACATGGATCCCAACATTGAAAGTTTTTCATTATTAGAAAACCAATAGTGCATTATCTGCTTACAATAAAAAATATGATGAAAAAAAAAAAAATAAACAAGCAAGCCACCATTGACACATTTCTGAACTGTGACACCTTCTCAGGAAGAAATTTAGGCAGGTTCTTCAGGTGATATTTCAGAAGAAGGCATTGTTATTCAAGAAGACAACAGCTCTATGTGTGTTATTGTCCCTGAAGGCCTTCCAGTGGGACAGATGTGGAGGTGGAAGACAGTGCTATTGATGATTCTGACCCTATATACCTAGGCTAATGTGTGTATCTGTATCTTGTTTTCTTTTTAACAAAAAAAGTTTAAAACTAAAAAGCTTATAGAATAAGGTTATAAGAAAGAAAATATTTTTGTATAGCTGTATAATGTGTTTGTATTTTAAGCGAAGTATTATCATGAGTCAAAAAGATAAAAAAATGAGAATTTATGAGGTAAAAAAGTTACAGCGAGCTGAGATTAATTTATTATTGAAGAAATTTTTAAAAAAAATTTGGTATAGCCAAAGTGTACAGTGTTTATAAAGTCTACAGCAGTGTACAGTAATATCTAGGTCCTCATGTCCATTCACCGCTCACTCACTGACTCACCCAGAGCAGCTTTCCAGTCCTGCAAGCTTCATTCATGGAAGTGCTCTACACAGGCATACAATTTTGTATCATTTATATATTTCCACTTTACCTTTTACCTATTTAGATTGTTAGGTATACAAATATCATTGTGTTACAATTTCCTCTGAACACCACCTATTCAGTAAAGTACTATGCTGTATAGGTATGTAACCTAAAAACAATAGGCTATACCACATAGCCTACGTTTGTAGTAGGCCATACCATCTAGGTTTGTGTTAAGTACACTCTATGATGTTCACACAATAACAAAATTGCCTACCGATATATTTCTCAGAATGTATCCCTATCATTAAGTGACACACGACTATATATAATTTACATATATACTATACAAATTTCTATATACACATAAATCATGTATTTATATGTTATATGTATATATAAACGTGCAAATGTGTATAAACATATAAATGAGGGTTATATACGCATATATGGATATACACATATACACACATATATATATGATATAAATATATACTTCACTTAACTTTATCACCAATCTATAAGGTGACTACACATATATATACATGTCTAAAAGAGTAATCGTACCTGACACATAGTATGCACTCAGTAGATATTAGCTGGCCAAAACAAATACAATAGAGATACAAACAGTACTGTCTTTCAATGACTGGATGTTTTTCATGAGTTTTCTGGCAATGAACAAGCCAAAAATAAGTGCCTCTCTCTTCTGGTACAAATCATTTAACCAAATTCTAATTTTTCTCTAAGTTGTTTGGTGCTATGAATTGGACTTCCCAAGTTAATTTCCCTAGAAAGCTGGCACTAAACTCAAAGTGCACACACCAGCTTGATTCACCAGAATATCCCCACATCCTATAACAAGATAGAGCAGCAGGTGTTGGTCTCTCTCCTAGAGCACACCATGCATGCATCTGTTCTGTCTCATCTTTGTAATCCTCTCTAAGGAAAGATGAGAACAGGGAAATAGAGCGCCTCCTTTTGCTGATTCTCTGCTGGAGAGTGTTTCCAATACAGCCCATGTTAGGTTCCTAGGGCTACTGTAACAAAGTAACACAAGCTGAGTGGCTTAACAACAGAAATCTATTGTCTCACGAATCTGGAGGCTAGAAGTCTGAGATCAAGGTGTCAGCGGGGCCGTGCTCCCATTGAAGACACTGATTAGGGATCTTTTACAGGACTTTCAGCTTCTTCTGGTAGGCTTCTAGAAGCATAACGCCTATCTTCACATGGCCTTCTCTCTGTGTGCTTATCTATCTTTGCATTTGAATTTTCTCTTTTTATAAAGACACCAGGATTAGAACCCACCTTAATGACTTTATCCTAATTTGATCATATGTAAAGACTGTTTCCAAATAAGGTCACATTCACCTTAACTGGGGGTTAAGACTACAACATCTATTGGTGAATACAATTCAACCCATAACAGTGCCTATACTGGATGACATAATAGTTTTTGCTTTCAGCCAGCACTAAGAACTATTAATAGTGGAGGACAGCCAGGCTAAGAAAAATAACAGGCATTACATTTGGGCTATTTTATTCTAAATTATTTTCTATTCTGACCTGGAAGAGTGAATAATTGAAGGATATAGGCACAGAAACCTTGGAACCAAGGAAATTATTCCAGAATTTGAGCCCTTTTTTTTATTTGAGGATTCTCCTTAATGCCTAAAAAAGTAGGTTGTCATTATTAGTTTCTATAAATATTTACATATCTAAAAAATATATTTCAATTCACTTGAACTGCTAGAGGTACAAACATGAGTAAAATACATAACACCTGATCTTGAGGCACTCTCATTTTGCAAGGTAAATAGATAGGTACTAGATAAATCATAATAATTGTAATTGATGGTTTAATGAAATTATAAACAAGATATTATTGAAATACAAAGGAGCAAACTATTAAACTTATCTGAGATAGCAAAGAAAAGTTTTATGGACACAAAAGTATCATTAGTAAATACTGAGATGGAAATAAAATGACCTTTGAGCACAGTTTGAAAAACAGAATTACGTGTGATACAAAAGAGGATAAAATATTAAAGAGTTGAAGAACATTAATACTGGAAGTTATATTTACTACACCTGTTTTAATACAAATATTTAATATTTTAATATTTCAAATAAGATATGCCACATTATTAAATGTGTTAAACACACGCACACAGTAGGATTCAACCCCATAGGTGCCATTTCTAGTCCCATTCCCAAGAGGGATTTACTTACAATTATTACTATTCACAATATGATGGGTGTTTATAGTCTCTAAATATGCCTTTTTATTGTTCAATATTAGATATTTTCTCTTAACGTTTTACTATGAAAATTAGAACTTAATTTACTCTACCTTATGTACCCTACTCTCAATACAGATACATCATTTTATTATCACCTTTACTTATTATAACCACTCAAAACCATAAAGAGTTTTTAAAAACTTCTCACTTTTTAGAATGATATTAGTACTCCACATTTCTCTTCACCTCTCCTCCCTATTTCTAACCCTTGATTTCTAGAAGTTGTATTTAACTTTTACATTGTCAAGAATGAAAATATTTATATTCCCTTAGAATTATAATCAGTGTTTTGTCTATATGTTGATTCTGAATGTTGAAAATGCATAAATGTTATTTACATTAATATAACTAAATAATTATGGTTCACTGCAGAGGCATTTTGATATTAATATATTAGCTTCTCTCAATTTCTAATGCCCTAATCCTTGTGCTACTGAAATGGGAATTTTCAAATGGATTCTTTACACTTCACTAATTGTTAAAAACCGTGCCAATTTAATTTGCTTCATATTCAGATCATGTTTTTCTTGCACTTCTTTTAATATTTGTATTTCAAAATAATTTCAGACTTAGAAGTGTTAAAAGCATGTATCGAGAGTTCACATATACTGTTTAGTCAGCTTTCCTAATAAACTACATAACTAGAGCACTGTTATTAGAACAAGAAAATTAACATTGTTATAATGCCATTAACAAAAGTATAGACTATTTGAATTCTAAATTTTTCTCCAAATGTCTTTTTTTCTCTCCCAGGATTCCATACTGCATTTATCCTAAGCCTCTCCTAAACTCTGATGGTTCCTCGGTCTTCCCTATCTTTCATGATGTTGAAACTATTGAAGAATATTGGTCAGTATTTTACAGAATGTCTCTCAATTTTGGTTTGTCTCATTGTTAGATTGTGGTTTTGAATTCTGGGCAAGAATAACACAGGATTCATGTGCGGTCTCATTGACTCTCATCCAGGGGACATGATGTTGTTGTGTTTAATTATCAGTGATTTTAACCTTACTCTCCGATGAATTTCAGCACTATAGTTACTATTGTTTCCCTTTATAATTGATAAATATTTTATAAGAGATCCTTTGTAGCTATTAAAATATTTCATTTCTCCTCTAATTTTCAACTAACAATTATAGCATCCATCAGTGAATCTTGCTGTAATAGTTATTAATGTCATATTTGTCTAATTGTGTTTTTATTGTTTTCTCATTCTTTCTATGTTTACTAATTGGAATTTGTATGAGGGAGCTATCTCTTCTGCCCTATTTAATTATTTATTGAACTGTTTATTTATAGTTATATGGACTCAAGGATATTTATTTTATTCTATGGCTCATAATGCAACATTACCACTCTTTAATTGGCTGCTCAAGTTTTTTCATTTGGCTTTTACTAGCTGCTTCTACTTGAGACTGTGAATGAAAAGAGGTGACACAGTAGACCCAGCAAGCTTAGCTACTACATGGTAAACCTGGCAAGCTCAGTGACAGAAAGTAACCACACAGGATGAGCTGATCATACATTTCTAAGTGGTAGGTCGTGATGGTTAGTAACATACCAGGCTTCCAGCTTTCTTAGCAAGGTCAATCTTTACCTTAAATGAGTCCTGTCCATTATTTTTATGCACCTACGATAACATACTTTTGAAATTTCAAAATAGTTTTCTTCTCCAGACCTCTCAGAAGTATATTTACTAGCAACAGAAAATGTTGATACTGAAAGCTCCCTCATTATTCTTGCCTGCATACATCTCTATTCACTTTGTCAAATGTTAACTATCCTGTACCCACCAACATAAAAGAAATACGTATTTCTTAACTTTGTATTTTAATCAGTCCTAAACGTTTCATCACTGCCATTTCCCACCTCCTTAATCTGCTACCAATAAATTTCATGTAACCTTCCTTAAGCTTTCTCCTTTGATTCTAAATGTATAAAATAAACTTCAGAATGTCACTCTCCAGAGCATTTTCTCAATCTGTTTACTTCCAAGCATGTCTTCAAACTTGGAACAACAAATTCTTATAAAGCTTTTTACAGGTTTAGACACTCTTCTGTTGATAAGATCTTAGGTCGTTTTGACTCGACTCTATCTTTTCTCCAGTACTTCATTATATTTAAGCATAATAGTTTCTGGCACATCTTATATTTTTTCTACCCCAGCCATGGGATTTACTTTTCTCTAAATAAACTTGGTTCACTTTATTATCTAGTGGGGCTTAATTCTAGAATTTTTGTTCTAATGGTCTATTTGTCTATTTATGTACTAAACAGCATCACACTGTTTTAATTATAGAGGCAAGTTTAAACATCTGATATACTTATCTGTTTGTAACTTTCCTTTTTCAGTATTTCACTAGACTATTCTAGCATAATTGATTTTCCATATATACTTTGGCATCAAATTGTTTAACTCTATAAAATTCTAGATGGTATTTTTGCTGTTACCACAATAAATTTATGTATTAATTTAGTGAAAACTGACATTTTTGTAATGTTGACTCATCCTCTCCAAAATAAAGAATATACATTCCATTATTCAAGCAATTCCATTATTGATAAAACTTTTCCTTGTATGACTCTTATGCATTTTACATTAACTTTATTCTTTAGTATTTAGTCATCTTTGTTGGTGTTGTAAATGTATTTTTGCTACCATAATGTTATTTACTCAATTATTGTTTATATATATAAAGATTATTGATTTTCATATGTTATTTTTATATCTAAAATTTTCACAAATTTTATTGTCTTAGTTTATTTTATGATTAATTATCTGAGATTTTCCAAGTTTGTATATTATAATATACAAATAGAGATAGACTTTTCTTACCCATTGTTATTTCACTAATTGATTCCTCTTGTCTAATTGTATTGACTAATAACTCTAGTAAGGCTAAATAGTAGAGTGTCATTTGTTGTTATGTTTAATGGTTTTCATCTTGAGTTCTAAAGTGTTTGATATCAGAATTACTATCCCTTATCTTTTTCAATTTGCATTTGTTGGTATATCTTTTTCTGATCACTTTATTTTAGATGTGCCTCCTAATCACAGCATATAGTTGTATTTGTGTGTGTGTGTGTGTGTGTGTGCGTGTGTGCCAAGATTAACTTTTTTTTCTTAACTAGGGGATTTAGTTCACATTGAATATATGAGTATGAATATATAAACATATGACAGATATGTAATCTCAACTCTTTAAATTTGTTTTATAATGATATTTACTTGGTTGTATTTGTATATGGACCTTATAAAATTTTATTTCCAATTTTTTAGAGGTTGCCTTATATTTAAATTTTGACTCTCTTATACTTTTATTGTTGCCTTTGTTGTTGTTTACTTTTCCAAAAATTTCTAATTATCATCTTATTTTGATTTGTTGAGAATTTCCTTCCCTTGGCATCCTGTAACCACGTAATATGTCATTATTAGAGCAATCCGAACCAAAACTGTCCTCTCAACTACCCTAAAGAGGAGGAGAGTGTCTTATCTAACTAGTAAATTTTAGAGAAAGAACTGAAGATGTCATGCTCTTTTTTCTTTCTCTTTTTCTTCATATTAATGTATTACAGAGATGAACCACCTAAGTAAAATCTTTTAAAATAGGATATTAGAAACAGGAGAGATATTTAAGTTGTTGCTAAATCAGGAAATGACTGAACTCCAATGACACCTGACAGAAGACAAGAGCAAAATTTAAGATAATAGAATTGACTGAGTCTACCAGAGTAAGCCAGAACTAAGGACACTATAGAGAAGATTTTCAAAGCTACTAATAGAAAGTTCCCTCTAAAAGCACTACGAGAAACATCTTTTGAATATCTAAACAAATAAAAGTAGAGGGACATGAAAAGTCAGCATAAGAGTCAAAATATTTTAGGAGACATTTCAGGATGTCATTAAAATGATGCTAAGCAGAAGCATAAATAAAACTCCAGGCCTGGTTCTGATATTGGTCAGCAGAGAAAATAATTTCTTAATGGGTTTGTCTAATTTAGGGATGTGAAAAAGGGTAGGATTTTGGATGCTTTTTGGAAAAGCTGGTATGTATTTGTTCTGTTTCGCTGACTATAGAAAATGTAATCAGTTGATATCATTGCAGAACTTTTGATGAGCTATAAGGGACAATGTGGCCAGACATAATTTGAGTTGGAAAATAGAATATAAAATGGGTTTCCAGCCATGATACAGAGGGACCTTGACATTTCTTTGATTTATCTGCTACTTTAATCCATTCTAGATACTTCTGGATGTTAAATTTTGAATTTCCACTAGTGGGCATTTAAAATACTGGTATTGAAGTAGTTGACTCAGAGAATGTAAAAAAAATTGCCCTGAAAAATTGCTGATGTCTTTGCCTGAGAAAGCAGTCATACTCTTCGTTCGTCAGAGGCCTCATGATTAGACAAATGGTTTAAGTGAACAGAACTGGAGAAATTTGGAATACAAGAGTAGGGAACCTCTTTTCTCTTGACTTCTTGGTCCTTCAAATCTCAACCCACCAGGCTCCATTTATCTTGAGCTCTCAGGAAACCACTTATGTTTGCTGGAGCTATTTCCTTGGAGTACTTTAGTCATAGAAGAAAAAAAGTTTTACCAATCTCAATGTAATTCTCCATTAAATATATGTGAATTATCCTGACTTTTCTATGTTTTCACATTCAAAGATAGACTATTACTATAATGGTATCTTGATGCCCAGATACAGCAGGAAAGATACATTCACAGTGAATGAGTCCTCCTTTTTGCACTTTAAAATATCACTATTTAATCTGTGATCTTCCATATTATTTGCAGAGATATTCATTGACTTCGACTCTATGACTTAGGTTCTTAATCTATAAAAGCCCTAGGCCCATGATTATTGGTTCTTATTCCTGAATGTCAGGGTGGCATATGCAATAATATTGTGTAGCAGTCCAAAATTATGTAATGGTATTTAAATCACTGTTTTTTGTTTATTCATACACAAGGATTAACTGAGTCAAGCCATCTGCTCAAAATTCTGGATACTAGCATGAACAAGAATATGAGGAATTTGCTTTTATAAAGCTTGTACTCCAATGACAGAGATTGACAATTACCCTGAATAAACAAGATACTTAAAGGGTGTGAGAAGTGCTATGCACATGCAGTTGATGTTTTGTGAGACAGTGACTGTTATACAAGAGAAAGGGATTTCTCGATGTGAAATAGAAAGGGAAGAAGACTGTAAAGAGAAGACATTTAAGTGGACCCGAATACAAGAAAGAGCCAGATAAAATATTTAATAGCTAGTAGGACACAACTTGTCTACGAACAAACGACAAAACTGTACTGATGTATACAGATTGCAAAATCTGTTTGGGTGCTTAGAATGTCAAAACATAATATGGCTGTTTATAATAGCCCTTCTTACAGGTGTGAGGCGGTATCTCATTGTTTCGGTTTTTGTTTTTCTAATAGCTAGTGAAGTTGACCATATTTTCATAAGTTTCTTGGTTGTTTGTATGTCTTCTTGGGAGAAGTGTCTTTTCAGATCCTCTTCCCATTTTTTAATTTGATTGTTTTTTGTTGTTGTTGAGTTGTATGAGTTTTTTTTTTTTTAATATTTTGGATATTAACCCCTTACCGAAGGCGTTGTTTGCAAATATATTTTCCCATTTAGTTGTCTCTTTGTCTTGTTGATGGTTTCTTTTGTTGTACAGAATATTTTTAATTTTATACACTCCCATCCATTTATTTTTGCTTTTATTTCCCTTGCTTTTGAAGTCAAATTTATAAAATCCTCTCTAAAACCAAGGTCCATGAGTTTAGTACCTGTTTTCTTCTATTCAACTTATTGTTTCAGGTCTTATTTTAGGACTTCACCATTTTGAATTACTTTTGGTGTGTGATGACAGATATCAGTTTACCTCCATTCTTTTGTATGTGAATTTCCAATTTTCCTAGCACTATTGAAAAGGCTTTCTTTTCTCTATTGTAGGTTTTTGGATCCTTTGTTAAAAGTTATTTGCCATATTCATGTGGGTTTATTTCTGGGCTCTCAGTTCTGTTCCATTGGTCTGTATGTCTGTTTTTCTGCCTATACCATGCTGCTTTGACACCTGTCACTTTGTAGTATAATTTGAAGTCAGGTAGTGTGATTCCTCCAGCCTTGTTCTTTTTTCTCAGGATTGCTTTGGCTAGCTGTTAGGTGTGTTCTGTGATTCTACATAATGCTGGAGAGGTTGTGGGGAAAAAGAAACACTTGTACACTGCTAGAGGTAATGTAAATTGGTACAGCCTGCATGGAAAACAGTCTGGAGGTTCCTCAAAAAATTAAGAATAAATTACCATATGACCCAATAATCCCTTTTCTGGGTATCTACCTCCAAAATTTGAAAATGTTTATCCATAAATATATATGGACCCAATGCTTATTTCAGCATTATTCATGGTGGCCAAGACATGGAAACAACCAAAGTGTCCTTCAATAGATAATTGAATAAAGAAGATGTGGTGCATATATAGAATGGAATAGTAGCCATAAGAAAAGATGAAATACTGTCATCTGTGACAACATGGAAGGATCTCGAGATAATCATGTTAAGCAAAATAAGTCAGACAGAAAAGTTGAGAATGATAGGATTTCACTCACATATGTGGTATAAAACTGAAAAAAAAAAAAAAAAAACAAATGAACAAGATAAACAGAGACTCATAGACACAGACAACAGTTTAATGTTTACCAGAGAGAAAGGGGAGAAGGGGAAGTAGATAAGGATAAAGGGGGTCAAATATAATGTGACAGAGGAAATTTAATTTGGGGCGGTGAACACACAATACAATATATATATGATGTATTATTGAATTTTGCGCTTGAAATCTCTATAAATTTTAACCAATGTCACCTCAATAAATTTAATAAAAAAGGTAAAGTGAAAAAAAAATAGTGTGGCTGTAGAGAGGAGAGTGAGAAAGTGACAGCTTAGATCTAGCTACACAGAATAGTATATATTACCTTGTTTATACAGTTAGTGTACTACACAGTTAGGTCCAATTAAAGCATTTAAATTGTATTTGGTGAAAATCTGAGAAACCCAAGACACTTTTTTTTTTTTTTTTAGAATGGAATGGAGGCAAGGAGGTTGTATTCTGCCTGCTTCAACTGCCTCCAACAGCAGCTTGTACACAGTACTATTTTTGGTTCTTTCATGAGTTGAAGACTTACATGTTCTCTTAGGCATTTTGAGCTCAGGGACATCTAATTTTAGCAGAATCCACAAAATATAAACATTTCCATATTTAATGGCACACAGCAGGAAAGCCCCTTGAACAAGGAAGTCTTGGAGTTTCGCCAGGCTTCCAGCAGGAGGGCTCACTGAAAAAAACGATTTGTAGCCAAAAAAAAAAAAAAAAGCAATAACAAGATTTCTTAACTCTAAAGTACAAATTTGAGGATTCCAGTGGAGGCACAACTTGAAAAAATTCACCACAGTAAGGAAATCAACTGCTAAAATAAACATATATTTTTCCCTTTCGATAACTGCCTCCTATAATACATATGAATTAATCTACCTGATTTCAGTACACGGAAATATTTGCTTTCATCTTCATATGGAAATACTTCAGTTCTGTTAATTTTATTTGTAAGCAAAGAATGGAAAATTATACATTTCCTTATTTTTTATAATATTTTATTTATTGTCATATTTCATGTGAAAAACATTGCTTACAGTTTATAAACTGTAAGAACTTTTAAAGTTAACATAGTTAATACTTCATACCAGGGAAATGACTAGTTTGTCCTAAAGTAATCCTATGTGAATCCTAAATTCAAAGTCTTAGATTTAGAAGGTAATAAATCTAGGCAAAAGTTCTGTGGAATTAAGATTTTAATAGTGTCAAATTCAAATGCATACAGTATAATCTTGGCTAAAAGAGTTCAGGAAAATGTGTTTTAAACATAGTGAAGAACCGTCATTGTAGCCCTCAGAACAATATGTGGTCCAGGAGTCGTAACATCAGTTTGGGTTACACCAACCAGTATGCAAATTTAGGAGAAACTTCATGCAACTTTCTTGCCTTGTTTTTTGTTTTTGCTTCTGTTTTTCACAACTGACAACACCAAACCTAGTCTGCAACTAAGACTATTACTGGCAGAAATACAATAATTTAAAGGAAATAACTACCTGGAGAATTATACCATTAACTGTAGAGAACTACTTGTGATTATTCTGATCTTTTTATATATATTTAATTTATTTTTTAATAAAATATAATAGGTAAGTGTTTAGCTTTATAAAATTTCACAAACTGATGACAAACTGATGAGAAACCGGCTCCCAGGTCAGAAAAGGAAATATCACCGGGACCCAAACAAACCCTCATCTGTACTCTCTTTAGTCATTATCCCACTATGAAAAAGCTGTTTGGAAGCTGTGTCCACGGATGGATTTTATCACTATTAGCTGTTAACTTATGCAGTATTATTAAGTAAGCCACTGTAGAAAAACCTCTCAAAGTCTTTCTTCTTGGATCTGTCGAATTACACGAACAAAGATCTTCCAATCTTTTCTGTACAGGGTAACCTCTTGCCTCTCAGCATGCCGGAAGCCCAGTAAATTTATCTAATCCCTCTAAATACCATACTTTACACTCACCCCATAAATGTGCCCAGTAGCCGTAAGTCCAGAATTACTTTACAATCTCCAAAGAATGAACTTCCAATTTTGTTTTACTGTGTTGAGATCAGACAACCTCCCAACTCTACAGAAGATTAAAGGATCTGAGATTCTCCTCGCTTTTTAATCAAGCTTTAAAACAATCCTAATTTTATCATTTCTCTTTACCCTACAGCAAAAAGCACCTGTTTAGTTTTCCTAAATCAAGAGCCCTCAGGAGATTCTGTAGTGTAATTCTCAAATTTTGCCTTAGAGAGTAGGATCTTTGATCTAATAAATTATTTCTTTACCATTGTTTTCTAGATTTTATTTTTTTTAAATTACTGTTCTCCACTTTTCTTGTTTTTATATATATACGCTTTACTGTCATTATTGTGGAGTATGGGGAGGAAGCAAAAGTAGATGTGTCTGTTTGATTCAATATTCCTCTTTTTGCTCAGAAGTCTCCTAATTATTTTTAATTTTTATGTACCAGAGCCAAGGAAAACTTTCAAAATTATTAGATAATCTTTCAATTCCATGAAGAACCTAATAAATTTAATTTTATAATTAAAACTACAATGAAGTTTCATCCTAAGGAACTTTCTTTTCTAGTCCTCATTTTTTAACCACTCTTTAGATGTGTGTGTGTGTGTGTGTGTGTGCGCGCGCGTGTGTGCGCGTGTGCACGCAATTTCCTGGGACATCATAGGTATTTTTCTTTGCTTCTCTGTTTTCTGAATCCAGAAAGGAACTTGCTTTCTTTTGTTTTTTATTTTTATATTTTGTTTGTTTATTTTTCTATTTTTTTTTTGGGGGGGGTAGAACATACTAGAGTAGGTTCTTAAACAGATTTCATAAGAGACTAATTCTTTGAATTTTACCATATCTGTCAACATATTTATTCTGCTATATTTTATTGCTTATCTGCATGCATTAAGAAGTCTAGATCAAAAATCCCATGCCTTCAGATTTTGAAGTAATTGTCCCATTGTCTTCAAGCATGGACTTTGATTTCCTTGCCTTTCTATGTGACTTGTTTTTTTTTTTTTTTTGTATGAAAACTCTTAGCATCTTCATATCTGCGGTATTTCAACATTTGTTTGTAATGTATGTATGTGTTTCTACGTGTCTGTGTGTCTGTGTGTTCAATATACTGTGCTAGACCATTAAAAATGTTTTCACTTTCTGAAATCCTATCTATCTTCAGCTCTAGAAAATGTTTTTGTATTCATTATTGGATAATTTACTCAAATAATTCTTGCTTCTCTTTCTAAAGTCACTATCAATGAGAAGTGTATCCTCTTGGATCGATCTTAATATTTGTATTTTTCCACTTTTAGTTTCTATATTTTACTTATGTTCTACTTTTTGAGAGAACATAAGTAAAAAATACCCTGTTTACCTTTAAAATGAATTGTTATTTTGCTAGTGAAAATTTTAATTTTCAAGAGCCCCATTCATATTCTTAATTGTGCCTTTCTCATGTTCTATTCTTGCTTTACAGGAATAATATTTTCTCTCATCTCTCTGATATATTAAATGTATGATTATTGGTTTCTGTTCCTGGTATTGTTTATCTTCCTTACAAATTCCCTTTGAGAGGAGATTTTATATATATATATATATATATATATATATATATATATATATATATATATATATATAACCAGAGGCTTTCTACTTTATTCTTGTTCCTGATTCTGTCATATTTAAAACTAAGACACT
The DNA here is from genome assembly GCA_028627145.1 of Eidolon dupreanum. NCBI lineage: Eukaryota > Metazoa > Chordata > Mammalia > Chiroptera > Pteropodidae > Eidolon > Eidolon dupreanum. The sequence goes on from CM053502.1 coordinate 50,594,774, forward strand.
AAAATGCTAACTGGTTTCTCTTTGTGAGTGGGTATGAGGCTTATTGACTCGTTAGTTTCATTATGGAATAACAATTAAATTATCTTATTATTTTGGTCTACAGCTTTCTAAGTGTCAATATATAAATTCTTTTCTCTGGGACTATTTAGTTATTCAAGAAAAAATACATTGAATCTCTCTCTTACTTGAAAGGAGAAGTTTTCCTTTTCAGCATTGTCAAAGCAGGGAAGGGTAAGGTGTCTTAGTAGGTAGATTTAGTACCATTCAGCTGTAGATTTTGTTCAATGCATTTTATTACTTGTTTAACCCTGTACTCAACCTTGCTCTTAACTGTGCATGGGATATCAGGTATATAAATTGGGGACAGAACCTTGGTGTGGCCCAGCCCTTCTCTGTACAAACTCAACCAAATTCCCTGCTATTAGAGTGAGCTTCACTCCAACCTTCCCTATAACCTGTGCTTTTAAGTTTTGAGGCTCTCAAAGTTCACAAAAGTAAATTGCCTTATTTTTCTTGGCCTCCTATTAATTTAGTTTTTAGGCTGTAACTTCCCCTACTCCTCAATAATATTACTTTTAATTTGCATTTTCTCTTTGAAAAAACATGTTGTACAGATTCCTTTATTGTTGCCTATTATTCCCTCCTCTTTGTCCTTATGTCCTCTGTAACTATAATTTTGGTGGAGATGCATATTTATAAACTTGCTAGCAGTCTGAAGGCATGCATCATATTTTCTTTTTACTTTTTTTTACAAGTCCTAGGTTAGTAGGTAGCATAACATGGAAGTTTAGAGGATCAATACTTTTTAAGGAACTGATTGTTGAAATCAGTATTTATTAAACTACTAGTGAATTTGGCACATAAATAGTACAGTCAAAATTTATAATAACATATACAATATCTTTCAGTATTGACATAATTTAATTCAAAAAATGGTCATTTGTCCAACTAGAATGTTGTTTCTTCCTCTTATCTCTCTGTAAATTTTTTATCTATCTTTCCAAAATGTTGACCCAGTGAGTTCATCACTTTTAATAACACTTTCTTGGTTTCAAGGAATTAATCTCTATTCTGTATAACATTTGCATATTGCATCTATACTTATTATTTAATACATAAGTTTGTAAGTATTTGTTTATTGAAAGAAGAAACTTGATCTTATCTGCATTTTTTACACATGACAAAATAGCAAAACTCCACAAATATTTATTAAACTGAAACAAATAATATTTTCTTCTAGAAAATATGAGAAAGAACAGAAAGATACTGGTATGGCTACCAGTTGATTTTAGCCATTTTAATATACCCACAAAGCCCAGGAAATTGATTTTGATTCCTCAAAATGATTTTTTTTTTTATGGTACAGAAGTAAAAGTGTACTTTCCTACAAAAGGAATGAGGACAAATATGAAATAAATTGTTCTCTCATAAAGATTTGGAAACATACCTAAGTGAGAATTAGCCCCTAGATTGAATTTATTCTATTAGTTTTAGACCATCCAATAAGCCATTTAGATGATTGGTCATGTGTAAAGTCAGAGTAGATTATTAGTCAATATTTTTATTAGATACTATCCCTATAGAGGTCCATTAATTTTTCCTAGTACATTTCTAACTTGAATGTGTATATATGTTAGAATGTGATCTGAGGTCAAATGCTTCACTGTATTTTAAACAAAGAAGGATTTATCATTTCATAGAGGCCAGAAATAATTTTTTCCTCTGTGGTTAGTGATTTTTAGATTTTGCTTGCAGTGAAAACTTACTTTTGCAGGACAAAAGCAACACCTATTTATTGTAGAAAGTGTTTTTAGTTTGTGGATGGGGGGAAAATGAGATGGTGAATGAAAAATGATTTGCTCTTCTGCCAACCTTCAAAGAAGTGATTTTTCTCTGGTGGGCTTGGCAATAAGATTTATTTTGATTCAGCTCCATCAGCAATGGGACAAAGTGCAGTGGGGTGTTTTTGTGTGTTTTTGTTTGCTTGTTTGTTTGTTTTGTTTTATTTAAATTTAAAATTAATCAAATCAAACATTTCCATGCTGTACCTTGTAGTTGATACAAAATAAGAAAGCCCACTTGCAGTTGTGATCTGGATTACTATGCTTCGCTACTATTCATTGGAGCAGTTATGATTTTAAATTCGGCTTGATGTACCCAAGCATGTGTGATAATCTAAATATAACTCCAGACATTTTAGCAATTAGAAAAAAAGCAATTTCTCTGAAGCTAGTTGGAAATACAAATTGCTTGTCAAATAAATAGAATATATATATATATATATATATATATATATATATATATATATATGTATATAAACCTGGAAGAATAAGATGGTGAAAGGTTGAGGAAGTCAGAAGAAGATTAAATAGTTAGTAATGTTGTTACATAGTTAGCTTTCCTACATCATAAAATTTTGTTCTATGGTTATTGAAATAATATAGGGTTATCTCACTGATAACTCTTCAGTTTTAAAAGGGTTGATATCTCTTTTCTGCGCTAACCAGTAAAGGGTCCATATGGCCTTATTCTTGGTTACCATGGAACTTAAAGGAAAACTGTCACAATGTCTGGGGCCCTTGATGTCTTGCAAATGAAGGAGGAAGATGTGCTTAAATTCCTTGCAGTAGGAACCCACTTAGGTCGCACCTTGGAAGTCTTGACTTCCAAATGGAACAGTACATTTACAAAAAGAAGTTTCAGCATCTACATCATACATTTGAAGAGAACCTGGGAGAAGCTTCTGCTGGCAGCTCGTGCTATTGTTGCCATTGAAAACCCAGCTGATGTCGGTGTCATATCATCCAGGAATACTGGCCAGCAAGCTGTGCTGAAGTTTGTTGCTGCCACTGGAGTCACTCCTAGTGCTGGCCGCTTCACTTCTGGGACCTTCACTAACCAGATGCAGGAAGTCTTCCAGGAGCCGAGACTTCTGATGGTGACCAATCCCAGGGCCGACCACCAGCCTCTCACAGAGGCGTCTTATGTTAACTTGCCTACCATCACCCTGTGTAACACAGACTCTACTCTGCACTATGTGGACATTGCCATCCCTTGGAACAACAAAGGAGCCCACTCAGTGGAGCTTCTGTAGTGGATGCTGGCCCGGTAGGTCCTATGCATGCGTGGTATCATCTCCCATGAACACCCGTGAGAGGTCATGCCCATCTCTACTTCTACAGAGATCCCAAAGAGACTGAAAGGGAAGAGCAGGCCGCTGATGAAAAGGCTGTAACCAAGGAGGAATTTCAGGGTGAATGGGCTGCTCCGGCTCCTGAGTTGACCGCCTCTCAGCCTGAAGTCGCAGACTGGTCCAAAGGTATGCAGGTGCCCTCTGTGCCTGTTCAGCAGTTTCCTACTAAAGACTGGAGCTCACAGCCTGCCACTGAAGACTAGTCTGCAGCCCCCACTGCTCAGGCCACTGAATGGGTAGGAACAACCACTGAGTGGTCTTAAGCTGGTCTTCCACAAACTCTTAAACAAAATGGAAATAAGGTTGATGGAAAATAAACAGTTTCTAAAAGTTAAAAAAAAAAACAAAAAACGTTGACACGTTTAGAAATGTATGTTGGCGAAATTGCTGTGATTGAGAAAATTTCTGCATTTCATAGAATATAATTAACATTCAGCATAACTAACCATATATGTATTGTGTTCTCTCTAAAAATATTTTTAATGTCCAACTGATTGAACAGAAATTAGGATCTATGTTTTAAACACACCCTAGTCTAACCTAAACTGAAACAGCAGGAATGTCTAGTCACTAGAGGGCAGCCATAATCTGTTACAGTCCATAAAGATCTTCCTGGATACCCAAATTCAGTTGCTGATGTGGAGGGCATGATTTAGAATTAGAGAGCTGTTTTTAGCTGTATGTATTTTAGAAAGAGGACACTAACATTCATGTTTAGACAACCTATTAGAAATGATCTGATTAAGAGCAAAGCAAACAGATGATTGCGATGCTGTTTGTGTAAATGTCATGTATACATATACCCCAGTTATCATAGAAAAATACTAAATGTAATAAAAAGTGCATGAGTTTTCATGTGGATGGATGGCCTTGCCCACATTTTTACTGGTTTGCTGTTATTAACAAGAAACCAAAGATCCAGGCAAACAAAAGGGACTCACAAAATAAGAAACTATAAAATGCCTATGAGGCTGCTCATTTCTTCAAAACTTAGCTAGCTTCAGAATGTATGTAGATCTTCTGGAAGGAGTTGGAAATCAAAAGCAAATGAACACTTCATATCAACAGATGTTACTAGGATTTTGTAACTGGGATAAACGTACTTCATGCCAACCTAAAAAATAACACTGCCAAGTAAGCCTTACACATGGTAGAGTTTAAATCTCTTGCCTTTAGTGAGACCTCCTTTACTGGCCAATTTGAATTAAAGATAGGTGCCAATTAGCATTATGCAGAGATTTCAGCTGTTGTCCTTCCCCTTAGAACCACCCACCTAACCTATTTAAAAATCATTTGCAGGATCTTTTGAGCACAATAGAGGTCAGTAATGAGCAGACATTGTAGTGCATGGTTATTCACTCTAAGTCTCACTGGTAGAATACTTGCTGTAGGTATTTACATAATTTTCTGTGAAGTATACAAGAAAAATAGTATAGTTGGTGAGAATATCTTGCTAAAGAACTTACGTTTTCACTATTGGCTTTGTTCTACAGCAAATACCACAGCCACTTTCTATTGGCCACAAGGAAGTCCAGTTGAAAGAGACAAATCTTGCTATTTGTATAGTAGAAAAAAATCTAAACACATGCCTTATTAATATTATGTCTCATGGCTGCAATAAGATCAATTTTCCTTAAATGATAAATTATGAATGAATAATTAATGGATTAATATCACTTCCATATAAGATAGTATTTTGAAGAAATATATATATATATAGCAGACTACACACACACTCAATACCTTTATTTTGTTTAAGTGTCTATAGGTGCTTCTGTTTCTCATAACTGAAAATTGCTACAGAATTCTTATGTATTCTTTGCTATATTTGTTTCTATCAACATTTGCTGAGAGTAAAACTATAATCATGTGAAGGTCCACACAGTTTTAAAGGTACTGCAAGCACAATTTTCATGAATCCAAGGTATATTTTAGAAATCTGTGAATAACAAAAATAGTGTTTTTGTCATAACCTATCTATGGAGGTTTGTTGCTTTGCTCCACTGATAATTATGAATTTTACAATCACTTTTTAAAGATATTGTATATGTAAAAAAATGGTTTTAGAAAGTTAGAAAATTATATTAACTTTGCTTAGCCAAAATTTTTGTTTATTTCATATATTATACAATGTCCAAAAAGATTTTTGAAATATTGTTAAACTCTTGCATTAAAGTTAAACATGCTGAAGCCCAAGAACAATTAAAGTTAATGTCCCCAAAAGTGATAGTGTAGTTTAAATTGAAAAGAGCCCTTGATTTGAAGTTAAAAGACCTGGCTTCCATTCCTAGGTGGGTTCTAATTTGCCATGCGACCCTAAGCAAGACACATACCCCTGACCTCATTTCCTCATCTATAAAATGAAACAGATTAGTTGATTTTGTAGGTTTCCACTCTTGTAGCTGCACTTCTCTTTGGTACCTACTTAATTTCACCTTGTATATAGTCACTATGTACTTGTTAAATTCCGTTTTGTGGGAGATAATCTCTATCCTTGAAAGCAAGAAATACTTCAGTCATCTTCCTTCTTGCAAAGCAGATAGCAAAGGAACCAGTATATCAGCGATGAGAGTACAGTAAATATTTGTGGAAATAAAAGTGGGGCATAGAAATACTGTATTATTCTAGACACGAAAGTGTGTTTGTCTGTATTTCCTACTATTACCTAACAATGCAGAGCTGGAACTGATGCACTGTGGTCACTGCCACTCCTATGTCATCAGTGTTGAAATAAAAGGTAGGTCCTAGTAAAATATGCAATTACTCAAAAATATCAGAGCTTTAAATATGTATATGCAGAACTTGATTGAAAAGTTATATCTTTTATTTTGTTATGTTTTTAAATTACCAAAGGTCAAATTTTGTTTTTAAGGAGTTAAATAATACCCTGCAGCCCCCAAAATCTGCACTCTATTCTCTAGCTTTCCATTTTACAAATTTCCCATTTATATCTGATGTTTTCTGAGCATTTATATCATTGTGATAGATTAATTTCTTCCCAATAATATATATTCAATCATTTAAACTTTGTGTTTATAAAAAGTAATAATACCTAAGATATTTTATACTTTTCCCCCTTGTGTGAGTCTAAGAGAAAGTAACCTGAGGAAAACAAACACGTCCAGGTACTTCTTAACATGTTTTCTCAAAGCATAATTTGAAGAAATTATCTCAAATATAAAAAAAGATGATGTTCCATATCTTGTCACATTGCATCTTTGTGGGTTTGTTTTGTAATTACTTTATAGATTGGAAAAAATAGCAAAAATAACATCAAAAGTTTAAATTGCTTCAATCCCTGTATGAGTCTAAATAAAATAGTTTATTATAAGTCATTCAAACTTTAATGAACAAATTGAAACAAGCATGTAGAAAAAAAACTATAATGGATCATAAATCTTAATCTGTTTCTGTTTTTTCTTATACACCCAAGGTGTTTATGTAATAAAATGAAGTTTAGGCTTTTAGTTTTATCACTTCATCATGTGTAAATGGGTGACAATAGCACCATGGATACAATCCTTGAAATCCTAAATATCTGTTGAAGAAGATAACCTCTCAACAGCCGTTTTCTTTTTCCTGAAACTTTTTCCTGCTCTGGCCATAAGGTTGAAGAAACCGCTCAAGATTCTGACAACCAACCACAGTGGCCCATCTGTCTTCTGAACCATCCCCACAACCCTCCATTGTATTAATTTTCCCTTATTTATTATGATACTCTCAAGGCCTTTTCCTAACTCCCAGAGAAAGCACACATAGGACATAGGGGAATGTCCCTCGTCTCCCCTTATTTGATGTGGTTGGTTAGCTTGTCCTGGGCTAAGTTTCTGTTCCCTGGGGATAACCACCTGAAAAGACCCTGCTGGGTCCTGTCTCAAAGGAGAGAACAAATCTGTGTAATCTTAAATCGACTGGCCTAGGGGTTAAATGCTGAAGTGACCCTGGCACCTGAAGATAGTGCCTCCCTGACCTTCAAGCTTCTGGGCCTGTGAATGACTGCTGAGCTGCTGGAGGTGTCACAGAGACTCAGTGGGAATGAGAATTTTTAATGATTTATGGAACTTCACTCAGTACTGAGAACTATACTTTTTAGTTATAGTACATTTTAGAAATTATTGCAATATGGAACTTCTGTTAACTGCCTTGTAGAAACATATGCACAATAATGTTTATTATTATCAAGATTTGCCATGTGCATGTGAGCTCGCATGCATTCTGTTTCTTGTGAATCTGAAGTGCAGAGTATTGTACTGACAGATGTCATCATCTCCATCATCACAATAATAACTAACATTTATCTAGCATTTACCATGTGTCAGTTACTGTGCTAAGAACCTTCTACATGTAATTCCCACAATAACCCTATATTATTTAAGCCACATTTTAATCTAAAGTGTTGTTGCTATTATTATCCGTATCACACAGTTGAGGAAAATTATGCCCAGATAGTTTAAGACCTAGCCCAAAGCTACATAGCTTATAATTGGCAAAGAAAAATTTAAAACTCTTGCTACTTTCCATAGCCAGTTCTTCCAAGAATAACTGAGCATACTACTTATCCCTGAAATTTTACTGAACTACTACAATGTGCAAGTCACAGGCAGAAAGAACTTAATAAACATTGGAGATGAACTTTCCAGAGCCAGGCAATAAGGGAAAAAGAGACTACTAGGGTCTCTAACATGATAACATCTGTAATTGTTATTCTTAAAACACCTGATGCTGTGCAGACACTTAATAAACATAGAAAAAATAGCACTGGAGCTTATTAAGGGCGAGACATAAACAGTACAATTCACTCATTTGACTCACCACAAGGTAAAATGTGTGTTCCTCTTGTTGTGGATGGTATATCATGAAGCTTAAAAGCCATGACAGAGACTGCCAACAACCATGTGAGCTTGGCGGCAGATGCTTCTCCAGTCAAGTTTTGAGATGAGACCACAGCCTCAGTTGATATATTAAAGCTGAGATCCTGAAGCAGAGGACCTAGCTATGCTATGCCTTGCTCTTAACGTTAATTCATCTCCATAAGCTTTTCTCACGATGTAGATAGTCTCGATTGTTTATTTACTTCACATAAAATGACTACTACTTTTAAGAAACTCCCAGGACATTATATAACTGCCAACAGCATATATGTTTAGTGAATTTTGATAATAATAGCTTAGCATGTATAAACATGTTATAACATGTCACAGTTATGCCCATGCATTCTCTGCCTCCATGTGCCAGGTGATGAAAATGTCTTAGAACTAAATAGAGGTGATGCTGGTCCAACACCAAATGTATTAAGTGCCACTAAATTATATACTTTAAAATGGTTAATGGTTATTTTATGTTATGTGAATTTTACCACAATAAAACAATTTAAAAAAAAAGCAATGACAGAGAGTCAGGCAGCTATTTACTGATTACAAAACTAGAAATAATGTGATATTTTTAAGCCCTAGCATTAAGAAAATCTTACCTACCACACAGGGTAGTTGTTAGCATTAAATAAAATATTTTATATGATAGATTTAAAGAATAACCTGACAGACACATTATAAGTTCCTCATAAAAAAAAACAACTATTGTGATGGTAATTTTTTGTTTTATAAAAATCTCTGATGAAAAGGGCTTTTAAAAGTCACCTACTTTTAATAAACTAACACTCAACATAGGAGTTCCAACTATAAAATCCTGGGTGGAACAATCCATTTCTTTGACTCTATCATGCAAAAATTTAAAAAAATAAATACACACACGCATATATGTATGAGTGCTCATTTTAGCAGTTTTTGTTAAAGTGGAGTTATATATTTTGTAGAGCTTAGGTTAGTAAAAAACATTCCTGAAAATCTTTTAAATACTTGAGAATCACTCTCAGCAAAGACACATGCTTACCTTATGATAGTTTCAAGAGAACTGAGGTTCCCTTATAGCGTTCTTACTCCTAAGTATATGGAACAGACCCAACTGAATGAAAAGGCCCACAGTATGTAAATAATATAATAATCTCTTCTCCTTTCTACTTCCTTTATCATAAAATAATAACATATTGTGCATTTATAGCTAAGGGATATTATGTAAACTTTTAAAAGAGTGAAGTCGATCTACATATGTAAAGTGTTGACTTACACATATACACATGCATACATTCACACAGAAACACGCAATTGGTTATTTCCAGTTACAGGGATGGGTACATGGTAAAAAGAGGGAGAGAACACAGTATAAGTACATCTTATTCAGTTATTTAGAAAAACAGGCTCTCTAGTCAGAAAGACAGAAAAGGTACAGAATTCTTTCTACCTTAAGATCCACAGTAAACTTTAAAGAAGAGTTATCATTAACCTGGGCCTTAAAGAATCCAAATGGATCAGTGGAATGAGATAAGATATTTTGAGGCAGAAGAAACAGCATGTTTCAAGATAAGGAAGCATATGTGAGAGTGACCAGTTGAACAATAGTCTGGCTTGACAAGGTATAGGCTATGAGGTGAGAAATGACATTGGAATGGCAAGCTGATGTTACACTGGGAAAGCCCACACATAGCGTACTAAGAAGTATATCCTGTTTAAACTGGAGAAACTGGGGAGAAAGAAGGGGATTTTTAGATAAGAGAGGGACATGACCATGTACATGTTTTTGAAAAGTTCATTTTGGAGGCAATTGAAGGACTGATGTCATTAAAAAGAGGGTAAGGCCAGGTAGACTGGATAGAAGAGTGTTAAAATTATCCAGCAGAGAAATTATGGGTTTGTGGGAATGGCAGCAAAGATAGAAGAGAGCAAGAACATTCAGAGATGAGTCTCAATCCACATACAAGTTATTTCAGTCCTTGGGGATGTAATTAATCTGGCTCTGCTAATGTGAACTCATTTAAGTAGCTAAGTGCTCTCTTACTATCACCTCACTTATCTCAGGATTCAATTTCTTTGTTTGTCCTACACTTTGAGTTTGAAGATCATTTTTTTCCTAATTGAGAAAACAGAAGCAAAATAAGAGTTTAGTCCTTCCAATGTCATCTGCTAATATTACACCATCTGTCCCAAGGAGCAGGCCTATCCTTTGCTCAGTATTTCTTAGAAATTATTTTCAAATTTTTATTGCTTTTCAAAGGCTCAGCTCATCCTATGGTTCAGTCTACTTGATACTATTTTTGCAGATTCCTACCATTTTTTCAATTTTGCCCTTGGTAGTGTGTCTCTCCTCCTGGCTTCCATTTTCCTCAAGATTCTCGAAACAGTTATATCCATTTATGGTCTGTGGTAAATTTCTTAGGCTTCAATTTTTAGCTTCTCTCATTATAAGAGAATATTAAATATATATACTCTTAATTTTTGTCAGTAAATATTATAGAGTCATAGTATTAATGCCAATACACATTTAATAATATTTTCTATATTCGAATTATTTTTTCATTCCAATTCAGAATGTCTTTCACTTATATATTTTGTTTTTTATTTTTATATGCTGTTTTTATTTGTTTTGCTCCTATTTGTCATGCTTTACATAGTTCTCTCTTCAATAATTTTCTTGCTGTCAATTTCTCTTGATTGCTCCATGTTCTTCTGAATATTCCAGTCTCCTTCATGGCTTTTTTATATTTTTGCCAGGTTATATATTTTAAACATACCAATGTTAATATTTCTGTTATTCCACAGGCCATGAATACAGGACTCGCCCTGTGTACCATTTGTTCAATGATATTTTAGAAATTTTTTCATTTATCTTAGAACACTTCAGAAACTGCTTTTTTTTTATTCTTGTTGTTGCTGTTTCCTCTAGATAGCATAAATTTTATAGCTACTAAAATTAAAAGTTTTTAAGTGTTGTTACTCATATTTATAGTACAGATGGGAAGGCATTCTGGTTTAGTGGAAATAATCCCTTAATAAGTGTAAAAAGATATGAGATATTCCACTTTTCAGCTCTATCACTTTCTTGTTTAAATCAGAATTTTTCTAAGGTTCAGTTTTCTTCTCATACGTAAAATAGGAATGGTAATATTTTCTATGGTATGTCATAACCTTATAAGTATTAAATGAAATGACATACATAAAGTATATTTATAAATTAGTTGTGCTCCTCCTTTCTAAGGCAATACATTCTGAGAAATGTGTCATTAAGTGCTTTTGTCGTGCAAATATCACAGAGTGTATTTAACACAAACCTGGATGAAATAGGCTACTACACTCAATGGAATAACGTACTGCTGCTAGGCTACAAGCCTATACACATGTTACTGTACAAAAATAACATGAAATTAAGTCAAGCACAAGAGAAAATGAAGCAATCAATAGACATAGTAAACACGAGCTGTCTGAGGCTGCTGCCTGCATAATTCAGCATACTGTTTTAGAGCAAACTATTTTTTACATGTAGAAAGAGTATACTCTAAAATAACAATAAAAAGTATAGTATAACAAATATATAAACCAGTAACATAAGCATTTATTATCATTATCAAGTATTACGTACTCTACATAAATATATCTGCTATACTTTCATAAGACTGACAGCACAGTAGGTTTCTTTATCCTAGCATCACCACAAACATGTGAGTAATGCAATGCATTATGATGTTACTATGGCTACAATGTCACTAGGTGATAGGAATTTTTCAGCACCATTATAATCTCATGGCACCACCATCATATAAGTGGTCTGATGTTGATTGAAATGTTACTATGGGTGAATGACTGTATAAAGTATTATATATATGTATAAATCATTGCTTTTAAAATTAAGCTCAAAGAGATTTTGTTTGTTGTTTGTGTACATGATTCCCTGCATAAAATCTAGGGAAACTAATGAAAGACAATTGTTCACATACTTTTTCTCCACCTGATGATATGAAAACTAACCTTGCAAACCTTCTCCGTTTTTTTTTTTTCTCCTTCGAGCTATATTATTTTGAGGTCAACAAAATACAATTAATTACTTCAGTTTTTAATTTTTTTATCTACTAATGGAAAAGCATACTTAGTTCATGGAATGAACTGTTTTTTGCATTATATTTTCATAGACAAATATCTTCTTATGAATAAAGCAAATATGAACTATTTTGAAATGTTTGTGAAAATAGAAATTTTATGAATATTGTTTACAAAGGCTAGAGATTTGACTATCCTTCACACAAAGTATGTATTCATAATGATGATACTAGCAACTATTCACAATTTCAATAACTAAAAATGTATAATTAAACATGCTTTTATGGTGTTAATCTTTAACACTTTAACTCTCATCAGATCGACATTACCTTCGCTGGAATTAAAGAAAAGATTTTTACATGGACTCTATTTGGGGATGAAGAAATTCAAAGAGAATGATAGGAACTCCTCAAAAAAGTAATTTGGCTTTTTTTTTTTTTTTTTTTTTTGATAAAACTTCACGGAGATCTGATGTAATGTTAGCTGCAATTACCATGAATGTCCTGAGGTTAATAGGCTCAAAACTGCAGATTCAAGGTACGACAGAAAGTATGGAAGGTCATCCACGCGGGACCTCGTGCATGTCCTGTCTGTCTGGGATGAACATACGCTTTTCTACTTGTTCAGTGCAAATCCCTGTGTATTTTAAGTGAAGATAAGTTCGAAAGTGCTATTGACCTTATTAGAAAAGAAATAGCAACATTCTCCCAGTAAATGTAAGAAAGACTGATAAAGTGAACTGTATTAGCCTAGTAAGTAAAGAGTCAGTTTCTTTGATGAACTAGAGGGTATGGATATACGAGCAGATAAAATGTCGCATTGTTTCAGATGCAGCAGAAACCGTCCTAAGGGAAAAGAAGCAAAAAGCAGTGAGAATCAACATTCTCACTTAGAATCTGCCAGTTATATGCTGTAAATGAAAGCTATGTGTTTCCAGGCAGATGTCCACTGTGTTTTTCCTTCTTCAATTTAAACAACATTGAGCCTTATTACCAACCAAATTCAATTTACAGCTCAGCCCAATGCTTTTCTTTCACCTCCTTTCTTCTGTTTTCTTAAATCCTATATTCTCCCTTTTACTAAGAGAAAACAAAGTGTACAAGATCAACGCCCACATTAGGCCTACACCCTCTTAAATCACAAGAGGCTAAGATCTTGACAGGTGCCCTGATTTTCTAATTCCAAAGGATTCTGTATCGATTTTATGTTTGTAAACTAGAATATGTACCAATATACTATAGGCAGTCAAAGGAAAATTAACATTACAGCACATTAGCTTGTAAATTTCTTTGATTTTTTTTACTTAAAATGATCAGTAATGCTACTGTAACATTGCTATTACAGATTTAAATAAGACTGTCTGTAACTGATTGACAAGATCAATAATTTTAAGATCAAATAGTAACAGCTTTTTTATTTTTCTTTAATCAGGGTCTTTTTGTTTTATACATATGCCTACAGCTAGATCGTACTTTCTTTCTGTAGACAGTGATTCCAGCTGTGCACTGTTAAAAAAATGAGAAGACAAAATAGAGAATCAATTTTTTTAAAAAAGCTTCAGTTGACAAAGCTTTTAGTGGATCAATGGAATCTAGCTAGTTAAGACATCTTTTAGTAGTTGAGATAAGAGTATATAATTACTATAAGCACTTACATGTTTTTGTCTTTTTCATTTTAAATTTCAGTAAAGAAAATCTTCCTAAGTTTGCAAAACTTTTTCTTATGATATTTGAATGATTTTTGTGATATACATAACCACCTTCATAAAGCTATAAATCAAAGATAATCCAACTCTATAAACATCTCACATTTATTTGGAATTCATCCACTTAAGAATAAAATTCTCCTTCTAAGAATTTTTTTTTGAAGTATAAATACAGTTTTAAGGTAGACATAATTGTTTACTTTCATTATTTAGTACTTAAGGGAATTAGTTTATAGTTATTCTTTTATCATTTGTTTGTTTGAACAGGTTTTCCCATAAATATAGAATGTGTAAGACTGATATAGAGCAGGAACATTTGTTTAATAGGTTGATCCATAGATCTGATATTTATTTAATTAGGTTTCACCAAATTTGCATACCAGAAGTAATTAGTTGTTTAAAATTCCTAATAGCATTCTGTGAAATATTGTTTGAACTATAGTAGCCCACCTTTGTTTATTAAAAAAATAAACAAACATTAATGAAAATCTTTCTAACTGGCTCTAGTTCACAAGGAGAAAATACCCCAGTAATGGTGCTTAAATGTAAAATGTAGAAGTAAATTATTTAGAAACTAATTTAAAGATTGCAGTTAGTTTACAAAATAAATAATATGATTTATATTGTTCATGCAACTTTGACATAAATATACTATAGGCTGAGATTCTTGCTTTGTATATACCTTTACTATATCAACATAATTTTTAAATTGAATCGTAGCTATTATAAAAAGAGATTTTAGTGATTCTGAAGCACAGCTATTCAAAACCCTAGCAGTAACCAAGCACCTTTGAAACATTCTGATTACTCAACACAGTGACACTTAAAATCAAATATTCTGAACACACTCAAGTATGCATTAGTTCCAAACTGAATTACATAGTATATATAAATTTTCACATAGTAATTCATTATTAAAATGCAGTTTCTAGGCTTGGGAAAGTCTATATTTCATATATATTATATATTATATATATATTATATTACACACACACACAGACATATATATATACATATATATATATAGGTATATATATATCACACTCACCAAAGGCATACACTCATCTAAAAAAAAAGGAAATTATTGATATCATGTAGACTATAAAGACTACTCTAATCAGCGATACTTGAGTGTGATATATTTATTTTCTCTTGAAGACACTTTTTTACTTTTTCTAGGTAAAAAAAAAAAAAAACATGCTGTTAAGTAGTAGACTGTGATTGTTGATAGGGCAGAATTTAATAAATACAGCTATCAAACGAAAACTTTTTTTCTATCATGTTCCCACTGGGGAAAATTCCCCCCCCCAAAAGTCAAATTTTCTTTGATATCTATGATAGCAGATTTATTTAACAATTTAGTCAGCAAATTTTATTGAGTTCTTACCTAGTGCAATACTCAGAATTCACTGGTTGGGAATACTAGGGACAGATCTAGAGACAAGATTGTCTATATGAAGAGAACTTAAAAATTGTGTTAGAAAGGATGCTGAACACTTGGATTTATATCCTTCTTTTATTGACAAGAAATGTAAGGCTAATATATCAATTAACTTGCCTAGGGTCACACAATTACTTAATAGCAATGACATATATTCTAAATTTGACTTATTTATTTATTTTTTTATTTGATATGCCATATTATCTCAAGTAGTGTCTCAGCCCTAAGGACCCTTTTCTTGATAAGGTCCACAAAGAGTTTCTAGGTCAGTGGAGAACCTTTCATCATGAAAAAGCAAATCAACCAACCTAGTGTGAGATCGGAAAGATTATCCAAAGTCAAAGGAAGCTCATAATCAGTTCTCGTTTTGTGAACCACAGCACCAAGCCAGATGATCAAAGAATAAAGAGTTAATCAGCCCAAGAAAGAAAGTATAGGATGCTCTGAATGAATATCGGGTCAATTGCTAATACTCTTTCTGGCTCTTGTATTTTTGTATTAGGATAAATGGAGAGGGCCTGCAATGGGGTAGAGATAATCATACAAAACCTCTTATAAAATGGCATAAGTAGTGTAGTCTGAATGTTGAAGGGTTTAAAATGTAAAACAATATGCCTGCTTTCCTGGAGCAAAGAAAGTAAGAGGAAGTTGTAATTTTATGAGACTTATTAGTAAAAAATAGGTTGAGGAATACTAAGGGAGCATGATTCTCTATGTAGAAGTATTGACTTATTTGAAGAATGAGGGTGGTTACTCTTAAGCTATGAAACATCATATTTTAAGCTATGAAGAACAGAATGGTGTCCACTTAACTCCCAGGTTTAGAATAATAATTATAACCTCACTACACTAGCTTCTTCCAAATAGTTCCTTCAGAAGGTTTTGACAATAGGGTAATGGATAAAATCTATATCATATAAGGCTATAACTTTATGAATTGTGTCATTAGAGAAATAACTAGAATACTTTGGAATCCCCTTAGTGAATCTGAGATGATAAATGTAACATTAACTCTTGTGATAGCACTGATAACAGCCTGACAACAGGGACAAAATAATAATAAAGAGGATGCAAACAGGCAAGACAATCAACCAAATGAACTTGGCTATGATCAGTCCAGATAAGGATTAAAAGGATGTAGGCATTTTTTAATCATCACTTCTTGGGCGTGGGTTTCAACAGATTTGAGTAGAAATATACATTCTTGTACTTTTATTGAATAAACTTATTCCTGGGAAAGACTGATTACAAACACAAATTGATGAAAGCATTGTTTACAGGGTCAAGTAAAGTCAGTTATCAAAATAATCTGACTTAATCCTATTAGAACTGAATGATTTTGCTAATTGTTTGCACAAAGGGAAGTGATATTCTTTAAAGTACTTGAAGGTAGTGTCCTGTTTACCTAGGATGTGCATATGGGAGATAGGGAGGAGTCTTACAAGACAATTATTAATCACTCTTGCATATACTTAGAAAAATGTCATGGTACTGTTGGTAAAGCATACTCAGTTTATTCAAATCATTGTTTAACTTAAACAAGATTATTTTGATCTGTGTCTAGTTTTGTTCAGCATCTTTTATGTGATATAGAAAGATAATTTTATGAAACACTTAAACTATGTAACATGTGGTGAGCCCACTTTGCATGTTCTGAAGATTTTCATAGTTTGTGGTTAGATTAAAGTTTAAATTCTTCCTCTGCCATTTAAGCATCATGTAAGAGATAAGTTGTTTAACATAAGAATCTACTTTCTAACTTTCAATGGATAATAAAACCTAATACCATGTCATACAACATTTGTAGATATTCTTTCATTTCATAGAACCTAAGCATTATATTTTTCACGTTTTTTATTACTTTGACATTTAAAATTGTTTTTAAGTTGATGGCATATTAAAATCCCTGTAAACCTCAATTGAAGTACATTTTTTTTTTTTTAAGTAGAATTGTTTTTGCTTTTACAGTAATAAGGATATTTATCAATGGACATTTTTAAATTGTCTGGTTAATACTGTCAGGATGAACTATAAACCTGTATGAGTACCATGTTGTCCTTTTCATATTTTCCTGTATATTTATCTTTTCATTTCTGACCTAATTCAAAGAGCAAAGTGTGCTTTTAAAAATAATTAATTATTTTAAATTATCTCTTTCTGGTTGTCAGCATTGTTCTTAATTTATAATTTCTTTGATATCTCTGCTTTATGATTTCTCATTAGATGACTGATCTTGGATAGTGTTTTATAAAATCACTCTGCTTTTCTTCTATCATATATTTATATGGAAATATATATCTACCCCTAAAAGTTTTGTTAAATAAATACTTGTTAAGCATTATTCAGAGAATATTTAAGCACCTACTATATTCTGTGTTAATCTTAATGCTATCCTTTGCTATTATATAATTATTTGCAATATACTGAGGGAGATATTATGGTAAGAGTAGAAAGAAATACTGAAAAAGAAGCTAAAGATTCTTAATTCTCATTTCAGTTCTCTTAACTTGTTAGTAATCATGTCACTTCATCCATCTTTTTCTTGTTTCTAAAAATGGGAGAGTCTGGATTAGACAATCTCTGAGTTTCCTTCAAGTTACCAATCAATTTCAATTTATCTCTCTTGAGATACCTTAATCTATCTCTAGATAGAAAGATATAGCTACATACATACATTATACATAGTAGATATATACACATATATGTACACACACATTGTATTTTAGAGAGTTCTTGTGAAATAACATGAGTGTGTGTGTGTGTGTGTGTGTATGAGAGACAGAGAGAGAAAGAGAGAGAGAGAGAGAGAGAAAGAGAGAGAGAGAGAGAGAGAGAGAGAAATGATTGAGAGTGGTGAACACTGGCTGAACAAAGAGTAAAATTTTTAAAAATTGCATCTTCACAAAATTGAGTAATTATACAAAAAATTTTTTAGAAAACATTGTGTTTATATATTTATACATTTGTGGTATTTAATGCATTTGAAATTATTAAACTTTAAAAGGTGTGTATGTTTCTGTGTGCACTTTTTACATGATAGAAAACCAGATGTGTATGTGTGACAGAAAGACTTTAAGCTGCCCTCATAATTTCAGCCTCCTGATGTTCACTTCCATTTATAATCTCCTCCCCATGAGTGAGTGTGAGTCCTGTGACTTGCTTCTAACTACTAGAATATGACAAAGGTGATGGGCTATCACTCTTCTAACTGTGTTACATTATAAAAGACTCCATATTGCTAGTATATGGCCCTGTTGTCTCTTTCACCCTTTCTACATCACTGACTGTGAGGAAGCAAGCTACTATGAGTATCCCAACTGCAAAGAAATACCATCAATAATTTTAGTGAACCTGGAAACAGATCCTTCCCCTATCCGGTCTCCAGATGACAATTTACCTTTGGCCAATACTTTGATCTTAGCTATACAGAAAACCCAACTAAATCTTGCCCAGACACATGTCCGACAGAAACTCTGAGTTACAGGTGTTTCTTTAAACCACTTATTTTGTCACAATTTGTCATACAATAATTGAAATCCAATAAGATGTGCATATAATATGGAACTTTTTTAAAACAAAGGATAAAGGATGTGTGAACAAAGGGGTCAGGAATGAAGATTGGAACCTATGGACAAAGTCAAGTATTAAGGACCAATGTCAAAATTTTGAACAGGTTAAGATGTCTGCAGGTAGTTTTAAAGATGTGACAATAGAATTGTGGTCAAGAAAAAAGTTACAGACTCTAATATAGCAAGGAGTTGGAGGATAATTTAGAAGTCCAGGTCAAGTGTCATCTAAATGTTTCACAACTCCTTGTACTATGAGGGGAGATTAGAAAGGTAAACTGAGGCTGATTTATAAAGGATTTAGAAGCTAAGGCAATGGAAAGAGTTTTGGCTTTTTTTTCTTTAGGCAGTGAGGAAGTATCAAAGACATGTATACAGAAGAGTAAAAGAAACAGATCACAGTTTAGAAAAGGTACAGGTTCCAAAATGGAGCATGATTGTGGTCCTGGAGTTGAATGCAGAGATGGAAATGACTGGTCACAAAATGCCAATCTCATGGAATACTTGGACTAAGACAGAATTTTCACGCTTCCTGAAACAATTCATGTAGTTTTATTCCCTCTGTTTAGAATTTTTCCTTGGTGATATACTATTAATTTTTCAAATTAAATAACTGTTTCTTTAAATATTGTTCCATAGAACTTTACACATAAAATAAAAGTTTCTGTTTCTTATGTTTGTATCCCCAATCATAGAGCCATATAAAATCTACATTGTACTTCTCAAAAATACATTACATGGGTGCTTTTAATTATAGACTCAGTAATGCAATGAACAAATTTAATACTAGTTGAAGAATATTAACAAGTTTTAAAACTGGTTTGTGAAAGTATTTTAAGAGAAAAAAGAAAAATATAATTTTGAAGTCTAGATTTTTTAATTGCACTGTGGCACAAAAAATATAAGATAAAAATTATTGCAATATGGCTGGTAGACTTTTTTCTATTAATTAAAGTGATGTTTTAAAATGGAATTTTGTGCATTAAACGTTATTAATGTGTAAATAGCCACTTCATCTGAACTTCATAATTATCATCACAATATTTTGATGGCCTGTAGTTTCTTTTTTTTCATTCTTACATCTCAAAATTCTGTGATATTTGTATCATTCAAAAAGCTTTATTCTCTATTAAAACTGAAGGATTTGTTGATTTGGTGTAAAGAGTTTTAGCTTGTAAATAAGTATATTAAATTTAATTTTAGTCTAATTCATAATTGTTTATCATTTCTATTAGTTTAATAATGTGTCTGGGCAAAAATAGGCCATACATTTTGTTACTATCATATATAATACCAGATAGCCCTGATAGAGATAATAATGCTTTATATTAATGTGATGGTTTACAGTCTTCAAAGCTCTATAATATCTTATACTTTTATAGTACCAAAACCACGTTAATTTTGCCTATTTAAAAATATTTCAATTTACTTTATTTTTTTGAAATAGAAACTAAGACCCATAGACTTTAACTGACTTGTCCTAGTCACAGAAATAGTAAATGAGAACATTAGAATTTAAGTTTAACTCATTTGAGTCCTAAATTTTTCTCATTATACCATGATACCTCCTATAACGAGACATATTTTGTATCTCATATTGGAATAAAATCATTGAAAATCCTCATCATAAAGACAAGAATTTTAAATGAACAACTTGGGAAATTTTTTAAATAGAAATAGTTCAGAAATGGTACTTAGACTCCCAGGTTAACCAAGAAATGTGAATTTACCATGTAGAATGATTAAATTATTTTTCCAGAGTACAGTGAGCACAGACAGTAATTAGTAATTTTTCAGTGATATTGTACATTAAGTTGGCTTTTATGAGATGAGAATGAAGATATAACTATAACGTTTCTTTCAGAATAATATAATCTATGATATAAGAGAACAGAAGAGAGTGTACCTCTATAACCCAACCCTTTAGCTCTATTAATCATATCACCAGAACATAAAACAGATGAGGGAGGAGGGAGTGTTGGTAATATTCTGGATTCTTTCACTTTTATGCTGTAGGTGAACAATGTCAGTCTAATTAGACAACAGAAAAAAAAAACGGATTGAGAGAAAATGCATTCTCGGCAAATTATAGTAAGAATCACAGCCATTATTACCCTAATATGCCACCCTTATATATTAATGTATAGCATTTATGCTTATAATTTGTATTCTTAATATTGGAAACGTTAGCACCAACTATGGTATAGTGCGATAGTAGCCATCAATTTCTTCATGCCTTACTATATATTTTTTTAGTTTAATAAATTAATGTAATAGATAATAAAATAAATAAATATTATTTAATAATAAAATATATATTTTTAGTTTGTGAATATTTCTTAGGCATCTCTGATTCTCTTCATCTACTCTACTGGGTAGAGGATAAAATACATTTTAAACTGGCCTGGTGAAATCATAGTATAACTGATTATTCAAGTTACTATGGCTGTGTAATCAAACACTCAAAAACTTAATGCCGTAATATAACAGTGGTTTTGTGATTTTTGTTATGTTTATAAAATGTCTGGGTCAGAAATTTAGTAAAGGGCAGAATGGAAATGGCTTTTCTCTGTTCAAAGATGTCTGGACCCATGGTTTGGAGGACTCAAGTGGTGGAAAGAAAAAGGTGATTCAAGTTCCTGGGGGTCACCTACATGGCTAGAAGCTGAAACAACTACATCTGAACGATCCATGTCCAAGTTGGCTCCTTCACTCACCCGAGCTGGACTGATTTGAAGACTGATATCAGTTAGGATTGTCGAGCAGAACTATATGTCAGGCTTGAATTCTAAGAGGAAGCATCTGGAGACCAAACTTTTCAAGAAAGCAATATAGAAGCAACAAGGTGTCTTTTGACTTAGCCTTGGAAGTCACACAGCTATGATGACACCTATTCTACTTATTACAAGGGAGTCACTAAGACCAGCCCAAACTCAAGGAAGGGGACGGAAATTAGATTCTATCTCTTGATTTTGGAGTTACAAGCTCACATTACAAAAGAAATGTGGAGAGAGAGATATCATTGAGTCCATTTTTATCTGATCTCTACTCAAGTATGACCATCTTGGGAAGGCCACGTTATTATTCTCTTTAATTTCCAGCAGCATGTGACTCTCTCTAGCACTTATGAGAGTTCCAGTTTTAATTCATCTGTCATTAATTCTTTAATACCTATCTTTCCCAATAAAGCTCATAGAGAGCAGAAACTGTGTTTTTTGCCCCACCCCCAACTCCAGATAACTGTGTGGATTGTGTTCTATCAATCTGACTATCTCTCGGAACCACCAAGGCACCTTCATAAATAAAAGTTTTTCCAGAAAATTCTCCATGAGTTTTCCACAAGTTTCTCTTTTGTGGTCCCACGTCAGCATTTCAGCTTCTTGGGTTTACTTGAAAACTCTCACTTGTCCCCCTACTCTTAATATTCAGGAGAAAAGGTTAATGATTTTTTTCTCTGATCCTCCTACTATCTCCTTCCAGACTTTTACGTCCATGGCATTGTTATAAATGACGTTTGTATAAGGTCTATTTCCTATAATAAATCCCATATTTCCATTATAAATTTTGTATTTCCATAGTACTTAACAGTGACTGTTTTTCTGACTAATAAGGTATTGTTAAAACTTTAACAAGTGCTTGGTACATATATTCTTGATATATATTTTTGAATAAATATATAAATAAATATCAAGAAATTTATTTTGATTTATTTATGTAGAGTCAGGGTAATAATAGTTTCAGACAAGAATTATCAATGGGGACTAAAATTAGAGGATAAAAAGTAAGAAGTAACAGAGTACTTACACAGTCTCCATGTGTGCCAAAGTACTTATTCATTACAAAGTGGAAAAATTAACTGTAAGATGAAGAAGCCTGGCAGACTTCACCTTAACTGAGGAACCAAAGTTACCATCGCCAGTAACAGAACAAATATACACCATGTGCACTGCTATGATAGATACACAGAGAGAAACACAATATCCTTTCCAAGTTTATTTCTGTCAACTGTGCACATTTAAATGTAATTGTGAGAAAGCATCAGGCAAAACAAAACCAAGACACATTCTTCACAATTTTCAAGGCCCTGAAAGTTAATAAAAGACTGAGGAATACTTCCATACTGAAAGATGATAAAGAGATATGTCGACTAAATGAAATTAGGGTTGCAAAGGACATAACTTGGAACAATTGGTGAATTCTAAATAGAGTGTGAAAATTTATGGTAATGATATATTAGTGTTTTGTTTTGTTTTGTTTTGTTTTTTTAGTTTTGATAGTATAATTGTTGTTTGTAGAAGAGTGGTTAACTTGGACAAACACAAACATATTTTAGAATAATAGGAAATCAGTTTGTCAACTCACTAAAAAATAGCTCTAAAAAAAAAATAGAGAAATTGAGGAGAGACAGTAAAGAACAAAGATGGTAAAATTTTAACGTGGGGACTATTAGTGAAGGGTAAAAAGGAGTTTGTACAATTATTGAAAATTTAATTTTGAAATTATTTAAAATAAAAAGTTAAAAATAAAACAGGGATGTTAATGAGCAATATTCCTTTATTTTTTTCTCCATAAAGTTTGCCATTACAATTATGTACTAGAATTGTAATGCAGTACATTACAGTAATGTAAGACATTACTCTGATATCACTGCAATTATAGAATAATCTCCAAATGTCTAAAGGCTTAACCCTTTGATTATTATCCCCACTGGAAATAGAAAGTATGGTTGCACTGTTTTGTTATCTTGCACTGTCCAGGATTGCTCTGACATAACCTGTGCTTTTCCATCTCCCAAGTCCATCGTTCTCTGATATGCTTGCTCTGTTATACTCATCCATGAGGTGATTTTTCTGACATGCCTAGTGCGATGAGTGAGATTGAATGTCTTTATCTCAGAATGAATCTTCTATCTCTTCCTAACTTTAGCAATGAAGGAAGATTTTATAGCCAAGGTGATTAGGTTTTCTACCTCATAAAATTCATATCTTCATTCCATTGACCAAAGAAACTGAAAAAGCAAAAAATTGGAATTAAAATAGAAGTCATTATTTATTAACTGTCACATGTGTGCACTTAATTATTTTATTGTATTTTTTTATTGTGATGGAGTAGAGACATTTTAAGTGACAGAATAAAAAATTATAGGTAGTTCATCATTTTAAATAGTTTTTTAAATAAAATTAATAATAATAATAATAATAATAGCACACACACAGAGCTGAGAAGTATATAAGATGATGATATTACACCAGCGTAATTCTGTCTGCGTTTTACAGGTCATCTGTTGAGAACTGCCAGTAATGAATTTGCTTCTGAAAAGTATCTTCTCTAAGTTCTGAACTGTCTGGGTTTCACTACCAGTTTACAAGACAAGAAGTTTTCACATCTATTGATGAAACCTATTGCTGGCTGCTGTACATCAGCATGCTCTCTCTGGATCATATTTATTCACTCTCCAATCAGCAAACATTTATTTTATCAGGCAGTGCACTAGGCTCAGAGGATAACAAATAGTAAAATCTTGACAAGGCCCTCTAACAGTAAATGGTTCCTGCAGCAGGCACTTCTTCACATGTATGTATGTATGTGCACAATTACTTTGTTTCACAGTGAAAACAAAAAAAAAATGCCCTATTTCTGGCTTCAGGATAAGATTAGGGCTGAAGACTTCACCCATGCTCAACCACTGAGAATCTGTTTTAATGAATTTGGAATTAGGATTGAAGGGATCTAATTTCATCTGACCCTTTGTTAAATTTAATTTATACATTCTGGAATATTAAGGGGAGGCTGCCTTCTCCCATGTATGTGTGAAGAAGGAAAAGGCATTTTACTACCAGGCAGAAGAATGAAGTAGATCTTTAGAGAGAATAGAGAAAGACATATAGGAGAAATAATTAAGATCCAAAGAATTACTATTTGGCTTTCAGGTGGCTTTTCAATTCTCAGATTTCTGTGAGGCCCAGGTACACACCCTTGGGGTTCTATGAAATGCCACTTTATTCTTAAAATCAATCCACTGTCTTTATTTATTTATTTTTCCTTTTCTTAAATAACCAAAATGCTCTTAACAAAGACCATCTATGGCAAACTAATCATTGCAGTGATGTTATTGGACCTGCAAAGGGAATAATAACTTATTAAATTAATTAGTACATTGGTCCAGCTGCTTTGCAGAGACCAAATAACACTAAACTATATAAAATAGAAGGTTTATTTTTGTCACATAGAAAAGTTCTAGCTGATAGGCAATAAACTAAGTGTAGATATACTGTGTTTCACATAGTGAACAGGCAACCCAGATTTTATCTATCTTGTTGTCCTGCCATTCCTTAGGGTACTCCTTCCACATTCCAACCCATAGGAAGGGATAAAAAAAGAAAGCAGAGTTCAAGAAGCTCCCCTTTAAGAATGTGATCCAGAAATTGCTCACAAAATTGCTGTTCACATCCCACTGGACAGAAGCTACTCACATGACCATGTTGTAAATAGTGCTTTTATGACCAATTGTAGCAATTCCTGCTACAATAGTGTCATTGGAACATAATGGTGGACATCCTATGCTCATTCACTCAGGATTATATGAAAAGGACTTCTGCAGAATGTGAATCTGTTGAATAGTGCTGATGTGTTGGATGGTGTAAAAACAAGAAGGAAAGTAGGCATTTCAGGAAGAAAAGACATCATGTGCAAAGACAAGGATTTATTATTAGAATTTCTTGTGGCCAGAACATAGACTGTATATGATGAGGAACTGAGAATGGCATCAAATGAGTCTGAAAATAAAGGCTAAACTGAAAACATTTTATATTTTCTTGCAAAGAATTTGCATTTAATACTATGGCAGCAAGAAGAATCAACTTTTTATAAGCAGAGTGGTGACCTAATTAGATTTGTTTTTAGAAAGATGACTAGCAACCTGTAAAGAGTAGACAGTAAGTATAACACTGGTGGTACATGGGGATCAGGTCATAGAGATAATCATTTATGCTTCAGGCATTCAGTAAACATAAAATTTATCTTAAAGTTCCAGGCTTTCCTTTTATCAGTGCATTTCTCAAAAGAGTGACCTTGTGTGAAATTTTTCCCCTATATTTCCTATTCCTCAGATTGTCTTCTATTCAGCATTCTTTGTTTTTTAGCTAATTGGAAAAAAATGCTAATTTCTCTGAGTATTACTAAGAAGAATCTAGAGAAATTAATAAAGCAACCTGTAACACACTGGCAAATCCTACTGGTTGAATATAATAAATCCATTCATTTACTTGTCTAGCACAGTTTGCTTCCTTTCTCCGGTTTGAAACAAACAATAAAATAAACAAAACGCTAGTTTCTAGCTACTTAACAAAAAATATAACTTCGTAACTGATAATGAATGGAAACTGCAACTCAACTTTTTTGATCTTTTTAAATTGATCTTTGCATTCATCTAATTACCTCTCCTCACCTCGCCCCCTGATATTCATAGAGAACCGCTTTGTGTCAGTCAGTATTCCAGGCCCTGGGGTATAGTTGTGGTTGAGAAGGACAATAACCCTTCATTAACATAACTTTTTTCTTTGCTTTCAGTGTATACCTTAGTACTAGTATTTGTGTGTGCTAAGAGAAACCTCATGAATATTCGTTCCCCAGCAGTAATTGGAAATATTATATTAATAGATTAAACAAATGATTTCATCATAGAATTTATTATTTATTCATGGATTAAATATTTATATGTATAAAAATATTTATAGATATATTCATTATTATATATGTGTGTGTGTGTGTGTGTGTGTATATATATATATATATATATTTTTTTTTTTTTTTCAGTGCCTATAATATCCAAAGAATCTGCTGGCCTCTGGAATTATAATCATAAACAAGATATTGTCCTTGCCTTCAAATTTATTGCTTCTCAACAATTATGGGAAAGTAATATATTTAAAAGTGAATAAAAAGTCAAAATACAGATTTATGTAAATGTGGCAGAAACATATGTTTGATCCATTGTCACACACCTCAATTTATTCCAGTCTGGAAGGCAAAGTGGGTAAATGAGGGGTTTTCAGTGATCACAGAATCATTTATGCATGTTTTCATTCGCTCAACAACTAATTATAGAGTGGAATTGTGTTATAGGCTCCTGG
The DNA here is from genome assembly GCA_028627145.1 of Eidolon dupreanum. Lineage (NCBI taxonomy): Eukaryota > Metazoa > Chordata > Mammalia > Chiroptera > Pteropodidae > Eidolon > Eidolon dupreanum. Next base: position 50,621,735 of record CM053502.1, read on the forward strand.
AATTCTCTATTTAAGAAAATAAGGCAAAAACAAAACAAACAAAAAATGAACCTTGCTTTCATAGAGCTAGCATTCTAGTGGATATCTGTCCTCAAAGGCATTTTCTCAGAACTTTACAGTTGTATCTGGTTCTTTGCTACAGATGTATATAGGTTTCTTATGAGTTTTACCTTGTTTCCATATGTAAGACACTGTCAGTTCTAATAGCTTTTACTTCCATCACACTCATTTTGTTGCTTCTTCAGCAGCTGGAGTGATCTTTCCAAACAGAAAGTCATATCATTGTCACTCCTCTGTACAAAACCCCTTTTACTCAGAGGAAAAGCCAGTGTTTAGGCAAAGGTCTCTAAGGGCCTGTGCAATCTAATTTCCTGTTACTTCTCTGATTTCATCTCTTAATTTCCTCTTTGTCCACTTTGTTCTGGCCACCTTGCCCTTCTTGCTATTCTTCATACATGTTCTAATTTACAGCCTTTGAATTTACTCTTGTTCAATTCCTAGACCTCACTTGCCTCAGACATTTACATGGCTAACTTTTTCACCTCCTGAAAATTTTAACTTAAATATCATAGTCTCAAAATAGTGCCCTTTAGTTACCCTCTCTAAAATTGCAACATCTCTCCACATCCAATTCCACATACTGTAATTTATATTTTTATTTTTTCAATGATACATAAGAACTATTATTATTAGTAGTAGTATTATTATCATCTATATCTCTTCACTAGGCTTCATGTGGTAGGAGTTTTTGTCTCTGTTATTCACGTGTTCATTTTCTATTGCTATGTAATAACTTACCACAATTACCAGAACCTCTGTGCCTTAAAACAACATTGTTTATTAACCCACAGTTCGGTAGGTCTGAAGTCTGGGTGGACATCTCTGGATTCTCTGCTTAGGGTATTACAAACCCAAATTCAGGTGTCAGTCAGTCATCCTGGGCTCTTATTTGGAAGCCTTTGGGGTTAGGGGTTGGGGGTGGGGGAGGAGTACTTCCAAGCTCATTTAGAATGTAGGCTAAATTCAGTTCCTTGTACTCATAGGATTGAAGTCCCCATTTCTTTGCTGGCTGTCAGCAGTGGCCGTACTCAGCTTCTAGAGATCGCTCATATTCCTTGCCATGTGACCCCCTCCGTCTTCAAGCCAGCAAAGGTATGTCAAATCCTTCATATGCTTAGAATCTCGGTGGCTTCTGCTTTTGGTACCAGCTAAATAAAACTTTGTTTTTAAGCTCTCATGTGATTAGGTTAAAATCATCTACATAATCTGCCTTTTGTCATATAACATAATATAGTCATATTAATGATATATTAATGATGTCATATTAACAGGTTTCCCCTGTACTCCACATGAAGGGGATTATATAAGGTCATGGGTCATTGGGAGTCATCTTAGAATTCTGCCTACCAGAATGTATATACTCTAAGTTCCAAGAAGACTTATTGAAATATTTATTGAATGACTGCAAAAATGAACATATGAGTGAATGAATGAATTACTGTTGCTACATAATCAAATGCTAAAATAAGGAACTCCATAAGAGCCTGCCTGCCCTCTCTGTGTAGCATAACATTCAACCATTGTTTAGCTCGTACTAGTACACATGGCAAGGGTTCTACCTGGGCAAGACATAGAATGGCACAGTTTCCCTTGACTCTCAGATCTTGTGAATGAATCTAGAGAATCTCTTTACTCAGCTCTTACTCTAAAAGATCAGCCCTCATAGAGATCAAGAAAATAACTTATTCACAAGAACCCATCACCTCTAATCTTATCATTTCCCTTGCAGCTCTCTTCTTCCTCCCATTAATACAGAAAATTCTTTTCTAGCTAGACTCTGCTCTTCTTTATTGGGTTACTCCCAATACTTGGCAAGTCCCTTCCTTAGTCCTTTTCTTTCTCTTCAGAACCTTTATTTTTAAATCTTAAAAGTCAAGAAGAACAAATTTCTAGAATGAAGGGAAGGAAAAGGAAGGTGGGAATGGAAAGTACCAGGGAGGAATTGGAAATAAGAAAAAGAAAAAACATGACTTAATATTTCCAACATATTACTCCCTACTACATTTTTTAAAGACTCATTTTATTTTTGCATTATGATATGTTTATGTGCCTTCCTCTCTCTCTTATACTGAAATATCCTTAAGGGTAGAAATAGAAATAATTGATTTATCTCTTTATTCCTTTTCTGGTACAATCCATGGCAGTTCCCCATTAACTGCTTGCTGAATAAATAAAATAAAATAAATGTATGAATTAAAAAGATAAAATAGAATATGTATACATTTATTATTCAATTTAATGTAAAAGTATTAAGCCCAACAAAAGATACCCAGAATTTAAAAATCTAGGCAGCTAGAGATATTCAGAAAGTAATTTCAGATATTTTTTCTATACAACAGAATAGAAAGCTTAAAGAAATATTGATGATAGATGTTATCTTTTCTAAAGTCGTATTGAATATAATCAAAATATTTAAGCACTGTTTTACCATATATTTCCATGTGCCATTTACCAATACGAATCAGGTTATTAAATGTAAAAACTCTTTCCTGGATTTCAAGTGCATGTATAGTACACTACAAAAGTTATAAATCTGCCTCGGTTGTTTTTTTGATATCTACTAAAGGATGCTCACATTAAGATAAATGGATTGTCATGTTCAGAGAACTGTTTAGTTTCTCTTTTAGGGGACCATCTGTTCTCTGATGAATGGTTCTGTGTATAGGAGTGGGCATGTTGATTTAGCTCTTTTAAATAAATGCCACAGCTAATTATTTTTTAAGATGTAGTTCTTAACACCTCTAATTTCCATAGTCTCTTTTGGAGATATCTATATAATAAGGGTTCATGCCCACATGTAGGTTTCTTTTAAGATGCAAATATATTCATCATAAAGTGCAGGAAAAAATAACTTAATAAGTTGGACTTTGTGTACTCCTGACTGAATTATGTCCTTCCTTATATGGTAAACTTTCTGAATGACTACATAGTTTGAAGCACATACACTGATCAGTCAAGGAGAAAGGCAGGTCAGCCCATTCTTCCTTGAATCAACCTTATTTATCACTAAGATGGGAGATACCCCACGATCATTACCCACACATTTGTTTGGACACTGCTACTCTGCAGAATCACAAAAAGAAAAATAATACAAATAATAAAATTAAAACCATGTGCAATTAGCATATAATGACTCATATCATTTGTTAAATTAGTTAGGAATTCATTAATTTAAGGTTTTGAGCATGTGTTCAAACCATTCAAATTATAGACCATAGTTGTACAGTCGAAAGCAAATTTATTAAGTACTTTCACTTGTGATTTACAATAGAAACAATCAATGAAGCTACTCACAGTATAATGTACATAAAATATTCACTCTTAATTACCATATTAACACTTATAAAATACATAAAAAATAAATAGATAAATCCACAGAAAGGTAGGTAGGTAGACGATAGATAGATGATAGATAGATAGATAATAGAGAGATAAAATGATAATTTCTTTACTACATAGATCTGTAGTTTTCCAGACTATGTTCCATATGAGAGCCCTCGGTTTATGGGAACTATGGGTAGGATTGAAGGGGAAGGCTGACCAAAGTTGGGCATATGGACATTCACTCCTAATTCAAACAAAACTGCTCTATTTTCAATTTTACAGAATATATTTCTGCATGTTTTCATTCAATGAATCTGTTACATAGCTAAAGTAGTATTGGGAAAAACAGTGCCTTAGATCAATCCACCTCCCTGACATTTTTTCTACTTTGAAACATAAACCTTGATTGCAGAAAATGTTTTTCTATGCAAAACAATATTTACCCTTGTCAGATGAGATCAAGTAAAAGCCAGCAACTATTTCTTACTTACTGAAATGGAGAGAGGGGAGGGATTCACTGCTTCATGTCTGCTCACCTGACACTGTCTCTCCAGTGCACACCAATGATGAGCTCTCTGCAACCATACGGTTTTTGAGACCACGAAGAATATTCTCTGTTGTTGGATGAGGAAGCTTGAGAAGATATCTAAGCATAGAGAAATCTTTCCATTTAATGTTTCCCAAATTGTCATGAAGTCTGTTTTCATTACGTAGCACTAACTTATTTTATCAGTTGGGATATTCTGTACTGAGCCAAAATAAATTACTCTAATTATCTCAAGTTAAAGGAAATTTATTGGCAGGATGTGGGATAATTCACAGATATAAAATATATGCTGAAAAACCAGACTTCATAAAGGAAGGACCCAGAGAAGCTTCCTGAATCTGGTAGCAGCAGCTACAGAAATTCCTTCCCAAGTCATCCCTTTTAGTCAAGCCATTTGCATAGAAGTTATTTCCTCCTGTTATACCAGAGTAAGTGTCCTGTGTCATTCTCTCACCTTCTCCATGACTGAACTCTGGCAATTTTAGACTTTCCAGGGTATTTCTTCCCTAGTTTTTACTTTTGTCCACATTCTCCTCAGTATACAAGCATTCCTTGGAATACCCATCTTGGGGGGAAAAAAAAGGCTTTTTCTGTTATTATTCTGCCACTAGCTAACACTTTTTTGTTATTCTGTACATCAAGGCTTCTTAAAGAAAATGATTAATTTTTGCTATTTACACTTCCTCACATGACATTCTCCTTAACTCACTACATTGTTTCAGGACCAAATATTGAAAAAAAATACTTTTGTCAAGAATACTATTAGTCTCTCTCCTTATGAAATCTAGTGGTGATCTCTCTGATTGTGCCTTCATTGGCCTCTGAGTAGCACTTAACTATGTTAATCACACTCATTTTCTAGAACTCTTTTTTTTTCCCTTATCTGCCACAAGAAATGTTCTTTCTAACTCACTGTCTATTTCTTTTCAAGATCATTGCCAGCTTGTCATCTTCTGTTTGACTTGTAAGTTTTGAAGTACCTCCTGGGTTTTCTTTCTATCACCTCTTTGCTATCCACACATGAACCCATTCATCTTTCTCGTCAGTTACTACACATGTCAGTGAATCCCAAAAATCATTCTGCAGCCCTGCCTTCTCCTCAGCCTATATCCAGTTGCCTACCTGGCATCTTCACATGCATGACAAATAAAGCATCTAAAACTTAACCATGTGAAAAACAGAACACTTCAACTATTCCCATTCTCAACCAGATCTTTCTTCAGTCTTTTCCACCCCAGTAAACCATATCACTCTATAACCAGTTGGCTAAACCAAAAAGCTATGACATACATCCAATGTATCAGAAAATCTTATTGATTGTACTTCTAAAACTTACATAAAATCTCTTTGCTGTTTTCAGTCTCTACTAAGACCACCCAGACAAAATCATCCATATTTCCCACTTGGACTATTGTCATGATCTCCTAAATCGTTTTCCATTTTATATTTTAATTGCTTTTTCTTCAACAAAGAAAAAAAAAAAGAAAGAAATTATTTGGAGTATCACTCTCTTGTTTAAAATCCTAATGATCTCTTATATTTAGAATAAAATTATATTTTTATTCTGCTTTGGCCTGTGATATAATCCTACTATCTCTCTGACCTCATTTTATAATATCTTACCCCTTGATATTGTCACAGTCTTCTTTACATTGATTGTACTAGTATTTCTTCACCCTTTGGAAGACTCTTCTCTATGATTTTTACACGGATAGTTTCCTCTTTTGATTATTCAGTTACATTTATATCTTTTTATAGTTATCATAATAAATACGTTCAAAGTGTCTTAGGCTTGCCATGTACATACTTATGCAAAAAAGTTTATTTGCCACTTATACACAGTTCGATTACACTTGTGTGTGTGTGTGTGTGTGTGTGTGTGTGTGTGTGTGTGTGTGTGTTGAGGAGATTTGCTCTGCTGAGTGAAGATTTCAGGGCCTTCTGTTTAGTGGCTCCAACAAACATAAGGATCTGGAGATCTCCACTTGAAGCCTCTGCATGTGGCCTATATCACTCTTAGGTAAGAGAGTTTATGAGGAATTGCACAAGATCATTTTTTGGGTTAGTTCTGAGATACATTTCATCAAATTTTCTCTATATTCCATTGGCCAGAATTCTGTCATATGGTTACATTAAATACAAGAGAGGCTAGGAAATATGGTTTAGTGGTTTCCCCACACAAAAAAGAGGAAAACATAAATATTAATGATTACTAGCTGTCTTTCACAGACCACTTAACCAAGTAGTTAGCCAGCGACATTTTTCACATTACCTAATTTTAATTATGTACAAAGCCATTTGTACTACATTATGTTTAATGGTTTACTAAATATTCCTTTAGTTATATATTAATTAATATTCCTATTGTTTCCTTCAGGGAAATGTAAGCTGCATAATGACAAGGATCCTGTCTGTCTTATTTCTTTCTCTACCCTTAGTTCCTAGATTCAACTTATGATAAGCCATCTATACTTTTCTTCTCAAGAAGTTAAAATCTGCTTAAAAGAATGCCATTATTACAGAAGACAAAAGAAAATATTTTATATCTTACTGAATACTCAATAGCAAAATCCTAAAATTATAGCAAGTGAAAAAATATTACTCTTTAATAAGTAAAACAAGATATGTTATTTAGTACATATAAAATAAGATCAGGATCCTTTATATTGAAAAATGAAATATAGATACTTCTCTATTTCACATTTTTTTCTTTGAAAGTTCTTATATTTTTCCTCATATTCCTATTTTAGAGTCTATATATTTCAAAGAACCACAACTTTTGAAAGTTATTTGAATTGTAATTTATCTGGGATTTAAAAAGGATTGTGTTCTCATCCTAGTAATTGGTATGCATAAAAGTTTTTTGGTGGTTTTAGTCTGTATTTTCCTTCATTATTACATGAAGCAGTCTTTAATGCAAAGTGAAACAATGAAGCTGTTTCTGCAACTTTTTTCTCAATTATTTTTTCACAATTTTACATAGTAAAGACTTTCATTTTCCTTCTTGGATCCAGTTATCAAATAAGTATATTTGTAAGTCAGTATTCATTTATTTCATTTTACCAACATAATTTTTAAATTTTTTTTCTATTCTCGAAAAGCACGCATTAAAGGCAGAAGTCTACTATGTTGTAGATTACACATTTTTCTTAAGTATATGATGATGCAGGACCAGGCAAATTCCTCCAAGTTGGGGGAGGCCAGTCCCTGCATTGAGAGAAGAAGAGGGTTCGTTGCTGGAATATAGAAAGAATTCTAACACACACGCCAAATTAGAGGCAAAAGGAAAGTTTATTGGAGAAGGGGTATCATTCCATAGAGTGTGGTCTCCTTTCAGAGGGAAGGAGAGAGCCTAAGAGAGGCTCAGAGGGGCAGAGACAATCGAGAGGAAGACAGTGAGAAAGACAGAGTAAAGACAGTGAGAGGGACCTCTAGTGTTCTGGGAATTCAGTTTATATATCATTCTTTAGTTCCTGTGAGTTATAGTTTAAAGACTTTGTTTACCCATTTCCTTTGATATGGGCATACAGTGAAGAAGGGGGTGAGAAGCTTATGTAGGGTGAAAGGCCTACTGGCAGTTCCCAGCCTGCCATCCATATGTTCCCTACAATTTTAGCCCTAGGGTATGAACAATTTTATTTGTGTAGGGCAGCCTCTTAAAGACTCTGCTTTCCCTGTTTTCCCCTTCACAGATATGGGAGATGGGTTGTTAGCAATCCCAGCAGAAATTTTCTTTTGTTCTGCAGGTGTCCTCCTGGCGTGGCTGCAGGGCTGATCAGCACATTGCAGTCTCTGAATGTAGCTTGATTTAACATTTTAGTTCTCTTGCCTCCGCCCTGCATTACAGTAATGAGTAAGACACAGTGTCTAACTTCAAAAGAGCTTATAGCTTTTTTAGAAAGACAAATAAAGAAGCCCAAGTTAAAATTCTCTAAATGTATAATAGCAGTATAATATGCAGGTTATTAGAAATCTTGTTTATTTTAGATTGAAGAGTCAAATTACACTGTCTAGAAGGAGCAATGCTTGAGTTAAATCCTGCCTCATGAACAGAAATTCATTGGACAAAGTCTAGATATGAATTACAGTATTGGGGAGCAGCACGTGGGAAGGCAGTGATTTGTGAAATAGTACAATCAATTTAGGTGTGGCAAATAATTGAGTTATATTAGTGGGAGAAATTAAGTTACATGAAAGAAAGAGCTAAGCAGTGCTAGAATAGAAAAGATCTTACTTTTATGTTAAGAAATTTGATTTTTGTCTTCCATGCAAAGAAATTTGGAGTTTGCCAAATTCTAAAATTTTTAAAGTAACTTAAGCATAAAAATGACATAATCAGATTTGAGTATTAGAAATATAACTGTTAAGGATTGATGGATGGAACAAATGGACACCATTTAGAATGACTTACACTGTAATGGTTCTAGAACAATATGATTAAACCACTGCCTTTATTATAAAACACCACAGTAATAATAAATAATTCCTAAAATATATTAAAGAAATGAAGATAAAGATAAATATCAAGGGTCTGAGAAACAAAAGACAAAAAATATAGGAGAAAAGAAAAGAGGATGCCTGTGGAGGAACATAAAAGCAGATATAAGAAGACAGTTGGCCAACATGCTTAGAGAGGTTATATTCAATTAAAATATAGATCTGACACATTAATGTCTTGCTTACCAGATTATTGAGAAATAAAGTTCTTTTAAATTTTAACTTCTATACTGGCTGTTACATTTTCTTAACAAAGCATAAATGTATGCAGTGTCTTTATACTATATCAAGTCTGGGAATTATCAAATCTCTGAGGATTCTTACTTTCTCCTTCTTCTCCCTGACAAGGATAAGGAAATTACCCTAAAGGATTCCTAAATATGAACAAGGACAGTAGTCCCTGGAATGAAAGTACAGTAGCTTCCTTGGGGGACAGAGATACCTGGAGAATGAATATATACATGAAAATATTAAACCCAAATTATAAAACTTTAGGATCTCAGCCCTAAGGCAAAATGCTCTTCTCCCAACATAATCTGGAAGGGTTACAACCAGGTTCTTCTTCCTACCTTCAGGGAGCCATCACTAGCAAAATCAAAATTCTAAAAGAATAAAAGATGAACTCACAAGAAAAAAACACAAAGCATAGTAGATCTACAAGCACTAAGAAATAAGCCCAGAAAATGTTATACTTGCCTCTATCTAGAGAAATGTTCGAAATAGAAAAAAAAAAAAAAATGCAGCACTCAGAATGTTAGAATAGATCTCATGAAGAAAGAGAAGATAATGAAATCTGAAAACATCAAAGTCAAGAAACCAGTTACTCCAGAGAAATATCAGATAAGCTAAAAAGAATTGGAGTAGGATTAATATCCAATTTCTTTACATAAATGAGAGGTAAGAGAAGAACTGTAAGTGAGGAACTGCAATTGCACACCCAAGAAAATAATCATATGTAGTTAAAATGAATAAAAATCAGAGGCAAATCAGACAATTTATCACAGAATGAATCTTTGAAAAAAAGAAAATAAAAAACTTGTATTCTAGAAATAAAAAAAGCAACAAATAAATCTAGGAGAAAGAAGAAGAAATGATATGGGAAGTAAGAGTGAAGAAAGATCATGAGGTTTCCTTTTTTCTAAAAAAGCAGTGACATAAGACAAAGCGTATCCACAGCTACTCAGAACTAAAACTCTAGATGATAGCACTGTGGGGGAGGAAAATTTTCCCTTCTTCCTTTCTAGGTTCTTTGGATGGTTAAACTGATATAAGAAAGAGTAACAAGAGAAAAACACATTCTGCACTTAAGAGAGCCCCACAAAGACATGAGAGGCTCCTGGACAGTCAGACAATTGAGGTTTACATATGATTCTGAGCTAAGGAGAAGGGATTAGCAGTTTGGGACTCCAAAGGAGAAGTGAACAATTCACAGGAAAATGGGAAAAGCAACATTTAGTAAATAAATATTTATAATGGGCCACAAAAAAAAAAAAAATGTGAACAAACAGGCCCTGCCAGACCCCTCAGGCTTACCACACCTGGCCTGCATTTTTTGTAGTTAATTTATATCCTTCTCAAAAACTGATAAACTGATAAATAGTAGTCATAAGAACTATAAACCCATCAATTGAAAATACAAATTTTTCTTGAGCAAATACAAAACATTCCCAAAAATCAAATATGCATCAAGCCAGTAAGAAAGTCTACTATATTCCCATAATCGATGTCATAAAAAAAGGTACTTTCTTACTAAAATTCAATGAAATTAGAAAGAAATAACAATACTTGGCTTAAAATTATTCATATATCTGAAAATTTAAATAACACTTGAAATAAGAATTATATAAAATTTATTATTATACTTAGAGAATCATAATAATGAAGTATTTATAGTTCAAAATTATAAAATAAAGAATACAGCAGTATTATAAATTTTATTCAATTTGTTAGAAAATAAGAAAGCTTAAAAATCATTAAGAAAACACTAAAAGAATATAGATAAGTAAAGAAGTAAACTCACCCAGTGAACAAAATGGATAAAAAGAAGAAAAGAACAGATAATGATAAAATAGAGAAGTAAAACATAAAAACTGATATTTAAAAAGCAAATGCTGATTCTTTGAACAAAGTACCAAGACAAATAAATCTCTCACAAAGTGATAAATGAAAATGGAAGAAGATTCAAATAAACAACCAAATGCAAAATAGGGTAAATTACTACTTATGTTATAGATATAGAATTTTTAAAATAATATGAAAAGCTAAAAAAAGTACTGTCATAGTCTGTTTGGGCTGCTATAACAGAATACTATAAACAGGGTAGGGTATTTTACAAACAACAGGAAATTTTTCTCTTGAGGCTGAGAAGTCCAAGATCAAGGTGCCAACAGATTCGGGGTCTGATGAGACCCGTTTTTGATACAGAAATGGCCGCCTTCTTGCTATATCCTCATATGGCAGAAAGGGTGAGGGATCTCTCTGGGATGTACTATAAGGGCACTATCTCATTCTTGAGAGCTCTACCCTTATGACCTAATCACCTCCTGAAGCTCCCACCTACTAATACCATCACATTGAGAGTTAGAATTTCAGTGTATGAAGTTTAGAAAACACAAACATTCAATCTATTGCACATACCTTTCTGAGAAAATGGATGTTGTCGAAATTGGAAAAACAAGATACTGGAAAGTGGAACAAGACAGAAAAAATAAGAAAATATACATTGTAAATTTTCTACACCAGGCTTATTATGTCATTTAAAATAAAAATTTTTTTAAAATCAGGCTCAGGTTTTTTTGTGGGGGTGTTCTAAAAGCTCTCAAGAATGGCTAATGCTTATTAAATTAAAAGTCCTCCACAATATACAAAATAAAAGAGTAATGTTACACAATTCAATGTTTATTAAGTACTGTACAATAAAAGAGAAGCCAGTATCTTTGATGCATCTTAAAGGCAGTGCTATATTAAACTTTAGCAATGAAGGAAGTTCCATTCCCATCAATAGGGGATTAAGTAACTCAATCCTGGGCCCAGAATTTTAGACCAACACCATTAGAGATATTATACCCCCAGCAGAGTGAAAAGGAGGAGGTGGGAAATTATTGCACAAATAGGCCACAAATCCAAGACAGAGATTGGATGCCATGAGGAGAAGTTTTAAGAATATAGAAAAAGCTCTACCTGTAAGGCCCAAGCCTACAGCCTATCTAAGTTTGTGGTTGGACCAGGAAAACAGATAACTTTACCCTCCCAATCCTACCATTAAAGCATCAAGAAACAAATGACAGTAGCCTATTGCTGTGGAAAAAGATATATCAGGAACAGAGAGACCCTCTGTGTCTGGCATGGGCAGAGAAAAGCTGAAAGCTGAACATAGAGCATAAAGATCGACCAAAAAACCCCAAACCAGAGCCCCAGGCCCAAGCACAAGGCATCATTGGAGATATGTGAGAAATGTGATAAACTGAAAGTAATTATAGAAACAACAAATCCAAACCTATTCCATCTCTTGACTAAATAAACTTCAATACCAACAATAACAGCTTGACAGGTGAAACAAGCCATTCTCAGACTTAATTGTACCTGCCTTAGTCTCTTCTGTCTATACTCATGATGTCTGTCATTAAATTAGAAACATGACACAAAAAGGCAAGGGGGAAAAACAGGTCTCATTGTCAAGAGAAAACTGTAATTTAGTGGTCAAATTAATAAATTTTCTTCTGTTTTCTATTCTCTAATATGGTTTTTCTCAAAGCATGGTTTTGATTTTTGTATAAGCAATGTATTATTTTGTAATTTATTAAAAATGCAAATATCAGACCCCATCTCAGGCTTATTGGATCAGAAACTCCAGGATTGGAGCCCAGTGAACTGTTCTAACAAGCTCTCTGGATTTTTCAGATACACAGAAGTTTGAGAAAAGTATAATATAGGAATTACTAAGCTAATCTACATTTATATCCTTGAAACTGTAAAATTTTTAAAGGAGAGGAGAAGACTGTGTTAGTATTAGCATGTGCCAACTTACACAAATTCGTGTGGAACCTAAATGTAAAGATTTTTTTTTTTTCTTTTTTTCTCTTGGGCTTTTCTTATCCCAGCTGAAAATCCTATTAGCTCTGTGTAAAGAGAGCTTATGGTGGCTACTAACCTTTCATTTACACATGTGACAAATATGACTGTCTATCACGGATGACTTGTTGGAGAACTTTGATCCAATTTTTCAATAAAACTTATTAAAAATAATATATTAGCTGTATGATTCCTCCACAGTACAATTTACTAATGAAAGATAATACATTTTAACTATGAAATAAATGTTGAACAAATCTATCCTGTTTTGGATTTCTTCTCTAAAATTTAATAATGGTTTCTTTCTAAGACACTAGTGTTATAAGTACTAGAGATTGCTCATAATATTTAACATCTGGAACACATGCTGGCAGATGAGCAGCATCTTACAGTAATTTATCAATCATTATATAAAAGGACTTATTGCACCATTTCATGAACTCAAGTGGAATATATTTCATTTTGATACTTAGTCAAAATAGAGATAGAGATAAAATATCCAAAAATAGTGGCTTAAAATAATGGGTAAAAATGTTTCCAATTAAATATACTTTGTTAAATAATATAATGATTAGCATACAATATCGACTTTAATATTGGAAACAGTGTATAATACAATTTGTACTATTTAAGACCTAGAAAAAATTCTCCTCATTCTTAATGTTTCACAAGACACAGGAAAAATCAGTATCATATTTCTCAAATACTTGTCATTCAAAGAAAACATTATATTATACAAATGATCAGGGTTCTATATCTAGCTCAGAAGTGTTACGTGCAATTTAAAAACATGAATTTTATTAATGAAGTAATGAAAATAAAATATATTTAGAAAAGATAAATGATGGTTCAATGTATCCTTACTGCTAAACTATTATGCTAATTATAAAAACAGATATCTTTTCATTTGAGGAGCTAAAGTTTGCCTTTGCAACTTTCTTTTCTTTCTTTGCCTACCTAGTTGTTCTGGGACTTTAACAGATGTACAGCCTTGATGGACAAGTATTCTTTTTTTCTTTTCTTTTTTATCTGACTTTAAAGACAACTTTTCTTCAGAATCAGTGCTAGGCAAGTGACCACCATTATTTCTTATTTCAAATCCATGTTAAGAAACCATTTCGAAATTAGAGAAGCATTTCATGTTCTCTCATACTGTAGATTTTCTCAGATCTTTTAAGGTTCATGTCTTACAAATGTTATGGCAATGTAAAAGACTGCTTGCTCTCTGTACTACGCATTCAGAGAAATCAACAATGCTATTACAAAACAGCTGCTTTAACCACAGGAGAGAACTACAAATTGGCCTCAGGTATAAAACTACTGAAATGAGGTGCAGCAAAACAAGACAAGGTGCTGGGAGAAAACTGTGGCAGCTGCACAAGTGGGAGGGAGGCTTAAGATGCAATGATAGGAGATGTTTAAAAAAAAGAAAATAAAAGAAAAAAGAAAAGAATAGAAAGATGCTGCTAGTAGAAAAAACAACCCTGCTCTCAGTGTTAAGGAACAATCCTCAAAATGAGAGAATAGCAGACTAGCAGCTTGGTAATTTATTCAATTTTAAAACTCTTGTAACCCATTTGAGAATTATAAGAAACTTAAGACAGTACTATTTCATTTTTTAATTAATATTTTCTTGCACTTAATTTAATCCACACTGATCTTTAGCATCAAAGCTCATCACAGGGTAAGCACAGGTTACCTTAATGCAGTGTTAGACATTATTTCATTTGATATTATTATTCCATCCTCTACTATGACATAAGGGAGAGAGAGTGAGAGGTCTTCTCAAATGCAAATATGACATCGACTTCTCCCTATTGAAATTCTTCAGAGACCTTGCACTAAATCCGGATTAAAACACGATATCCTGGCATGGTTTCTATACCCTTCACAGTCTGAACTTTGCCTAAATTCTAGCATCACTGCTTTTCTGAAGTGACAATATAGTCTAGTCATGTTAAATTTTTACAATTTCTAAAATTCACCACTGTGTTTTATGACTACCTTAAGGTTATTGCCCATCTTTCCTCTACTGCTCCTTAATTGCCTGTTCAGCTTCTGTCTATATTCAAGGTCTAGTGCAAGAATTTCCTCACCTATAAGGGCTTTCCCGATCAAGCCAGATGTGGTTGATAATTCATTCCTGTGGAATCCCAAAAGTCTGTAATAAAGAACCTCTATTATAGCTTAAGACATAGTTATGTGTTTGTATTTTTGACTTTTTTTTTTTACTATATCTCTAAGTCCTTTAAGAAAGGACATGTCTTCTATATGTATTCCAAGCACATATCAAAATGCTCACCTCAGAATGGGCGCTCAAGCAGTAATTTTTGAAGTCCCTTCTTAAAGGGAGTCCAAAAAAGGATGAATACACCAATCCAGAACAGAGTGGTATACATTTGTAATAATATTAAGATAAAATTTATTTCAATAATTATGTTACTGTTTGTTATATTTAAGTGTTCTTTTCATTCAAGAAAATCATTAGTAATGAGGAAAAACTGCAGCTGTATATAGATATGAATATAAATATATATAAATAGGGAATCACAATAGCTTTAAGTATAATGAGGAATTCATTCACAGAGTTAAACAATTAGGACTATGAAATACAATAGTTTTTATCCTGTCTTTGATACTTTTACTAACATGGAGGCTTCAGATTCCTCAGATTTAAAAATATAAAATGCAGCGTATTCACATAACAGTGAAAGCTCGGGGTACGTTAGTTG